>VZQC01004423.1:270968-492501 GCA_009823505.1 Rhizomys pruinosus
TTATTACAAAAGGAAATTTCTAAGAAGCCAAAAAAAAATAAAAAAAACGACCACTATGAAAAGATATATACAAAATATTACAGAGCTGGAGAGATGGCACAGTGGTTAAGAACATTGGCTGCTCTTGCAGAGGACCTGGGTTCAATTTCCAGCACCTACATGGCAGCTAACAATCACCCATAATTCTGGTTCCAGGGGATCCAATGCCCTGTGGGCACTGGACTATACAAGTCCACTTACATATATGCAGACAATTCACTCATACACATTAAAAAATAAAATAATTTAAAATACATAATTATAAGCAAAATAAATAAAATATATACAATTATAAGCAAAACAAAAGCAAACTGTAGCACTGCAGACATTTAATCCCATTTACATAAACTAACTACAAATGCTCCCTGATTCAAGATGAGAATATGCCCTGATAAGCTCATTATAAACTATAAAAAATACACTATTTCAACTGGGCGTGGTGGCGCACGCCTTTAATCCTAGCACTTGGGAGGCAGAGGCAGGTGGATCTTTGTGAGTTCAAGGCCAGCCTGGTCTACAGCGTGAGTTCCAGGACAGCTGGGCCTACAGGGAGACCCTGTCTTGAAAAAGACCAAAAAAAACTATTTCTTGTTCAAGGCCAGCCTGGTCTACAGAGTGAGTTCCAGGACAGCTGGGGCTACAAGGAGACCCTGTCTCGAAAAGACAAAAAAAAAAAAAAGAAAAAAATACACTATTTCTCAAGCACAAGACACATGCCAACTCAATCAGACAAGGGCCCAGAGTGGAGTGAGGGAAACAGGCGGCAGGCTGGTCCTGACCAGCGAAGAGCTGGAGCCTGATTACTACTAGGTGAAGGAGAGTAGACCTACTTATGATCTCTAGATAGGCTGACTAAACTCCAGTGGATGAACTTGCACTGAAGGAATTCTGGGTACAAATGCTTGACAGGATAGGATTTAACATGTATGTCAGAATGCATGACACCTGATGGGGGAGGGGGTGTGGGGGCATGGATAGGGAAGGGGTATAAATTTGTTTAAGAACTGTTGTATGAAATGTACAAAAGTTCAGCACACCTCTAATCCTAGCACTCAGGAGGGGAGGCAGGGGCAGAAGGATCTCTGTGAGTTCAAGGCCAGTCTAGTCTAGGACAGCTGGAGCTATACAGGGAGACCCTGTCTCAAAAAGACCCCCCCTCCAAAAAAAAGAATAAGGATAGAGGACATGAGATTTGGGGAGCGGGGAAGAAGGGGGAGTTGTTGATAGTCTTATGAGCAAAGTACGCTGAATGACATTCTCAAAGATTCAATGAAAATTTTAAGTTTCCTGAATATACTGTCAAATATGTGAGTGCCTTCATCCACTATCTTTGACCTTGACAGTGTCCTCAGGACAGAACTTCAGCTTCCTTCACAGTGATACGTGCAGGTTCCACCTACTGCCCAGAGATCTGCTCCAAGCTCCTCAGAAAAAGAGACAGACACAAAACCAGGGAAGAGCCAGATGCAGAAGTGCAGAGGCTAGTACACCTTCCCTCATCTGACCCTGGACGGAGCATGGACTTGAGAACCACCTTAGAGCCTGAAAGTAAAAACCATGGTACTTTTTTCCTTTTTTAATGCACTATTTCATACACCTAACCTTGCAAATACAGTAATCTTTTTCATTATGATCACATTACTGGCTGCGAGCTGTGACTTGGTGCCCCTACCAGGACCATGGTAAAACTACTCTACTGTATTAATAGCCCAGGGAGAAAAAAATAAAAATTCAAAGCATGGTTTCTACTGACCACACATCACTTTCACATCATCATAAACTAAAAACAACAAACAAACACAAAAAATACTGAAGACGAACTACCTTAAGTCATAAATCATATATATATATTCTAAACAGTGGTTACTTCTAAAAAGGCTACCTGAACCTAGCATGGAGGTGCACACCTTTAATCCCAGCACTCAGGAGGCAGAAGCAAGAGGATCTCTGTGAGTTCGAAGCCAGCCTGGTCTACACAGTGAGTTCCAGGCCCACTGGGGCTACAGGGAGACCCTGACTCAAAAAGATAAAACAAACAAACAAACAAAAAACCCAGAAAGGATATGTGAGCAATATTAAACTTTTTTCCCCATGGTTACACATCTGCAAGTCTGGGAGCCAAATCACGTAACATCTACCCTGACCCTGGGAATAGATATTAGAAATGGTCAAACATGTTCCTGTATTTGATGATTTTGTTTTTATTCTATTTTTATAATTTATGTATAAGTGGGTGAGCACTGCCCAATTATTAAAATATATGTTGAAGTATGATATAGTAATCTATTAATAACACCAAAATACATTAAGAAATAAATGACGGAGAGACTGTTGGCCATGGATCCACACTCAGTAAAAATCTGGGAAAAATGTCACCCCAGGTAAAGTGAGCTCCTCACGAGTCCCACAAACATAAGACATCAAAGAAATCCCATAAAAAGAAGCAGAAAAAAAAAAGTCACACAAAGAATAGCAAAAAGGAAGCTACAGATGTGACAGCAGATTCCTCAAGTGAATTCTCAGAAGAAACTGGCACTTCCGGTACCAGGAAGAGGAAGCAATCGCACAAAGAGCAAGAAGAAATCCAGGAAAAAGTCTCCCAGAAAATCCGCCTTACCCTTTGGGGCAGAAAGTGACACTTCCCAGTTGGATGACTCAGCAGCCAGCAGTTCTGAGGAGACCGAGGAAAGAGACACTAAGAAAACCAAAAGGAAAAAGAAAGGGAAAAGTGTTCACCTCCCTGTCCCCAACAGTGAAATACTGGAGAGGACAAACAGACGCACAGATCGGAAAGCGGCTACACACCAAAGATCTGCCGAAAACTCAGAGGATGACAGACTGTGTTACAGAACATTCCGGTTTCCCAGTTGACTGGGTATCTGAAGCTCTTAAAACACTGGGGTTTTGCTGCGGACTCCTTCAGCTCAGGGGGTCTGAGGTCTAAGGCCCAAGCTGTGTTTGGCCATCTATGTTTTGACAGATACCTTGTTTCTAATTTGGTTTGTTAAACTCAGATCCCATTTTGTTGTTAACAAGGAATCTGGTATTTTGTTAAAAAATAAATCCTGGTCTTTGTTAAAGTCAGGGCCTTTCTTAAGAAACAGGATTATCACAATTTATTTTCTACTTAAATTACTAAAGCTGTATGTTGGGAGCCTAGAGAACAATGTAAATACTCCAAGACCTTCTCTCAGTCTGGTTAGTTGTTAAAATGCGTTCTCTGTCTAATGATCTTGTTGATCTTTTTTTTCCTAGTACTGTGATTGAACACAGGGCTTCCAAAGTTCTAGGCAAATGCTCTACCCAAGCTATGTTCACAGGCTTTTTTTTTTTTTACTTTTTGGGGGGACTGGAGGGCCAAGGGCTTGCTAAGCTAACCAGGCATGCCTTGAATCTCCTGCCTCGACCTACCAAAGAGCAATGGATCTACATGCTTCTGCCACTAGGCTTGACTTATATCTTTTTGTATTTCTGTAGGATGTGAACTGTGATGATAAATGTGTATTTTTTCAATTACAAGACATAAAAAAACATTTAGCTATCGGATAATTTTTATTTTTTTTTACGTTTTTTTTTATACATTCTGTTACACTGAATGTATAAAGAACTCTTAGAACACAGTAATAAAAAGATAAAAGAAACCAATGGGCAAAGGGCTTAGATGTTTTCCTAGAGAAGATACAAGTGGGCAACAAACACAAGCAGATTCTCAGCATCATCATCAGCCAAGACAGATCAACGCCATCATGAGACAGCACTTCCTGCCCATTAGAATGGAGATAAAAATGACAATAAAAACAACAGATATTTGGTAAAGAACGGAGAACCTGGAACCCTAATTTGTTGTTGGCAGAAATGTAGACTGTCTAGGTCCTGTAACAGTTTGGGAGCTCCTTAAAAAGTTAAGCACAGAGTTACCATAAGACCCCATGATTCTGACTCTGAACATAAAAAGCACAGTCATTCAAGAACTTGTACATTCATATTCACTGCAGCATGATCCACAAAAGCTCCAAAGTAGAAAGGAATAGGTAAGTAAAATGTGGGGTGCATATCCATACAATGAAGGATTACCTAACAATAAGAAATAATAAGTACTAGGTCATTATAATGTGGGTGAATCTTGAAAACATTATGCTAAATAAAAACCAATCACAAAGGCCACCTATTCTACCATTTCATTTACATGATATGTTTATGACAGTAACTCTAAAAACAGAAAGGAAGTTAGTATTAACCAAGAGTTATCCCCAGAAGGAGGTTTGGGGGGACAGGGGAAATGACTGCTAGAGGGACAGTTTCTCTTTGGAGTGGTGTTGAAGGGACCCCAAACTGGTTGGGGTTGATGGCTGGCTACGTCCCTGTTAGGGGACATACTAAAAACCAGAGTCATATATTTGCAGTGTAGGAATTTGATCTCAACAAAGCTGCCAAAAAGCCACAGGCCTCCGTGGTTCAGCACTGTCAGGCTGCTTGACTTAGGACATCAGTTAACAGTCACTAAGCCCCTACAGAAAAGGTCACAGGAGTGCTCAACAATGGTGAAACTGAAGATGGCAATAAAAAGAAAATCATAGAAGGGCCAGGGTGATGGCTCAATGCTTGCCAGCCAAGACTGAGGACCTGAGTTCAGATTCCCCAGAACCCCCAAAAAGCTGGATAAAGTACTCAATCCCAGCAGCCCCCACAGAGAGATGAGAGGCCGAGACAATACAACTGCTGAAACTCAAGGGCCAGCCAGCCTGGTGCACACAGCAGAGACCAAGACACTCTCTCTCAAATAAGGCATCCAGTGAGGACTAACTCCTGAGGTTGTCCTTGACCCCCACAGATATACACACATTCATTCATACTCATTCTCATATGCATATTCTCTCTCTCCTCTCCTCCCACCCCCCCCCCATTGAACTCTGCTGGTGTCAGACATGCACTGCAATCAAACAACCCCAACAGCTCTTGCCCCTCTCGTCTTCATCCCTCATAGACTTATCTCCCAATCTGTCTTCATGAAAGAAAGTGCTGTTATTAATGATCTTACAGATGCGGAAAGTAGAGCCCAGAGAACTGGGATATCCTGCCCCGGCATACGTAACTTCTTCACTGGTTTTCTTCTCGGGGTTTCCTCAGCTCTGTCATGGCTCTCCCTGGCAACATGGCAGTTCCCCCCTTCCCACCATCCAACTCAGCTGGCCTGCTCTCCCTCAGCATCCCCCAGGAGAAACCTTCTATCAGTATGGGGGGGATGTGGAAGTCTGCCTGAGGGAATGGTAACCCAGACCTTTTATTTCTTTCTGGAAAACTCCCTAGTCTTGATTCAAAGAATAATTCTCCTTCCAACACCTCAGAATTTTGGTCTGGGGAAGAAGCCTAGAAAGGCATCCGATCTACCATGCAGCAATGCCAAGAGGAACAGAGGGAGCTGACACCAGATGGCAAATAGGCAATGGCGAGACTTGTGGACCAGGTCACTGGACAGAGTGCCAAGGACAGCCAGGGTCCCTCACTTTTACCAGAAACATAAATCTACCCTATACCACAGGCAGGACTGTCACCAGACTTTCGCTTCTGGGCTATACCTTCCAGGAGGTCGTGCTCACTGTAATTCATATTCAAAGAATAAACCAAGTGCTTATTAACAATCAAACTACAGTGCTCCTGAGCAACTTAAATTCCAAGATAATTACAACATAATGACTCAACTCCTCCCATCCCTAAAAGTGAAGCAAAAAATAGAAGAAGAAGAAGAAAAAAAGCCATGAACATGAAGCTGGGAGAGGGATTAGTGAGGAAAAGAGAGAAGAAAGCACTAAGGACTAAAAAAGAAATCAGCAAACAGAAACAAAAACAGTCTTGATTTTACTCCCACATAACTAGGAAAAAAAAAAAAAAGCGGTGTCCAAGAATTGTTTACCAAGGAGAATTAGACCAAATACTGTAAAATGAAAGTATTAAAGTGTATTAAGTACTTGTGACATGCCTCCCACAAGAAGCCCCACAAAACATTCCATTACTCCTCAAACCAGTGACAGATATTCTCATTTTATAGTAAGGCTAACTTGCCTAAGGTCATTGCTGTGGGAGGTACATGGGTCAGACTGCCCTACCAACAACAGGCTTTGAGGAACACAGATACTTAACAGCCTAGCTCCCAAACTGTCAGATCTTCTGTTACATTCATGTAGAGATCATGACAAAACCACATTCTTTAGGCTGCCTTCAGCCAATGGCCATGCACGGCATGGGTACTAGCCAACACAGAACTCTTCTAGGAATGTTCTCTGCCCAGGATCACCGCAACAAAGGGGCTGAGGCTTGCTCCTAGCTTCACTACAGGATGTCTCCTCTCTAATCTCTATTCTTTCCTTCTTTCAGACCTGGTGTCAGGTCTGGGCTGTCTGTCTCTGCTCCTCCCTTCTGTCCTTCACAGGTGTCCCTGTACATGTCTCACATATTCTATTCTGTCCTGGTATCTGTTTCTCAGAGATTCCAAGCTGACACTCCCACAGCAGTGCAAATAGGGATGCAGTTTGGTGGCAGAGCACTTGCCTAGCCATGTGCAAAGCTCTGGGTTCAATCTCCAGTGATGGCGGGGGTGGGGGGGGCATTTATATTGCCAGTGCTGGCTGAGAATCAAACCCAGAATTTCACAGATGCTAGGCAGGTGCTCTTCCACTGAACTATAATCTCAACCCAAGTCCTCTCTTCAAAAACTTCTATTTTTTTTTTTGTGGTCTTTTCAAGACAGGGTCTCCCTGTAGTCCCAGCTGTCCTGGAACTCACTCTGTAGACCAGGCTGGCCTTGAACTCACAAAGATCCGCCTGCCTCTGCCTCCCAGTGCTAGGATTAAAGGCGTGCGCCACCACACCCAGTCTTTTTGAGTTAGGGTCTCCCTGTCAGCTGGCCTGGAGCTACCTATGTAGACGAGGCGAACCTCAATCGCTCTCACTCTCTCTGTCTCTGCCTGCTGAGTGTTGGGAGTAAAGACATGCGCTACCACATCAGGCTTCTTATTTACTTATTTTGTATGCACATGTATATGGAGAGGCCATGCATTTGTGAATGTGTGGAGGTCAGAAGACAACTTGTGGGAGTCAGTTGTCTCCTACCATGAAGATCCCAAGGATCAAACTGAGGTCATCAGGCTTGGTGGCAGGTACTTTACCTGCTGTACATCTCAATGGCCTGAGTCCCCTCTTTTTAAATTCACATCATATCTATCAAGAAATCCTAATAGTACTTCCATTAAAACTAATCCAGAATCCAAACACTTGTTGGGCAACCACACCATGACAGACAGCACTAACCCAAAGCCAACACTGTCTTTTGCCTGAATTATTACAATCCCTGGCTTGTTCCTTGCTTTCTTACAGTGTAATCCTCAAAATAGCAGTCAGAATGATCCTAAGAAAATAAAACCCACATTACTCCCCTGAGCAAAATCCTCAAGGCTTCCCAGTTCATTCTAGGTAGAAGCCAAGATCCTTATCACAGTCCTAAGCCTCACACAGTTTGGCCTCCTCATTTCACTCTGATTTCCTCTCCTAGTTCTTCCCTAACCCACTCTGCTCCAGCCACAAGTCCTCTTGCCGCTATCTGAACATCTAAGGCAGACTCCCTCAGGGCCTTTACACTTATTATTATTATCATCATCATTTTTAATGTGTATGAGTGTAATGTCTGGATGTAGGTTGGTGCACCCGTGTCGTGCAATGCAACAGAGGTCAAAAGAGGGTGTCGGAGTCCCCTGGAACTGGAGTTAAAGATGGTTGTGGGTGCTGGGAATCGAACCCGTGTCCTCTGCAAGAACAGTCTTAACCACTGAGCCATCTCTCCAGCCCCTCTTTACACTTTTAGTTTCCTGATTCAGGGCTGGATACAGGCACAGTTTCCTCTCCTATACCCTGCAGCTCTGTTCAAACATCACACTTTAAAGACTTCCCTGAATGCCCTCAATATGGACTCACCATTCCCATAAGTTCTACCCATGGCATCCTCTTCCTTCACTGCTCATTTTTTTATAAGTATTTTTAAATTTTATTTATTTTTTATGTGTATGAATGTACTATCTGCATGTAGGTTTGTGCACCCATGTCGTGCAATGCCGCAAACTGGAGTTAAAGACGGTTCTCAGCCGCCATGTGGGTGCTGGGGATCAAACCCAGGTCCTCTGCAAGAGCAGTCGGCGCTCTTAACCGCTAAGCCATCTGTGGTGGTTTGAATGAGAATGTCCCCCATGGGCTTTAAGTGTTCAGATATTTTGTCCCAAGTTGGTAGCACTGTTCTAGGAGGTCTTAGAAGGTGTGGCCATGCTGGAGGAAGTACATCACTGGGGGCAGGCTTAGTGAGTTTAACAAGCCTTGCGGTCTCCAGTCTCTCTCTCTGCTTCCTGTGCTCATTGAGAGATGTGAACCTCGGCTTGCTGCTCCATGCCTCCCACTACAATGGACACTAATTCCCTGGAACCGTCAATCATAAGCTCAAATAAACTCTTCCTTTTTTTTTTTTTTTTGGTCTTTTCGAGACAGGGTCTCCCTGTAGCCCCAGCTGTCCTGGAGCTCACTCTGTAGACCAGGCTGGCCTTGAACTCACAAAGATCCGCCTGCCTCTTCCTTTTATAAGTTCCCTTGCTCATGGTGGTTTTATCACAGCATCAGAAAAATGACTAATACAGTTATTTGGTACCAGAGAGTGGGCTGTTGCCTGTGAAGAACCTGACCATGCGGATGTTTGGAGAAATGTGGAAGACTTTGGAACTTTGGGCTAGAAAAGCTGTAGACTACTGTAAGCAGAGCTTAACAGGCCATTCCAGTAGAAGCCTGGAAGAAAGCATTGCTGCAAAAAATGTAGTTCCAGAGGAAAATAAAGACTTAGGTAGCAACTGGGATATTTTGATAAAGAGTCTGGCAGCAGTTTGCCCACAAGCAATTGACTAATGTCTTTGGTGGTGGATATTTCAAGACAGCCTAATGTAGAAATGGTGGCATGGCTATTAATGGTGAATATTGTACAGATCTACAGTGAAGAAGAGCAGATGGGGCAGAAAGAAATGCAGAATGTACAGTTTGGATCTGAAAACCGCACTAAGAAGATTAAAGGTGGGGCCAAGGTGTGTGAAGGAGAGGCTCCTTTTGATAAGGATATTAAAGTGATTAAGGAGAGGCCTAGCTATTTATAAGTAATCAATGGAAAAAGTGAGATCAAAGTGATTAAGGAGAGGCCTAGATATTTACAAGTAAACAATGGAAAAAGTGAGATTAAAGTGATTAAGGAGGGACCTCGAGATTTACAAGTAAACAGAAATAGTACCTTCAGGGCAAGGCCACACCCAGCTAATCCTCCAACTTTTGAAAGGAAAATACTGAAAGGGTTTTCTGCTCCAACAAGTTCAGAGCAGAGAAAAGTTGCAAATGTGGTTGAAATAAGCCAGGGACCATCCCAAACTTGCAGCCAAACTTGGCAGTTTAATTCACGTGGTACTGGCTTTTGAGACATGAAGTTTGCAAGAGTGAAGGGGTCTTCAGTTCTTCCTCCATGGTTTCAGAGAGCTGCCAAGGTCAGGCAGAGTGCAGCAGGGGCATCCCTGAATAAAAGGATGTATCCCTGATAGGCCATTGCATGAAGCTGTGAATGTGAAGCCTGGTTGGCAGCGGAGACCCCAAGAAGACATTCGAGATGCTTGATTATACAATTAAAATTTAAAAAGCCAACCGCTACCCTTTACAGAGGGGCTGGAGAGATGGCTCAGCTGTTAAGAGCGTCAACTGCTCTTGCAGACAACCTGGGATTGATTCCCAGCACCCACATGGCAGCTAAGAACCGTCTTTAAGCCAGGCATGGTGGGGCTGGTGCACGCCTTTAATCCTAGCACTCGGGAGGCAGAGGCTGGCAGATCTCTGAGTTCAAGGCCAGTCTGGTCTACAGAGTGAGTTCCAGGCCAGCTGGGGCTATGGGGAGACCCTGCTCAAAAAGACAAAAAACAAAACAAAACAAAACTAGCCAGGTGTGGTGGCACACGCTTTTAATCCTAGCACTTGGGAGGCAGAGGCAGGCAGATCTTTGTGATTTCAAGGCCAGCCTGGTCTACATAGTGAGTTCCAGGACAGCCGGAGCTACAGGGAGACCCTGTCTCAAAAGTCCTGTGCTGGATAGCTTTGATGTCAACTTGACACACCTGGGTTGAGGGAGCCTCGGTTGGGGAATTGGCTCCATTGGATTGGCCTGTGGCCACATCTGTGGTGTATTGTCTTGATTGTTTTGTTGGGTTTTTTTGGTCTTTTCGAGACAGGGTCTCCCTGTAGCCCCAGCTGTCCTGGAACTCACTCTGTAGACCAGGCTGGCCTTGAACTCACAAGGATCCGATTGTTGAGCAGTGACAGTATAAGAAGGCAGGCTGGGCATGAGCCAGGGAGCAAGCCAGTAGAGAGCAAGCCAGGAGGAGTAAGCCAGTGGACAGCATTCCTCCATGGCCTGTGCTTCAGCTCCTGCCTCCAAGTTCCTGCCCTGAGTTCCTGCCTTGTGCTACCTGAGTGATGAACTGTGAACCAGGAGATGTAAGCTGAATAAACCCTTTCCTCCCCTAGTTGGTGTCGGTCAGAGTGTTTTGTCACAGCAATGGAAAGACAAACCAGGACAAGTCCAAAAAAAAAAAACAAAAACAAAAAAAAAACCAAAAAACCAAAAAAACACCCACAGAAGAGAACACTCTCAAAGTCCACAAACACAAGAACCTAACTCTGATGTCAAACAGCCCCAGAACTGAATCCTAATAAACTCTGACTGTACTAGGTAAATGAACCTGAGCAAGCCATTAAGCTCTCATAGGCTTACAATAGTCATGTATAAAAAAAGAGGACTAAGAAACAAATAAGGCAAACAACTGAGGACATACTACTTGCACCCAGGAAGCTGTCACCTTGTTCACTATCAGTCCTGCCCTGCAGGGAGCCAGAGGAGGGATCAAATACCATAGAGGTTCCTAAAGAATGTGGCAGCTATAACTCTAAGGAACAACAGAGGAGTCACCCAGGTATGCTGCAGATGGCTGAAGGGCCCTGAAATCTTCACATCTCTACGCAGCTCAGCACTGTGCAGTAGTGCTGCACACACATGGGCCACCTAGCAGCAGCAGTATAAACCAGGTGCAGTGGTGCAGAGAGATAAAAAATGAAAGGTCATCTTTTGCTGCCAAGTTTGAGGTCAAGAAGAATTTTCATGTGAGAGAACATGGACACATCATTACATTTAGGGAGAAAGTACGAAAGTGTTTTCCTGAAGAATACATAGAGGCATTTTACTAGAAAAAAGAGCATGAAAAAAATCCTACAGCCACGGCCAGGCATGGTGGAACATAGCTTTAATCCCAGCAGTGGGGAAACAGAGGCAGACAGTGATTTCTGTAAGTTCAAAGGCCATCCTGGTCAATATAGGAAGCTCCAGCTAGCCAGCCTACACAGTGAGATCCTCTGTTAAAACAGACAAACAAAGACACACCTACAGCTACAGAGCTGATTTTCGGAGGCTACGAAAAGAGGACTGGGAGGTAAGGAGGACTCAGTAGCCTGATCTGCTACTGATGTCACCTATCTTCTAGCTGCTTCTCAAAAGATCAGTGGTGGATTCTATATAGTAAGAGTCATGAACTCAGTAAAATCATTTTTCGAGGCATATAAGACTCACAGAGGTGTGATCAAGTGAGGTAGTAGTTAAGATCTATTGCAGTTAGTGATGTGATGTGGGTATGGATGACCAGAGATAGGGCAAAAAGCTAATTTGCAGACAATCCTTAGGCAAAGGACAATCACAATCAATCAGGACAAGCGTATTTTCCTAGAACTAAACTTAAAATTTTATAATCAGAAATGGATCTTAGCAATTTATGCTTCATATTCTCTTATACTTCTCAAATTCCGAAGATAACCTTTTTTTTCTTATGAGCTTTGTCAGTTGCCAGTTGTGAAATCCAGAGTTTCAGTGCTCTGGCTCTGAATCTGCCATCCTCCCTAAAAGGAAATGATTCTCTTACCTATTTGTGAAAGGAAATGAAGGGAACATCACATTTGCCAGCATCAAATAGGTTACAAAGCATCCAAAGCTCCAAGTATGCTGAGTATGGTGACATACAACTTTAATCCCAGCACTCAGAAGGCAGAGTCAGACAGATCTCTGGCAGATCTAGGCCAGCCTGGTATACAGAGCAAGTTCCAGGCCAGCTGGAGCTACAGGGAGACCTTGTCTCAAAAAACAAAACAAAGCTTCAAGTATTTTATCACACTGAAATGTCCCAATAACCACATAAGAAAAAATATCCCATGAATTCATTTTTTTAATTTTTCTATATTTTTCTTTTATGTGTATGAGTGTTTTGCCTTCACATATGTAAGTGCACCCATGTGTACAATGCCATCAGAGGCCAGAAGGGAGCATTGGATGCCCTAGAACTGGAGTTATGGAGGATCCTCAGCTACTATGTGGGTGCTAGGAATCAAAACTGGTTCTCTGCAAGAGCAGCCAGGGCTCTTAACTGCTGAGCCATCTCTCCAGCCCCCATGATTTTCATTTTACAGATAAACTTTCTGAGATTCAGGGAGGTAGAGAGAGCTGCCACTGTCATGCAGCTAAAAGGAAGAGCTGGATCTCAATTTAACTCCTATGTGGCACCAAGGCTTAAATCTAAGCACTTCTGCTTCCCTGTATGAGTCAGGCACCTGAAAGCTCCCAGCAGCTAGGTACCCAGGCTACAAATTCCCTTCCTCGATCCTTACTTTCCTCCTAAAATTGTACATCAACAGAACAGTATGTTTACTGAAGTAACAGTACACAAGGTTTCTTCACTTATTTTCTCTCTTAATCTCATAAAATCTCTCCGTATTATTCTGTACTTTCACCTACTTTACAAATAATGAACTCTAGCCAGGTGCTAGAGTACTATACCCAGAGTCAGAAGGATGTCACTGCCAAAACATAGTAAAACTTTGTCCTTTTACTTTTAAATCAACTTTTATCCCTTCACATGACCACAGCCTCTGTAATAAAGAACAGATCATTCACTTTTTATCTGGAAAACTACCAAACACAGAATTCAATAAGGGGCCTCATGACCCTACCACCTTGTCAAGGAAAGAAAGTACATAAAAAATGAGGTTTGCAGGAGCAGACGGTTTTGGTCTGTCAACTTTCTCTTGGATTACACCCATTAACTAAGATAAAATAATGTAAAAAATAAAGTAACAAATCCCCATGTCTTTGGAAATTCAAGTTAAACTCACTGATCCTTCAAACTTAAATCCAACACACCGAGGCCAACCGTCAACTCCTGTGGGGCTGTGGAGATGTGCCTCATGTCAACCTGATCTTTCAAATAAAAATGTGACATGCTTTCCGGCTGCTCTGAAAATAATCCAAGTCAACAATGAACATCAGCAACACAAAATCAAAGCATAACAGACTTTGGGAACTTCAGAGGGACCTGAGAGACAGGAGGATAACCCTTTCATGTAGTACATGTGGACTCCAAGGCTTGGGAAATGGAAGTTGCTTGTTCAAGGCTGCAGACAGGAGCAAGAACTAGAGAAGGAAGCTGCTGGCTGCAATCCACCCCACTTACAGGGGTGTGTGTGTGTGTGTGTGTGTGTGTGTGTGTGTGTCTCTGTGAGTGTATGCCACATGATGTGTGGGTACATGCAGAGGCCAGATGAGGGCATTGGATCCCTGTGGAGTTAGTTACAGGGAGCTGTGAGCTGTCCAATGTGGGTGCTAGGAGCTCACTTTGGGTCCTCTGGCAGAGCAGCAAGCACTCTTAACCACTAAATCTCTTTCCAGCCCCTCCACTTGTAAATCTTGCTTCTAAGATTCATGAGTATACTTAGCACTTTACAGAATTATTCATTTCGATAGAGTAAAGGAAAAACTCAGATTCTCAAATCCTGGCTGCCACTTACTGGTCCTGTGATCTTGGGCAACACCCTATAGTTTCTCTGCATTTCAGGGCTTTTTGTCTATAAACTGTGGACACAGTGAGTTCCTCAATAAGCTGGAGGTAATTCAAACAAGAACCTCACAACTGGCCTATGAGTTCTACAAAGGTGAACAAGAGTGGCTGTCCCCAGCAGAGCCTGGTACATACACATGCTCAGAAAACATTTCCCCAGCAAACACGTACTGAATTCAAACCCAGGTCTTCATGGCTATTAAACAACAGATTATATCCCCCAATTCACATGATTTCAGAGCAGAGAATGAATTCAGCTTTGTATAATTTTAAAAAGACAAAAGAATAATACAGGTATTTTCTGATCATAAAGCAGGAAAAGTTCAGTCAAGGAAGTTCTCGGTTTCAATGTTGTGACTGTTCTCATTGCTGAGTGTGGTGACTCACACCTGTACCCCTAGCACACTGAAGGCTGAGGTAGGGTGATCTCAAATGCCTGCTAACATAACAAAAACTTGTCTAAAATAAAAAAATGTTTAAATCTTGTTGCTACCACACTTTGGAAAAACTAAACCTGAGTTAGGTCCCAGCTTCAGTAAAAAGCCACATGGTCTCAGACATACTAGTTTACCTCATAGAGGAGAAAAAGACCTACTTTACAAAAATCATGTAATAAATAAAAGCAATTATATAAAGAAATGCAGACGTATGGTATACACACATACACACACACACCCTCAGTAATTCCACTTTCCTTCTAGAAAATGTCATTCGTTTGCTTCACATTCAACTCACTGTCTCTCCTTTCCCAATTCTTGCTATGTATTTCTACATTTTTAAAAAAAAGATTTATGTGTCTGTATGTGTGGTTATGTGAGTTTATGTGTGCTGTGTGAATGCAAGTGCCTACAGATGCCAGAGGGCATCAAATCCCCTGGACTGGAATTGCAGGTGGGTCCTGGGAACAAAACCCAGGTCCTCTGCAAGAGTAATAAGCGCTCTTAACTGCTGAGCCATCTCCCCAGCTCTTCACCTGGCATATTCTTTTCACAGTTCTTAGCATCACTGGATATTACATTATATTATTTTGTTTTTTATGTACTGTATCTGTTCAACTACCAAGTACACTCCAGGACAACAGGAAATTTTGTTGTTTTGTTCACTGCTATAACCCAATAATAGGAAAGAATCTGGTCTATAGTTAGTACTTAATAAATATGTATTGAATGACTAAACTAATTCAACAAATATGTGAGGCACTGCGTAGGAATAAGGGCTGAGTTCTGCTCTGGAGTCATGGTTCAGGCCTCACCTGGACTGCCACAACTATAGACTGCTCTCTTTATATGCTTTCTGTCCCGTACAGTCCCTACATTACTCAGAAATAAGGGAGGGCCTCACAAAGTCCCCATAAGAACAATGTTTGCTCCAACCTGTTCAGTGGCTTCTCATTATCATTAGAAGAAAGCCCAGTTCCTTCCCATTGGCCTATGGAGCCTTCCCATGACCCATATATGGAGCCTTCACCATCAGCCTCCTCATCAGTCCAACCCCTGCTCTCACTACACTTCTCGAGTTTCAGACATACCAGCTCTTCTTTCCCTCAAACAGGCCACCATCTTGCTGGTTCTTTGAGGCAGGACTTCACTGATTATCCCAGGCTGGCTGGCCTTCAACTTATGATCCTCCAGCCCCATTTCCCAAGTGTTCTTGTCTTTTTAATTTTTTCATGCCACACATATGGAGGTCAGAGGACAACTCTGTGGAGTCAGTTATCTCCTTCCACCTTTATGTGGGTTCCAGGGATCAAGCTCAGATCACCAGGCTTGTGGAGGTAAGTACCTTTCATCAAAAAGCCATCCTGCTAGCCCTGTGTTCTTTTTTTACTTCAAAAATGAACATATATTTTTATACATTTAAAACTTTATTTAAAAAAATTCTCGGGGACTGGAGAGATGGCTCAGTGGTTAAGAGTGCCGACTGCTCTTGCAGAAAACCCAGGTTCGATTCCCAGCACCCACATGGCAGCTAAGAACCGTCTTTAACTCCAGTTCCAGGGGAATCCAACGCCTTCTTCTGACCTCCTCGGCATTGCACGACACGGGTGCACCAACCTACATGCAGATAGTATATTCATACACATACAAAATAAATAAAATAAAATAAAAATATCTCTGGGCTTATGCCTTCAAGTCTTCAACTAGCAAACACTAATATAAAAATAATTTGACAAAGAATACAGGGTTAAGAGATCACAAGAGCCAAGTTTCTTTCTGATATGAGGCCTCTGTGCTTGTCACTTGCACTGTCTGGAATGTTCTTGCTTTGGTCAATGATACTCTACCTCATCATCTTACTCTCAGAAGGAAATGCTGGCTCCTTCAAGAATCCACTCAGACTAAAGGTGCCCTCACCACTATCGCTCCTACCAGGCACTCTCACTTGGACACTGTTTTTTCTTTCTTCTTAGTATTTATTTCATCCATCTAGAACAACTCTGTCTACTCACTTGTCCCAACTTCCCAAACCAGAATGGGCAAAGACAAGGTATTTTCCTTCTTTTTATTTTAATTTTTAGCGCCATGTGGGTGCTGGGAATCAAACCTGGGTCCTCTGCAAGAGCAGTCGGTGCTCTTAACCACTGAGCCATCTCTCCAGCCCAGACAAGGTATTTTTCAAGCTTACAGCCAGCATCTAGTAATAATGGGCTTTTAATAAGTAATTCTGAATCAATAAACTGATCTCAAAACATGATGGCCAGGAATAAAGATGCAAGTAAGATTGCCATCAGCCTAAGACCATAGCAGCACACTGGTTTCCATCCAAGGACAAGCACCCCATGTCCCTGAAATACACGAATTTCAGCCAAACTTACTGAGGAATGGGTACCCGAATAAGCGTCCCTTCCACTTCTGGATTCAGATTCATTCCACTTTCTCTTATAGCCTTGATAGCTGCAGCTGTACACTGAAAACCAGATCAAAAGGTAAACAGAATTAGTAAATAATTATTACCAGATGCAAGCCCTCTGTCGATAACTGGCAACCCATCTTGGCAGAACATGGAAACATTTAGTTCTGTTACCAGTAAGATCAGGAAGTTACATTGGTGTAGAGTGCTTTGATCAACTGAATAGCAAACTATGTCCACTCCTGGTACCAGTGTATTGCGGAAGGGAAAAAAGAAAAAGAAAAAAGAAAAAGAAAACAGCTCTGCTTCTTTGAAAAGATTTCAATGGTTTGAGGCAACACAGATCAAAACCACAATAAATCCTCAAGGGAGGAGGGCTGGTCTGTGCAAAGATTGGTGTAAAGACAGATGAAAGATTTCATACGCTAAAAATTCCAGTTGACATTTTACACTTAAAATATACCAGTGCCAATTTGGAATGAGTAAATAAATTTAACTCATTCACATATACTCTCATACCAAACTCACCCATGTTTTAGAATGAGTGTTAGATCTCCACTGGTATGCACTGCAGGAAAGGAAACATGGTGTAATAGAGAAAACACAGGTTTCAGAATCAGAAAATTTTCAGTTCTAATCCAGGCCTGGGACCATGTGACCTGAGTAATAAGTTTGACCTTTCACAATCTGATGTGGTATGCCAATGTCAGAGAGGTAGTGAGGTAATGTAAGCAATGTCCCTTACTCAGCACCTAGCACACAGTAATGCCCAGCCAAAAGTAGCTACTAGGTAAACATCATATAAAGATTTATTAAGAATGAATAGCTGGGCATGGTGACACAGGCCTTTAATTCCAGCACTCGGGAGGCAGAGGCAGGCAGATCTCTGAGAGTTCAAGGCCAACCTGGTCTACATAGTGAGTTCCAGGCCAGCTGGGACTATAGGGAGACCCTGTCTCAAAAAGACCCCCCCCAAATGAATAAAGCTCAGCAATTAAGAGCACCAGCTGCCAAAGGACCCAGATTCAGTTCCAGAACCCACATGGCCATGCACAAACATCTGTAACTTCAGTTCTGGTGGGTCCAATGCCCTCTTCTGCCCTCTTTAGGTACTTCCACACACATGGTGTATGAAAGTCCTCAAATATGGCAGATTTAATGTCACCTAGCTGGCACACTGTTTTCCTCTGAAAGACCTTTAGGGCCTGACAGACTTGCTCACTACTGTACCAACTGGCACCCTAGTACACAGACTTCCTACAGTGCCTAGCCTCAAAATGGAACAACACTGTAACTACATTCTTACAGTCCTAAAGGACACCTTGAAAAATAGGTGGGAGAAAAAAAAACTTTCACTGGCATGACAATGTAGAATCCATGAAACTAAAGCTTCTGACATTTTCAAAAAAGTTTAGGTTTGGCCAGAGACAATCTATATCAAGCATATTCAAACCCCAATTTCTGACTTTGATTTCCCCCCTACCCTTTACATCTCAAACATATGGAGATTGAAAAACATCCATTTTACTTTTCCAAGCATTATTGTTACTGTATTAGAGGAAGTATCTAGAAAGCTTATCTGTTCATCTTTAAAAAAAACCTTTATTCTATATCATTATGAGGTCAAAAAGACAAACCAGAACATGTACACACAGATGTGTAGAATCTAAGAGTGTGCAGAATATAAGAATGGTCAGTGCTTTAAATAGTAAATTCTTAAAATGGTCACTCTGGCCACAGATTCTAAGCACTGGAAGGGATCTCTGACATAATCAAGGATTGCCTGTTAAATACACGATAAAGTCAAATCCCTAACAGCCCAAGAAAAACAGAGGAGCCAACCTTTTAAACTTCCAGTTACTTGAGGGGGTTAAGAGGAGACTGAATGGCAATTTCCCCTAATAATGTTACTTTGTATTTATTATTTTTTTCAGATCCCCCAAGCTCAATGTATTCAGTAATTATTACACAAGGAAGTTGATTTTTTTAATAACCAAAAATAATTTGGAAACAGGTTTGATATATAAATATGGTCAAGATAAATAAAAATTAAGTGGACAAAGAAATAAAATTAATTTCCTTCTGCCAGAGAACAACTATCATTCATAGTAAAATTAAACATTAATTTATAAAGTTAACAGTAGCCGGGTGTGGTGGCACACGCCTTTAATCCTAGCACTTGGGAGGCAGAGGCAGGCGGATCTTTGTGAGTTCAAGGCCAGCCTGGTCTACAGAGTGAGTTCCAAGACAGCTGGGACTACAGGGAGACCCTGTCTCGAAAAGACCAAAAAACAAAAATAAAATAAAAAAATAAAGTTAATAGTAAAGGAAGGGTCTCCATTTTGAAGGGGCGCTTTATCTACATCTCCTGACCTTCTTCATAGAGCTTGTCACATGACTGATCATCCACTGCTCCCACATTTCCCACTACCGCTAACCTCCTTTTTTATCTGGTGCAAATAGTTTCATACAACCTTCCCTGTAGGCACAAGAACCTTTATGGCTGACATCAAGCGAGGCAGGAAGTATGTCAATATTTACATCTTCACAGTACAAGGTACAGTGCCCATGAAGTACAAGGAAAGTCATCAGTTAAAGCTTGATGAACAAACATGATTAGTAATCTGGTTTGAATCTATGAGAAAAATGTATCCCCTGATTTCTTGTCTATAACTCTCCAAAACCTCATCTTAACTTTAGCTGTTACATGTCTTCATATGCAAGAAAAAATGTTGAGGTTTCATTTTGTAAGGAAACCTACTGAAAGTAGTTCTTCTATCTTATCCTAGGTATGTATATTTTGGTTTGACATGGTAGGATGCAGACCTCAGGAAATTATAGTCATTTCCCTAACATGATGTTTAAACTATTCATGAGTCAAACAAAAGAGGCATACATTTATACAGAATTTCCATCCCTTATCTTAGTTGATGGAGGATACTCACCAATATCCCAAGGCAGACAGGCTGCCTTGCTCTCAAATCCCAATACTGACCAACTGATCAACTGGTTTGGGCTACCTGAGAACTGTGTGTTGAAAAAGATCACTGGCCCTATCCAGGGACAGGCAGAGACGAGTACCACACTTGCCCATGCTATTCTAAAGCTCATCTACACCAACAGACAAAAGATGGCAAAATGTTTGTAGGTAGATGAACAAGTCCTTCAGAATTCAGAGTCAAGTCAACCCTGTTAATTCCATATTAATTACTGACTTTCTATTTTCTTTGCATCCCAATGAATCCCTACAATGCAAGGTCTACGAAAATATAGCTCTAGTCTGTCTTAATCATCAAGGAACCCAAGCATTTGGAGGACTCAAAAATATGTGTTGAATTAATGCAGAATGGGAGGAGCATAGGTTTCAAATCAAGCACAGCTAGGCCCAAATCTTGGCTCTGTCAACAGCAATGTGAAGCTCAGGCAGGTATTTCCCTTCTCTGAGCCTCTGTTTCCTCATGCTTAAAATGGGACAATAATGCTGAGTTTACTACTGATCATCTGAAACCAACTTTAAGAAAGTTACTGGCAGCACAGCAAATACTCATGCACATTAGCTTCCCCTCCTTCCACAGAGAAATGACAGAGCCTCAAGAATTTTCTAGGGGCTGGAGAGATGGCTCAACAGTTAAGAGCACCAACTGATCTTGCAGAGGACCCGAGTTTAACTCCCAGCACCCACATGGCGGCTAAGAACCATCTTTAAGCTGGGCATGGTGGCACACGCCTTTAATCCCAGCACTCGGGAGGCAGAGGTAGAGGCAGAGGCAGGAGGATCTCTGAGTTCAAGGCCAGCATGGTCTACATAGTGAATTCCAGGACAGCTGGGACTAAAGGGAGACCCTGTCTCAAAAAGACAAAAAAAAAAAAAAAAAAAAAATTTCTGATATTTGCCTTGTTCAAATGATGCTATGATCTCTACCCCCTTCTTTTCTTTCTCATCACTAACTCCAGCTTCAAGCACATTTAGGGAAAGGAGAAACTATGTATATAATTTATCAATCAGGGCACATGTTAAAACAAATGTAACAGAGTTTTCTGTCTTCAATGCATTTGAAAAGATTATGCATTTAAATCTGCATTGTGTCACTATAGCATAACACAGAAATGCTCAGACCTGTAGAGAATGCCAACTGCACATGAAACAGAAAGGAATTCTGTAAACATGTGCAGGATTAGCTCAGCATTTTGAAGCTATGAACCTTGGGACTCTATAGACAGCTTCTAAAGCTGAAGGAAGGAAATGTTTAGAGATGTTTGTTTAATATATACACCAGATGAGATAAAGAAATTCAAAAGACAATGTAACTCACACTTCCTTACTCTGTGCCTGTAAAAGAAGCCCTCTACTGAGATGCTTGGTTAAGCTTTTTCTAAAACCCACACTGGAGAAATGGCAAAGATACTTTAGTTGAAAGATGAAAATATACTCAAAGTTCCTAAGAAAAAATTAAGCCGTTAATACCTCCTCCTGGCTCATAAGAGATGCTCTGATGGCCAATCAGGTGCTTCTTCTGTGAATACCATTTGCTATTTAATAACAGAAGTGGCTGGCTCTGAAAAGCAATCTGCCTGATGAAGTCTTCAAGCTGTGTAATTAGGAGGCTATTCCCTAAATTGGCCTACAGTGCCTATGGGATTAGATGAACAAGGCAGAGAGGCCTCAGTGGTTCAGAGGGGGCCGATAAGGGAAGGGGGTGACAGTTCCCTTTTCATCCATTTCTCTGTTCCTCAGTAATGGCATAGATGAATACTTCCCTTCCATCAACCTAATGACAAATATTCACCAATTCAAGGACAACACATGGAGTGCTTCCATGTGCCAGGTACTGTGTTTGGTGCTGGACACAATGAATAAGCTCTATCTCCATCTTCTACTCTAAGCTTACAATCTAGTGAAAAGTGAGACAGAAAAGTGACACATCTATGCTGGGATCCAAAGGTGAATAAAAAACAGGAATGGTGTATACAAAGGCTCAGAGGCTACAAAGGCTTGGTGTGTTTTAAGAACTTTAAGGCCAGTGTGAGTAGGGTGGTGTACCAGGAAGGCAGTGCCACAAGACTCTCCAGACTAGAAGCAGGCAGAGGCCAGATCATGCAAAGCCTTCTAGGACACAGTAAAGATTTGGAGATCTCACTAGCTTAAAAAAAAAAAAAAAAAAAGATTTGGAAATCTAATGAGAATTATACGACCCAACTTATACTTTTAAAATCCACTGTCCTGGGCTGGAGAGATGGCCTAGTGGTTAAGAGCGCCGACCGCTCTTACAGAGGACCCAGGTTCGATCCCCAGCACCCACATGGTAGCCGAGAACCGTCTGAAACTCCAATTCCAGGAGAACTCCAGTTCCAGGAGAATCCGATACCCTCTTCTGACCTCCGCAACATTGCATGACACGGGTGCACAAACTTGCATGCAGACAGTACATTCATACACATACAGAAATAAATAAAATTAATAAAAAAAAATTTTTAAAAAGAAAGTCTTTAAAAAACAAAATCCACTGTCCTATAGGACAGAGAGCAGAATGGGGCAGTGGTTAAGTAACAGAGACTCCAGAAGTGTGCCTGGCACATCAGTTATAGGAGTCTTTAACTTGTTCAGAGCAAGGGTTCCTCCTATTACTGCTAACCTAGTTTGTCAAATCCAATGCACAGCCTCCTATGTGTGCCACTGGGACAGAACTACTGAAAAAGATGAGCAGAATAGGGAGTTCTTCACTGCTTGCTAAAAGTCAAGGAAATGGAGGCCCAAAGTACAGTAACTTGCCAAAGGTCAAAGAGCCAGCTAGAGGCGGAGATGGACTAGATTTCATTCTCTCTGGGTTACTTGATCTAAGTGATCTCAATTAAAAAAAGTTCTGATTATCTTCCTTAGCTAGAATTAAAATCATACAGTCTCAAGGTTGCAATGATTTAAGTCAACTCATCTTCCAATCTCCAAAGCACCATGTTACAGGTAGTTTGAAGGAGTGTGAATTCCTACTCCAAATACTAATACAGAAACTATAAACTGGTGGCCTTCAGACCATATCTGAGCCTATTAATATTTTTTATTTGTCTCAAGAGGTTTTCTGCTTGTTTTTTAAATAGCCTTGAACTCCTGCTTCCACCTCTCAAGTGCTGAGATGACAGGCACATGCTACCATCCTGCTGTCTCACAGCTTTAAAAAAGGAAAATGAATTAGTCCAAACAATTAGAGAACAAAGAAAACCTCACACAAAATTCTGTGTTACCAGCTTCTTCTGGAAATAAAAATTGGAGTACCTATTAACAGTAATTACCAGGCCTACATTTCCACCTGGCGATGGTCAGCAAGAGCTGGGCAGAGGTGCCCTCTTCAGAGAGGACATGCTTCCCAGGTCATCAGAGCCATACACTCCCCTACCACCACTGGCCAAGAACCAGTATCTACCCTCTTTGTTACCATTTTTCAACTTTTTTCTTGGTTTCTATAACATTTGAGTTTCACAGGGAAGAGATGTAGAGATAAGAGAGCATTCCTTATCCCTAAATTCCCTTTAGTAAATTTTTTCCCAAGCTGAAGGGAACATTTGTTGATGAGCAAACCAACCCTCCTTTATTCCAAGAGAGACTGTGGAGAGGGACCCTTTCAGCAAGCACACCTTACCTCTGGAAAGCTAGCCATATTCACCAAAATCAACTGTGGTGACTTCATGGAGATCTGGCCAATCTGGTTTAAAGTAAGCTTCCCATCAGCAGTTACTACAACAATATGATCAAGGGATCCTAAAAGAAAATAAATTAGGTTTTAAAATTCTGTAAGACCTTAAAAGCCTCATATCTAAGTCTCAATCTAACTCAAATTCTATAAACATTCAGGGATCCATCACCAATGTGAAGCAGGCTGTTCAGTGAAGCAGTGCTATGCAGTGGGGACGAGCTTGCAACACTGGCAGAACAGGGTCAAAATTCCTTATTAGCAATTAGTATGGGCAACCATGCTGGTTTGCCTGGATTTAAAGCCTGTCCTCTGACACAGGACTTTGGAACTGACAATGAAAAGCATTGATGCCCCTTCCAGCAACTGTGCCATCTAATAGCTAGGATGCCTCTAACCAAGTACTTACCTTTCTTTCTCTGTGCTACAGTTCTTAACTTAGTTAAAAAAAAAAAAAAAAAAACAACTACCAGCCGGGCGTGGTGGCACACACCTTTAATCCTAGCACTTGAGAGGCAGACGCAGGCGGATCTCTGAGTTCAAGGCCAGCATGGTCTACAGAGTGAGTTCCAAGCTAGCTGGGGCTATAAGGGAGACCCTGTCTCAAAAACACCAAAAAACCAAAAACAAAACAAAACAAACAAAAAAAAAACCCTGTAGAATTAAAGTGATGGTTGTAGCAAAGGGGTTGTAGCTAAATATAAATGGCCAACTACATACATATGCAAAAAAGTTCTCACAACCATCCCACCCTGTAACACTCTTCTTACTACTATCACTTTACAGATGAGAAAATGAGACTTGAGAAGGACAAACGAGCCAAGACACAGAGCTAACAAGAGAAAAATCAATCAAGTAGCTGGGAGTTGTGGTACATCATTAATCCCAGCACCTGGGAGGCAAAGGCAGGTAGATCTCTGTGAGTTCAAGGCCAGCCTGGTCCACATAGTGAGTTCCTGGACAGCTGGGGCTACAGGGAGACCCTGTCTCAAAAAGACACACAAAAAAAAAAAGAGAGTCAAACTCAGGTCCTCAATTCCAATTTCCACAATAGTACTTCCCCTTCTCTAAGTAGAACAGTGCATCAAAATCATCAAGGCTTTTAAATTTATTCTTGAACCCCACGCCAGGGATCCTGTTTCTGTAGACACCTGGGAGCCTTTGAATTCTAGGGAGCATGTAGTATTTTTTACATACAAGTCTGGCACATGGCAGGTTTAGAATTACTCTTATCATCCTTGACTTTGGTGCTGAGACCCCCTTGAGAAACAAATCCATTAAAACAAGAAAAAACTAGTAAAGCTTCATTGTTATCCTATATCTAGTCTTCTCCCTATTTGAATCACAGAAAATCTTGGGCAAAATTTTCAGAAACCAAAAGAGGTAAACAATAAATCCACAGCTATAAGATGGGATATTATTCAAACTCCTTAATTTCCTATGCAAATGAATCCAGCAGAAAACCCTTACCACGCACAGTAGGAACCACTCATACAGGGCTCATTCTGAGACACAAAGAGAAATGGGAGGTGTGTGGGGTGGTTTAGAGAAGTATCTTTCAAATAAACTGAAGCTATGCTGACAATATGCTATTAGACATTACAGCAACATACTATGGCCCAAAGATCTGATTTTAAGTATTCATCAGATTTAGTGTCATAGTAAGACTGAAGACAGTTGTTGATACCACCCACTTCAATCTGAAAAAAGTAAACTCAACCTAATATAATGATAAAAAGTCTCTATGACTCTAAAGACAAAAGACCTGAATTCAAATACCAGCTCTATCGCTTCCAGATCGTGAGACACTGGGCGGATTCCTTCAACCTTATGGGTCTGTTTCCTGATCTATAAATGAGACAAAAAAGTACTATTTTATAAGGATTAAGTTAAAAAGTATATGAAGACCACTTATAACTATAATGCTATCATTAATTTGGGGCATTTTTCTGTTTTAACTAAACTAATGCCCTTATCTCTAGCACATTGTTCTCACTTGCCTCAGGACATCTGCATATAACTTTCCTCCTATTAGAAATCTGCTCAGATAATTCTTGCTCCCTTTTTAAAGCTCAGCTATAGTAGAATCTTATCTCAGAACTCTTATCTGACCTCCTCAGTTGATTGCAGGCCCTTCTTATGAGTGTCAAGTGTTCCGTTGTACACTTCAATGAAAATGCTGGCCGAACTGACTGACTACTTCCCCAGATCTGGCCAATCTGGTTTAAAGTAAGTTCCCATCAGCAGTTACTACAATATGATCAAGGGATCCTAAAAGAAAATGAGTTATGGGGCTGGAGAGATGGCCTAGAGGTTAAGAGTGCTGACCGCTCTTACAGAAGACCCGGGTTCGATCCCCAGCACCCACATGGCGACCGAGAACCGTCTGAAACTCCAATTCCAGGAGAACTCCAGTTCCAAGGGAATCCAACACCCTCTTCTGACCTCCGCGGCATTGCATGACACGGGTGCACAGACCTGCATGCAGACAGTACATTCATACACATACAGAAATAAATAAAATTAAAAAAAAAAAAGAAAATGAGTTATTACTCTTTTTTGTCTTTTTGAGACAGGGTCTCCCTGTAGCCCCCAGCTGGCCTGAAATTAACTATTTAGACTAGGTTGGCCACACAAATTCACAGAGATCTGCCTGCCTCTGCCTCCCAAATGCTGGGAATAAACATGTGCTACCACATCCAGCTGAATACTTCCTTTAAGCAGCACATCATACTACATGCTTTCTAATACTAACTTGCTTTCATTATCACAATTATCCTATATAATGGTTATTATTACTTCCACCACTCCACCATTTCAGAATCAGACAGAATTACTTGCCCAAGATCACAAGAGCTCTTAATATACAACCGAAATTTAAGCCCAGTTCTTGCATCTCCAAGCCAAGTCTTCAACATTCTATAGGGTTACATTTGTGTGTGTGTGTGTGTATTACCTGCATGTAGGTAAGTGCACCTATGCCACGCAATGCCTGTGGATCCCCTGGAACTGTATTGGTATGTATGGTCAGGTGTTAGCTCTCAGGTGGGTGCTGGGATTCAAACCTAGGTCTTCTGTAAGAACAGCCAGTGCTTTTAACCACTGAGCCATCTCTCTAGCACTGGGTATATGGTTTTATACACATTGGTTTACTATCTGCCCTTTCATATTGGGCTCTAGGTTAAGGTAGGGCCCAGATCTTTCTTCTCCAGGTCCACAGCATTATTAAAGTAATTAGCACAAAGTAAGTCTCAGTAATACTGAGTAAAGTAAATGGTGAATAAAGTAAAAGGTAAACAAATTAATGGATGGATGATGAATAATAGGGAAACAAAACAAGAAGGACAAAGTATACCTTCATTTTAGACATTTGAAAGTTATCAACTATCTTTAAAACAAAAAGTAAGCAGATATGAAAGAGAAAAAGTGTTTGCCTGTTCAGATAATTAAAGATGAGATGAAAAAAATCTGTCTAGCAAAAAGGACTGGCTGTTTAGCCTGCTTCACCCAGTTTCTTCACAGCCCCAGTTCTACAAAGAACATTACTCAAGCATAACCCAGAGAAAAGAAGGAAAGAGGAAATACCAAGGGGAGGCCTGCTGAAAACAGATCTTAACTCGGCCTTCCTGACTTGCCATAAGACCCTTCGCCATAGAAGTCTCCACATGGGCATTTCAGTGTGCATTTGTGGTGGTTCCCATCCCCTAAATCCATATCGACATAATGCATCAAATCCTTTTCCCTCAATCTGTCCCCAGTGAGAATCTCCCTCAGCCTTACTCCTGCCCCTCATTTTCTCAGAGGTTAACATTTAACAAATTACACTCCCAACCTCTTTTCAAGCCCATCATCTTTTTAAGTTCAACAAGAGTGGAGCTTGCTGGCTAATTTTAAGTATCACATTTCTCCCTCAGTTCCTCTCAAACTGCTCTCTGGTTTCGGCTGCAGAATGTTAACAGGCCAGAAAGCACAGGGGAGACAGAGCACTTTATCAGTTTCATACCTAAAATAATAAGCAAGCTTAAATAAACAGTTGGGAAAGATTGAATGGCATGCTTTACTGTCAGCAAAGGCAGAAATGCTCCAGTCCAAAGGTTAACAAATGCCGGGAATGGTCTTCCAATTTCACACATCTCATCTCTGAACTGTGTGGTTCTGATAGTTTTTATAATAGAACATGTATTTTTCACAAAAAAGTTCATAAAATATTTTCTATTTTCCTTAAATACTTCCTCAATCAAACAAAGTGTGAGTAGGAGCAGTTGAAGCTCCCACAGATACCTTCCGAGGGGGTCCTAGGCTTAACTATAGGATGATGACAATTTGCAAAGGGCCAATTTAACAGCAATTGGATTTTTCCTGCCCGCTTGCACCATTAGCTGACAACTCACTTCTCCATCACATCTGCAAACAGTTCTCTTAGACAGTTCTGACATTTCCCACTTAGAAAAGCCACTTTCAGGAAGCTATTAACCTAAACGGAATCTTCCTGGTCAAGCTCATGGGTACAGAAAGGTCTCAGGTGGGCAAGTCTGCCACATTTGGTTTTCAGTACAGGATAAGAACTGCCAAATAGGACAACGTGGAAAAAGCAGACCAAAAATGACAGAACTTAGCCTCAATATCTAGATGTGTTTATAGCATTCATAATAAATCTATTTTTTTTTTTTTATTTTGTATGTGTATGAATGTACCGTCTGCATGTAGGTCTGTGCACCTATGTCGTGCAATGCCGCAGAGGTCAGAAGAGAGCGTCGAATTCCCCTGGAACTGGTGTTAAAGACGGTTCTCAGCCTCCACGTGGGCGCTGGGGATCGAACCCGGGTCCTCTGCAAGAGCAGTCAGCGTTCTTAACCGCTAGGCCATCTCTCCAGCCCCAATAAATCTATTTTTTGAGAATGTCATTTCACAAGAGCAATGATCATGACCAGTTTTGTTCACTGCTGTGCCCAGTGCATTCTGGAGGCTAAGCACAATACCTAGTTCATAGGAGAGAGTTGCTTATGGACACATGCAGTACTCACTATGTGCCAGAACCATCATACATTCTATCTCATTATTTTACTTCTACTACATAAAAGTATACAGTAGGAACCAAACAGAAAAGCTCCTCAGTTACCAAAGAGTAACAGCCAGAGACACCGGTTAGTCATGCCAAAGCTGGAATGAACTCTGCTTAAGGCTATGCTCTTTTCCACTATACTACTTCCCAAAACATTATTTCAGTCACTAACCTGGTGAGGTCCGTAAGCTGAGAGTCTTATTGAAATTATCCCTGAGTGCTTCTATCACAGACTTCATTTCTTCATCCACCTCTTCCAAGTTGATTATACCTTCAATCAAGGCTGTGTTAATATTCACTCTGGCTTGGGACTGTCCTTTCCCTTTAGCTAGAAAATCAATATTCAGTGAATAAAAGAGCGTCAACATCAACAGAGATAACAAGCATTGGTTTTAAGAAGTGTGTGCTGTGTGCAGGGCAAAATGTCAAGTGCCAGAAATTTATAAACATTCTCTCTGCAAACACTCTCTCTGCTTTACACAGAATTCACATTCACTGAGTATCAGCCAAGTACCCAATATTGTGCTGAATCCTATCTCAGACACCAGTAAGGGCACCAGCTTTATAATTAGACACTCTGGGTTAAATAAAACCTGGCTGTAATGCACACTAGCTTTATGACCTTTGGCAAGTTACTCTATCTTTCTGAGTATCAGGTACAGGAGGAATACTAAAATCTGTATTGTAAGGCTGCTACAAAAATACAAATTAATCACTTGAGCACTAAGATAGCAGGATACATACGGCAGGGACTCCATAACTGAATTAATACCTTGCTTTGCAGAAAAATAAACAGAAGACAAGAAAGGTAAAGTGACTTGCCTAATGTCACAGGTCAGGAAATGGTAAAGTCAAGATTTGGTTCCAGATCTGTCTAATTTTAAACCCATGAACTTTCCATAAGACCATTTCCACAAATCTAACTGGAAAGAGAGGAAATATATTAATTCAGTTGTTGGGTTTTTTTGTTGTTGTTTTGTTTTGTTTGTCTTTTCAAGACAGGGTCTCCCTTTAGTCCCAGCTGGCCTGGAGTTCACTATATAGACCAGGCTGGCTTTGAATTCACAGAGATCTGCCTGCCTCTGCCTCCCAAGTGCTGGGATTAAAGGCGTATGCCACCACACCCAGTCTTCCAGTTTAAAACAAACACAATAGTCATGCACAGTGTTGTATGGCTGATGCAGATAAAGAGGAGCAGAGACAGTAAACACTACCCATGACAGTGACAATGACTTGTACATTCCAGGATCAACAGTGTTGGAAGATGAATGCAATTTGATTTCACATCTAAATGATCAGTGTTTTTTCATACATTCTGTAATGTGTATGTGATACAAATATTCCTTTATTTCTTTATGGGAGCGTGAAAGGAAAATGAATGAAAACATTTAAACAGTATTTTTGTATAATAAATATTATGCCACTTATTCACCAAGTATTAAAAAAATCATTAAAATTTATTCAACAAATTTTATTCACTAGGGCCTGGAGAGGTGACTCAGTAGTTAAAAGCACAGCTAATCTTGCAGAGAACCCAGGTTCAATTCCCAGAACCCACATGGCAGTTTACAACGATCTCTAAGTCTAGTTCCAGGGGATCCAACACCCTCTTATGACCTCCAATGGCACTGCACATACATGGTGCACCTACATACATGCAGGTAAAACACTCGATACACATAAAATAAAAATAAATCTTTTTTTAAATGCCAAAGGGAAAAGACAAATTATCCATAAAGGATCAAAACTGCATGTTGAATGAAGAGGCCAGACATAATAATACAAACTGTAGAGTGAAAAAAATCTACATACTAGAATATATCCTGAATAATATGAAAACAGTCAAAACTAATATATGCAATCAGAAGTCAGAAAAATAATTCCCTGCAAGGGGTAGGAGTACAGGATGGTACTTACTAGACGTGAGTGGAAAGTACTTTGATGTACTAGGGATATTCAAGCCCATGGCCAAACTGCTTGATCACTGGCGCTGGAGGGATGGCTCAGCAGTTAAAAGCATTGGCTGCTCTTGCAGAAAACCTGGGTTCAGGTCCCATCACCTACATGATGCCTAACAAACACAAATAACTCCAGTTCCAGGAGATCTAATGCCCTCATCTGACTTCCATGGGCAATGTACAACATGGGTACACATGTAGGCAATACATTCATATGAATAAAATAAAAATAATAGTTTTTAACTGCTCTACTACTGAGTTACATCCCTAGGCCTTGTCTATAGAGACAACTTGCTATGTAACTCAGGCTGGCCTCAAACTAGTGATCTTTGTCTCCTGAGGGCTAGGATTACAGACATGTGCCACCACATATCATTTTCTGATTGTGGAGAGAGTGGGGAGTGTTGGTTACACAAGTGATTTCAGTTTGTGAAAATTTGTAAGCTGTATTCTTAGGACATCTGTGTTTTTCTATAATGCTTTTTTATTTCTATAAAAGGTTTTTAAAAATGATTAGGGATAACTAGCAAAGTAAAGACAGATGTATACATAGCTTGTAAGTCAGCAAAGATCAAAAAGAAATAAGCCTGATTATCTTGAGGAAAAAAAAAAAAGAAAGAAAACCACAACAGCATACAAAGATAAAATAAAAATGTAAATACTCAACAAAAACAGTAAATGTAAATGAGCCAAAATGACTAACTAGTTCCCAGCTGGGGTGGTGATGCATACCTTTAATCCCAGCACTCAGCAGGCAGAGGCAGGCAGATCTCTGTGAGTTCAAAGCCAGCCTGGTCTATATAGAGATTTACAGGACAGCTGGAGCTACAGGGAGACCCTGTCTCAAAAAGACCAAAAAAAAAAAAGTTGTAGGTTCTTAGTAAGACACTAACATAATCATACAAAACTACAAAACATACAAGAGATTTTATAAATATATGAGATAATGGGTTTAATGGATAAGAAAAATGCATGAACCTGGCAAATATTAACCAAGCAAATATTAACCAAAGGAAGGACACTGTCACTATAGTAATATCAAGCAAAATAAGAAAAGATTTTAAGACGGTGCATTATTAGAAATGAGGGTCAGGCTATAGAGATGGCTCAGCAGGTAAGACCACTGGCTCCTCTTATAGAGGACCGGAGTTTGATTTCCAGCACTCACGTAACAGCTAACAAGTGTCCATAATTCCAGTTCCAGGGGATTCGATGCCCTCTTCTGACCTCCATGGGCACTGTGCAATATGAGTGCACCTAACTACATGCAGGTAATACACTTATACACATAAAATAAAAATAATAAATAAACATTAAAAAAGAACAGAGGGTTACTTTAAAATAATAATAGCAGATCAATAACAACTCCAAGCTTAAATATATCTATAAGGTAGCCTCAAAAGGAATGGCTAGAGAGATAGCTCAGCAGTTAAGACTACTGGCTGCTCTTGAAGAGGACCTGGGTTCCATTCCCAGCACCCACATGGCAGCTAACAACTGATCATAACTCCAGTTCCAGGGATCTAACACCCTCTTCTGGCTTCCATAGGAAATGCACAACACAAGTGTGCTTTCACACATGCAGACAAAATACTCATACACAAAAATAAATAAAAATTTAAAAATAAAATAAAATTAGAAGGATAAATTGTTCAATCTACGATCACACTAGAAGATTTTAACAAATATTTCTTGGTAACCAATAAACAGAGCAAATAAAAAGATAAGTAAATAGAAAATTTGATCAGCCAGAAAAAGAATAATTACAAAAGACACAGTAAATAATATACAACAGAAATCAAAATAAGAGAGATCAACATTAAAAGTTTTTTTTTTAAGATGATAAAATTCTGGCAGAACAATGATGATAAGGAAGTAGACACAAGCAAATAATACCAAGAAAAAAAGAGCTCACAACAGTTACCAAAACAATAAAAAGTCTCATGTTAAGAAACTATTATGGGGGGCTGGAGAGATGGCTCAGTGGTTAAGAGTACTGGCTGCTCTGGAGAAGACTCCAGTTCAGTTCCTAGCACCCACATGAAACTATATGCCAGCTTTTTCTGGAAAGATTTTCACAGTATTTTTGTCAGGTTTATTTCTCAGTTATGTCATTACTGTATCATTTTGTGAAATATTCGTAATTTATACTGAGTTGTAGCATATATAGAAAGGCTTATACCTAAATTGTTAAATGTATGGTTAAGTGGAATTTTATAAAATGCACACAGCCACCCAGGTGAGGTGGCGCATGCCTTTAATCCTAGCACTTGGGAGGCAGAGGCAGGCGGATCTTTGTGATTTCAAGGCCAGCCTGGTCTACAGAGTGAGTTCCAGGACAGCTGGGGCTACTGGGAGACCCTGTCTCAAAAAGACTCCCCCCCCAAAAAAAATGCACACAGCCATGTAAACAATTCCCAGATCAAGAAATAAAATATAGACTAGGTGTGGGGGTTCACACCTTTAATTCCAGCACTCAGGAGGCAGAGGCAGGTGGATCTCTGTGAGTTCAAGGCCATCCTGGTCTACATAGTGAATCCCAGGCCAACTGAGGCTACATAGTGAGGACCTACCTGAAAAAATGGTGTAGTTGGGTATGGCGGCACACACCTGTAACCCTAACCCTTGGGCATAAAGGAAGGAGGATCACTTGCAAGTTCCAGGCCAGCCAGGTGTGCACAGTGAGACCCTGTCTCCAGAAGCACGCAGAAAACAAGTTTTATAAAAATGTTATAAAGGGGGCTGGAGAGATGGCCTAGCGGTTAAGAGCGCCGACCGCTCTTACAGAGGACCCGGGTTCGATCCCCAGCACCCACATGGCGGCTGAGAACCGTCTGAAGCTCCAATTCCAGGAGAACTCCAGTTCCAGGGGAATCCGAGACCCTCTTCTGAACTCCGCGGCGTTGCACGACACNAAAAAAAAAAAAAAAAAAAAAAGAAAGAAACTACTATGTACAATTTTAAGCCAACAACTTTGAAAACAGAAAAAAAAGAATTTTGTAAAACTAAGTCAAGAAGGGAAAATCGAAGTAGCCTCATAACAATTAAAGAGATAATCTGGGATTTATAGTCTATAATTCATACACACAAGACCAGACCCATATGATTGCAGTCAAAATCTATCAAACAGGCAGGGAAGTATTTAATCCTGATTTTTAAACCATCCTCTGTTAAGAAACAGAGAAAGTTGTACTCCTCATCACATAGTGAGGCTAATACAGAAAATACCACAACAAAACAAGGACAGTACCAGAAAGTGACCCATCAATATGAGAAAATTACATCCAGACTAATCTTACACATATAAATACAGGCTAAAAAACCCCTAGGACTTAATCCTAAATATATACTCAACAAATCCAGCAGTAAACATATAGATTAGACTATGGTATCAAGTAAGGTATATACAAATTATATTTCAAGAGCAAACAAGGCTCATACCAAAAAAGCAAAAATGGTTTAAGAACAGAAAAGCTACTGATGTGGTTACTCTATTAATGAATTAAAACTAGGAGAGTGCTAGAGAACTTGTTTAGCATGTGTCCCAGGCACTAAATTCAATCCCCAGTATGGCAAAAAATTAAAGGGGAAGCAATGGAAATATTCCAATAAATGTGGCTGTATCATTTGATTAAAATTTAATACCTATTTCTTAAAGTTTAACAGAACAAGAATTAGAAATATTTACTTAAAAGAAATAATCAAATACATAAAGGAAATATATCTTTAAAAAAAAATATTTCGGGGCCTGGAGAGATGGCTCAGCAATTAAGAACATTGACTGCTCTTGCAGGGGACCTGGGTTCAACTCCTAGTACCCACATGGCGGCTAAGAACCATCTTTAGTGCAGGATGTAGTGGTGGACGTCTTTAATCCCAGCACTCTGGGAAGAAGAGGCAGGCGGATCTGTGAGTTCAAGGCCAGCCTCATCTACATAGTGAGCTTCAGGCCAGTTGGGACTAAAAGGAGACCCTGTCTCAAAAATAGATACATACATACTGTATTAGTCAGTTTTCTGTTGCTGTGATAAAGCACCATGACCAAGGAACTTATAAAAGGAAGAGTTTATTTGAGCTTACGATTGGCGGTTCCAGGGAATTAGAGTCCATTGTGGCGGGAGGCGTGGCAGCTGGATCTGGAGCAGCAAACCGAGGGTCACATCTCGCAAAGAGCACAGGAAGCAGAAAGAGCACAACTGTAGACCACGAGGCTTGTTAAACTCTCTAAGCCCTGCCCCCAGTGACACACTTCCTCCAGCACGGCCACACATCCCAAGACCTCCAAAAACAGCGCCACCAACTGGAGACAAACGTCTGAATACCTAGAGCCTATGGGGGACACTCATTCAAACCACCACATTCCACTCCCTGGCCCCCATAGGCTCCTGACCATATAAAATGCAAAATGCATTTAGTCCAACTCCAAAAGTCCCCATAGTCTCCACCAGTTTCAATGCCAGTCAAAAGTTCACAGTCCAAAGTTTCTTCTGAGACTCAGGCCAATCTCTTAAACTGTAAGCTCCTGTAAAATCAAAAGACAAATTACATACTCCCAATGTACAGTGGAACCGAATACACATTCTCATTCCAAAAGGGAGGAATAGAGGCATAGTGAGGAAATACTGGACCAAAACAAGACCGAAAACCAGCAGGGCAAACACCAAGTCCAGTAGCTCCACATGCAACTTCTGGGACTTGACTTCCAAAGGGCTTAGATGGCTCAGCTCTTCCAGCTTTGCTTGCAACATACATCTCTTTCTTAGGCCGGTACCACTCCCTGTATGCAGCTCTCCTTGGTAAAAATCTCACAGGTCTGGCATCTCAAATGTCTTCTTGGGGTCTCCGATGCCACACCAGGCTTCACATTCAGAAGCTTACGCAATGGCCTATCAAGGCATTCTTTATTCAGGGACACCCCTGCTGTACTTGCCTGGCCTCTTTGGCTCTCGAAACCGTGGAGGAAGAACTATGACCCCTTCATTCTTGCAATTTCATGCCTCTAAAGCCAGCACCACGAATGAATGCCGAGTTTGGCTGCAATTTTGGGACGGACCCTGGCCTATTTTAACCACATTGCAACTTTTCTCTGCCCTGGACTTGTTGGAGATTAGCTGGCTGTGTGTCTTGTCCTGAAGGTACTGATTCTTTTGTTTACTTGTAAATCTCCAGGCTTCTCCTTAATTGCTTTAATGTCCTTATGAAAGGGAGCCTCCCTTCACATGCCTTGGCCCCACCTTTAATCTTCCTAGTGCAGTTTTCAGATCCAAACTGTACATTCTGCATTTCTTTCTGCCCCATCTGCCTCTTTTCACTGTAGATCTGTATATTTATTCACCATTAAAAGCCACGCCACCATTTCTACATTAGGCTGTCTTTGAAATATCCTCCGCCAAAGACATCAGTCCACCACTTTTCCACTTAGCATCAGGCAAGACATTGGGCTGTGGGCAAACTGCTGCCAGACTCTTTATCAAAATATCCCAGTTGCTGCCTAAGTCCTTTATTTTCCCCTGGAACCACTCTTTTGCAGCCATGCTTTCTCATGCCTCCACTAGAATGGCCCTTAAGTTCTGCTTACAATAGTCAACAGCCTTCCAGCCCAAAGTCCAAAGTCTTCCACACTTCTCCAAACATACACATGGTCAGGTTCTTCACAGCCAACAGCCCACTCTCTGGTACCAAATAACTGTATTTGTCAGTTTCTGTTGCTGTATAAAGCACCATGACCAAGGAACTATAGAAAGGAAGAGTTTTTATTGAGCTTACGATTGGCGGTTGCAGGGAATTAGAGTCCATTGTGGCGGGAGGCGTGGTGGCTGGATCTGGACAGCAAACCAAGGGTCTACATCTCAAAAGAGCTCAGGAATAAGAGAGAGCGCAAAGTAGACCACGAGCTTGTTAAACTCTCTAAGCCTGCCCCCAGTGACACACTTCCTCCAGCACGGCCACACACCCCAGAACCTCCAAAAACAGCGCCACCAACTGGAGACAAACGTCTGAATACCTAGAGCCTATGGGGGACACTCATTCAAACCACCACACATACATACATACAATACATACATACATACATACATACATACATAAATAAATAAATAAATAAATATTTCATAGCTGGGCATGGTGGCACACGCCTTTAATCCCAGCAAGCAGGAGGCAGAGATAGGCAGATCTCTATGAAGGTCAGCCTGGTCTACATAATGAGTTCTAGGCCAGCTGAGGCTATAGGAAGACCCTGTCTCAAAAAAGACACCCCCTCAAAAAAAGACCAAAAAATATTTTGTTATATAAGTGTAGTAGTGCATTGCTTGCATGTAAATGCCCAAGGAGGTCAAAAAGGGTATCAGATCCCCTGGAACTGCAGTTAGAGACAGCTGTTAGCCACCATGTGGGTGCTGGGAATTGAATTCTGGTCCTCTGCAAGACTAGTCAGTGCTCTTATCCACTGAGCCATCTCTCCAGCCCATACAAAGGTAATATTAATTCTTTATAGGAACATGTAAGAAGTATTCTCTCTGGGCGTGGTGGCCAACGCCTTTAATCCTAGCCCTTGGGAGGCAGAGGCAGGCAGATCTCTGTGAGTTCAAGGCCAGCTGGTCTACAGAGTGAGTTCTAGGACAGCTGGTCTACAGGGAGACCCTGTCTCAAAAAAAAAAAAAAAAAGAAAGAAAAGAAAAAGTATTCTCTACAGGAGGCTGGTTAGAATGGCTCAGTGGTTAAGAGTACTGCTGCTCTAGGAGACTCACGTTCAGTCCTACACCCACATGAACTATATGCCAGCTTTTCTGGAAAGATTTTCACAGTATTTTTGTCAGGTTTATTCTCAGTTATGTCATTACTGTATCATTTTGTGAAATATTCGTAATTTATACTGAGTTGTAGCATATATAGAAAGGCTTATACCTAAATTGTTAAATGTATGGTTAAGTGGAATTTTATAAAATGCACACAGCCACCCAGGTGAGGTGGCGCATGCCTTTAATCCTAGCACTGGGGAGCAGAGGCAGGCGGATCTTGTGATTTCAAGGCAGCCTGGCTACAGAGTGAGTTCCAGGACAGCTGGGGCACTGGGAGACCTGTCCTCAAAAGACCCCCCCCACAAAAAAATGCACACAGCCATGTAAACAATTCCCAGATCAAGAAATAAAATATAGACTAGGTGTGGGGGTTCACACCTTTAATTCCAGCACTCAGGAGGCAGAGGCAGGATGGATCTCTGTGAGTTCAAGGCCATCCTGGTCTACATAGTGAATCCCAGGCCAACTGAGGCTACATAGTGAGGACCTACCTGAAAAAATGGTGTAGTTGGGTATGGCGGCACACACCTGTAACCCTAACCCTTGGGCATAAAGGAAGGAGGATCACTGTGCAAGTTCCAGGCCAGCCAGGTGTGCCACAGTGAGACCCTGTCTCCAGAAGCACGCAGAAAACAAGTTTTACATTACAAATTGTTATCGTACTTAAGGGTGGCTGGAGCGATGCCTCGCCGGTATCGCGCGCTGACCGCCTCTTACAGAGGACCCGGGTTCGATCCCCAGCACCCACATGGCGGCTGAGAACCGTCTGAAGCTCCAATTCCAGGAGAACTCCAGTTCCAGGGGAATCCGAGACCCTCTTCTGAACTCCGCGGCGTTGCACGACACGGGTGCACAGACCTGCATGCAGACAGTACATTCATACACATACAGAAATAAATAAAATTAAAAAATATATATATAAAAAAAGAAAAAAAATGTTATAAAGAAAGAGGAAAAAGTCATTTCTATTCTGGAAGCTTTCCCACTGTACTGACTTTTTTGGTTTTACACTGTACTGACTTTTAACACCATAGAGTAGTTTTGTCATTTTGAACTCTGGATTCTTTTCTGTCTGGCTTCTTGTGGTAACAGTTTTCTTGTGAGACTCTTCCATGTTGTATACATAACAGTTGTGCACTTTTGTTTCCTTAGAGTAGTCTACTGAATGCATATATCACAATTTATATAAAGGGACATTTGATTTGGTTCGCACTGACTAGCCTGGATCTTGCTATGTAGACCAGGCTGGCCTTGAACTCACAGAGATCCACCTGCCTCTGTCTCCTGAGTGCTGGGATTAAAGGCATGCATTACTATGTCCGGCTGATAGGAACATTCTTTGTTTATATGTTTAATAATTAATAAACTTTACATAGAATAGTAGAAACCCAACAAAGATTTATACCACTAGATTCAAGATTTTATACCACAGTGATTCTGGCAGTAAGGAATTTACTGCAGAAAGAAAGTAGTTCAACAAATCATACACACAAGATAACTTGACATACAAAACAGGAGTGTTCTAGTTTGTCTTCCACTGCTGTAACAAAACACTCTGACACCAACTTGGGGAGGAAAGGGTTTATTCAGCTTACATCTCCTGGGTCATAGTTCATCACTCAGGGAGCCCAAGGCAGGAACTCAGGGCAGGAACCTGGAGGTAGGAGCTGAAGCACAGGCCATAGAGGAATGCTGTTCACTGGCTTGCTCCTCTGGCTCATGCCCAGCCTGCCTTCTTATACTGTACACAACAACCTGCCCAGGGTGGCACCACCCATAGTGGGCTGGGCGCTCCCACACTGCTCGACAATCAAGACAGTACTCCACAGATGTGGCCACAGGCCAGTCCAATGGAGCCAATACCCCAGTTGAGACTCCCTCAACCCAGGTGTGTCAAGTTGACACTAAAGCTATCCAGAACAATTGACCCCTTGTCACCTTAAACACAAAACACATCACTGTTAAATCACCACCTTTCCAGTTCTTATCCCCAAAGTATGATGTTAACATTAATCACAACCTGAGACAGTACAACCTTAAAAGCCCCACAGTCCTTAAAATGCCCAAACACTTAAAAGTTCACAGTCTATTAACTGTGGACTGCTGTAAAATCCAAAGCAAGTACTGTCTTATTTCAAAGGGAAGAATCAGGCACTCTCAAACAAAACCTAAGTCCAGCAAAGTAGCTCAAGGCTGGACACCTGGGATTCACTCACAATCTTCTGGGCTCCAAAGGGTTTTGGCAGCTCCCCCTCTCCGACTCTGCCGTCCGTGGCACACTCATCTCGCAGGCCCAGGCCGACTCCATTTCACACCTGCTGCTGCTCTTGGTGGTCATCCACGGTCCTGGCATCTCCAAAAAGCTGGGGTCGCCACTGAAACTGAGGTTGCTTCTGACCTCTCCTGGTGCAAAGCCTCAGCTTCTCTCCATGACCCCTGCAATCCTGGGGTCTTCACTGCAACCGAGGTGCACTTCCACCAATGGTCTTTCCTGACCCCTCACAGTGCCAAACCTTGGCTGCTCTCTGTGACGCCCCTCAAATTTCAACACCAGAACCATATAGGAGACTCTTACACACTACCAAGTCCTGCTTCTGGCTTGACATGGAGGCTCGGGCCCCTTTTGGAACATAGCTTCTGTGTACTGACTCTGAAGATACTCTTCCCAGAAGATTTCACCTCAGTGATGCTGGTCTCTTGTTATTTACAGCTGATTTTTCAGCCCCAGCTAACCAGCATCAATTGTCCCAGTACAACAAAGATTTCACTTCAGGTTCTGGTCTCTTGTTACTTACAGCTGATTCTTCAGCCCCAGCCGACCAGAACCCACAGATTAAACAGTCCTGATGATCTCTGCTTCCCTTTGAAACTAGAAACTTCACAAGCCAGGCCTCCATTGTCTACAGCTCTTTCAGCAAAACTGTTCCAAGTTCCACAGCCATGATCTTCAGGCATTCAATGATTTTTCTAGCCCAAAGTTCCAAACACTTCCACAATCCTTCCCTAAAACACCAAGGTCAGGTCTGTCACAGCAATACCCCACTTCTGGTACCAATTTCTGTTCTAGTTTCTCTTCCATTGCTGTGAAAAAAACACTCTGACACCAACTTGGGGAGGAAAGGGTTTATTCAGCTCACATCTCCTGGGTCATAGTTCATCACTGAGGGAGCCCAAGGCAGGAACTCAGGGCAGGAACCTGGAGGTAGGAGCTGAAGCACAGGCCATGGAGAAATGCTGCTTACTGGCTTGCTCCCCTGGCCCATGCCCAGCCTGCCCTCTTATATGGTACACAACAACCTGCCCAGGTTGGCACCACCCATAGTGGGCTGGGACTTCCCACATTGCCCAAAAATCAAGACAACACTCCACAGATGTGGCCACAGGCCAGTCCAATGGAGCCAATTCCCCGATTGAGGATCCCTCAACTCAGGTGTGTCAAGTTGACACTAAAGCTGTCCTGCACAAGGAGTCATCATCAATCTGGATAGATTACAGGAGATGACAAGTTAGCTTATGATTCATATGGAAAAGGAACCTAAACTTAAGCTTTTTCTTTTTTTTAGAAGCGGTATCTCTATAGACCAACCTAGTCCAGAACTTACTATACAGATGAGACTAGCCTTGAACTAGCAGCAGTCCTCCTACCTCAGCCTTTCAAGGGCTGGCATTACAAGTGAAGACCATCGCAGCCAGCTTTAAAATTAGAATTTTTTTGTCTTTTTGAGAAAGGGTCTCCCTTTAGTCCCAGGTGGCCTGGAGCTTGCTATATAGACCAGGCTGGCCTTGAACTCACAGAGATCCACCTACCTACCTCTGGCTCCCAGTGCTGGGATTAAAGGCGAGCACTACCATGCCAGGCTATAATTAGAATTCTTTTTTTTTTTAATTTTTTAAAAATTGAATTTATTTTTTATGTGTATGAATGTACTGTCTGCATGTAGGTTTGTGCACCCATGTCGTGCAATGCTGCAGAGGTCAGAAGAGGGTGTTGGATTCTACTGGAACTGGAGTTAAATACGGTTCTTAGCAGCCACGTGGGTGCTAGGAATTGAACCCAGGTCTTCTGCAGAAGCAGTCGGCACTCTTAACTGCTGAGCCATTTCTCCAGCCCAAAATTAGAATTCTTAATTCACACTATATTCAGAAATAAATTACCTTGAGATACAAAGGATTTCTTGGAAAAGATAAGTGAAGCACAAAGAACTGAAATTATGACAGTAAAATTCACATTTGACAAAGATACCACAAAAATTCTTGTAGCACAATCAACCACAGATTTAGCATCCCTTTTATAGAAACATTCCAATAAATACAAGAGAAAGTAAACAACTTATTAAGGAGGCAAGTAAAGGATGAAGAGATGCTGCCCTTCAGGCCACAGTTCATGTTTGGAATCTAGATGTGGCACTACACCATCCGGTTTCCCATTCTTCCACAGATAACACTATGGGCAAATTTTTTGGCAAATGAACCTCAGCTTCTACACTTGCAAAATTGCCAAATATGTATTCATTAGACAATTATAAGTATTTCTTCACTGGAAATTTTTTCATGGATTAGAAAACTAAAAAATAATAATTGGATTAATAAATGTGTGAGACCTTTAAGAACAAAAATACAACACACAGATCAAACATTAGTTATCACTATTAACAAAATTTGCCTTCTAACCACTGATTTTCTTTCATCACAGTGTTAATTTTCCATTAAACATAAAGGAAACAGTCTGCATGAAAGCAGAAAAGGAAAGTTGATGGAAAATATTCAGCAGCATATTTCTAGCAAAAACCTGCAAGTAGGTGTTCTGCAAGTAGGTGTTCTGCCTGATTGGTTTCTGTCATTCACTCATCCACCAACGTTTCTGAATACACACTGTATGTGAGGCTCTAGAATGCAGCAAACAACAAAGACAGAGGCTCTGTCTTCATCAGGTCCAACACAGCAGACAGGTAACAAACAGTCAATTTTAGAACTGATTCATTAATTAATTACTGCTGTTCTAAGTGTGTCAAAAGTAAAATAATAGTGTGCACGAGTGCAGGTAACAGGGGACCTGACCGAGTCTCAGAGGTCAGGGAAGGCTTCCCTGAGGAAGTGGCGTCTAAGCTGAGGCCTGTGGTACATCAAAATCTCATTCTTGGATGACATAAGCCATTAAGATCATCCATCTAAATCCACAGCTCTAATACCTCTTCACCCCAAAACCTTCTGGCTTTAATTATATCCCCAACCTGCATCTTCCTAAAAGGAAAGAATAAGTTGATCCCTGCCTCAAGCATTCTAGTTAGCTTGGCACTTACACCTCTAATTCTGTATCTAAAAGAAAGAAATTGGGCATTTTCTGAGCCACCAAGAAAATAAATGAGGTGGCATGGTAATAAAAGAAGCCCTGGGTTCCAAAAATCTCCATCATCATGACCTTTTAAGCTTGAGCAATTGAACTGTCTGAGATATTTCCTCATGTGGACAAAGAAGGAAATTCAGTATATTGCTGAGATCCCTGCCAGCTATGATAATTCAAGGGCCAAAAATGAGAAGGCAGGGGGGAGGGGGAGGAGGAGAAGACAAGCAAAAGTCTCTACCTTTGGCTTTCTTGGTTGCAAAATGGCGAACAGGCACAGCCTGATAGGCTGTGTATGGCCTACAGTCATGTAGTCTTCCATTCGTTGTCTTCGTGGACATTTCTGAAACAGGTCTGGTCAAACTAGCAAAGTAACTGCAGAAAGCAGGGTGCATCAGGCGGAAATATTTTAATCCCAAGGCCATAGCTGAAGAGACTCCTCAGGATATCCACTAAAAAGAGTAAGAAAAGAAGGAGATCTAAGCAACAGAAATCCCACAGCAACTTCTGAAAACAATTCATCTCAATACCAAGCAACTCCTATAACGTGAGCTCTGCACTTGGCAATTCAAACACATTCCTCTAATCCTCTTTCAAATGGCTTCAGAAAGAACTATTAGCCTCATTTTACAGGATGAAGAGACTGCAGCTCACAAAGACTTAAGTAACTTGCCTAGTGTGTTGAGTTCCTTCAATGCATCCAAATGCCTCTGAGAAGTGAACGTGCAGCAGCCTAAATCCGTAATGATGCTAATTAAACCCTTATATGAGGAAAAGCACAAAATCTTGATAAAGCTTAAAGAGGAAGGGGATTTTAAATAAGAAAAACATTTCAACAGGCATAAAATGACTGGAAAATTTACATGGCAGCATTTAATTAAAATTTTCTTTGGTTCTTTATACACTGATTACCAATTAGAATATACTTTAATGTGAGTCTGAAGCATGATTGAGGTTTGAGGTCTTCCATAGCACAGAACTGATGCCTGGGAAATGTCACCAGTCATTGTTAACACAAAATACACATACTTCTGAGGTCTTTGGCCATGCAAAGCTACTATTGTTCCCAACTACCTCTGTGATAGAATACAATGCTAACCAACATACATAACACTAAAACCTTCCACCAAGAATCTGGCTGTCACTCAGCTAAAAATTAAGAACAACTAGTGTCAAGGTTCTGGAAGCAATATCTTTTGAAAAAGCACATCTTTTTTTGTTTTTCAAAAAACCTAGCCAGGCATGGTAGCACATGCCTTTAATCCCAGCACTCAGGAGACAGAGACGGTGGATCTCTGTGAAATTGAAGCCAGTCTGGTCTATACAAAGAGCTCCAGGTAAGCTGGGGCTACAGGGATATTCTGTCTCAGAAAAACAAAACAACTCTGCTAAAATGTTGGTGTAGTGTAATAGTGAGTTAGAGTAATAAAAGCATGAGTTTTATAGCTATAAAGACCTGAAATCCAAACCCAGCTCTACCACTGGTACTCCAGAGAATTTCATTTGTAAGATGGGAATGATACTTGCTTCTAAAAATTGGGAATGAGCCAGGCATGGTGGCGCACACCTTTAATCCTAGCACTTGGGAGGCAGAGGCAAGCGGATCTCTATGAGTTCAAGGCCAACCTGGTCTACATAGCCAACTCCGGGCCAGCTGGGACTAAAGGAAGACCCTGTCTCAAAAAAAAAAAAAAGGGAATAAAGCAAGGCAGGCAAAACACTTGGTGACCAATAGACAAGAAGGATACAAAAAATCATGTCTACTGAGACCACCTTTCCTTTCAAAAACTTTCCTGCCAGAGTCCACTCTGATAAAAAGATCTTGTGTACATGCCAGTACTGATGTCCAAAGTGGCCTAGATTCAATTACACATGGATACTAATTTCTATTTGAGCTAATTCATTCTTTCCACATTAATGAGAAAACCCTCATTTTAAAATGAAATAGTGAATGCATATAAAACACCTAACGTGGTGACTGGAATGTAATAACGGCCTTAAACCATGTGACTATTACTGTCATTATTTTTGAAAAAGAAAATTGAGACATCATGCAGTCCGGTTGACCTGGCTCTCACTATATAGACCAGGCTGGCCTAGTACTCACAGAGACTTCCCTGCCTCTGCGTCCCAAGTAGTGGGATTAAAGCCTTGTGCTACCACTTTCAGTCACCACTGTTTTTTGGGTTTTTTTTGTTTTTTTTAGTCTTTTCCAGACAGGGTCTCCCTGTAGCCCCAGCTGGCCTCTGCCTCCCAAGTGCTAGGATTAAAAGCGTGCACCACTACACCCAGCTACCATTTTTTTTAAATAAAAAGATAATAAATAATATAGAAAAGCCAGGTATGGCAGTACATGTCTGTAATCCTAGCAGTTGGAAAAAGGGGGTCAGAAGAGCTAGAGTTCAAGGTCATTCTCAGCTCCATAACAAGCTAGAAGCTAGCCTAAGGTACATGGGGCCCTGTCTCAAAAAACAGAAAGAAAAGGAATGCTGGCAAGCAGTTTCTCCAGATGGAATTTTTAATAGCAAGTAATGCTAGATATGAGCAACCAATGTGTGATCTATACAAAACAGATCCAGATAAAAACTGAAGGATGATTTTTCCTCTTCTTTAATCATTATCAATAAATACTTTCACTGGGGCCAGGCCTAGGATGCTTGCTTTACTCATATTATTTCATTTACTCCTGATAATAATGCCACAAATGAAGTGTAAAAATCTCCATTTTACAGATGTTGAAACTGAGGCTCGTCGGTGGAATTAAGTCACCATCCAGGAACATGGAACTAATAGTACAACTCTATTTATGAAGTGTTCACAAAAGTTTGGCTCTGAGTAATGTTTCTAAATCTAGGTTTCTGCCTAATATAGCCAATGCCTACCTCACAGTTATATCCAAATATGGCTGTATAATAACATGTAGTTTGGGTTTTTTATTTGACAGGGTCTCAATCTGGCTGCCGCGTGTATGACAGGTTTCCTGGAGTTCCTGTTCCAGGTCATAATACCAATCCACAAAGAAACAGGAAACTAAAATGGGTTAGAAATAAACAACCTTTGACAGAAAATGCAGCACCCAAAAGAAAACCCATACACTTGAACCGGAAGACGATTCTATAAATAAACCACATCGCTGGAATGCTTGAGGCATAAATTTTAATTGCACAAAAGTCAGGAAATTTCACAGTGGGAGTTCAATAAAGACAGTCCTTTGGATCTTTTACCTTAAGGACATGAATATTAACATTCAGGTCAACAAAGATGAAGAATTAAAATTGAGGAAAGAAACTTATTATGAGAGTTCAAGTATTCTCCAACAATATTAACCCATTCACAAAACCAATGTGGTGAGAATATGTCAAGGCTTTAGAGTGGACTTCAGTCTCCCACTTACTAAATGTGGGGTCTTGAAAAGCTCAGTCACCTTTTTTGAGCAACAAGTTTTACCACATTTTCTTCACTTCAATCTTTAAAAAATATTTTCATTTATTTTCTGATCAATCCATCAACCACTATTTTCCTCCAAGTCCCCACCCCCAAGTTCCAAATCTTTTTTGTTTTGTTTTGTTTGTTTTTGAGAAAGGGTCTCCCTTTAGTCCCAGCTGGCTTGGAGCTTGCTATATAGACCAGGCTGGCCTTGAACTCACAGAGATCCACCTGCCTCTACCTCCCAAGTGCTGGGATTAAAGGCATGCATCACCACACCTGGCCTAGGATGGTTCTTAGTGGCCATATGGGTGCTGGGAATTGAACCTGGGTCCTCTGCAAGAGCAGTCAGTGCTCTTAACTGCTGAGCCATCTCTCCAGCCCCATCTACCACATCTTTACAACAGGGTCTCCCTGTAGTCCCAGCTGTCCTGGAACTCACTCTGTAGACCAGGCTGGCCTTGAACTCACAAAGATCCACCTGCCTCTGCTTCCCAAGTGCTAGGACTAAAGGTGTGAGACACCACACCCAGCATGATTGTACCCATTTTACAGCTGAAAAAAACAAGAGGCACAAATAAATTGCCTATGGCTCTCAACTATACTATATGATATGAATGATATACCTTACCATACTGTGTACATAAAACAGTACAATGTCTGGCATTCAGTAAGTGTAACATAAAGAGTATCTACTATATTATTCTAATTGTTGAAATATTTTTTAAGATTTTTAGTATATGTGTCTATCTGTATGCATGTGGTTCATGAGTATAGATGCCAGAAGAGGTCAGAGGTGTCAAATCCTCTGGAACTGTACTTATAGGACATTGTGAGCCTCCCATCATGAGTGCTGGGACAAGAACTTGTTTCCTCTGCAAAAGCAATATGTGCTTTTAAGCACTGACCCATCTCTCCAGCCTCAAGCTGAAATATTTTAAAACTACTTGAAACATTATTTTTCCAAAGTTGAAAGTCTCAAAACTTGAATTTCCATGTTCATAAAAGTCCATTTTAGCCCGGCGTGGTGGAGCACGCCTTTAATCCTAGCACTCGGGAGGCAGAGGCAGGCGGATCTTTGTGAGTTCAAGGCCAGCCTGGTCTACAAAGTGAGTTCCAGGACAGCTGGGACTACAGGGAGACCCTGTCTCGAAAAGACCAAAAAAAAAATTTTTTTTTAATTTGGGGAAGAATTAAATGATGAGCCTAAGTTCTGGCTTGTCCACCGTTCAAGCAACCTGTTCAACCAGCTGCATATTAACATACATTTTTTATGTATGTGAACACACAGAAACTTGAATATAAAATAATTTTCCCACATTATTGTATTTGATTAACACATACATTTTATGAAATAAACTGATCTTTCATTTCCTCATGAGCTTCTTCTATTCCTAAGTTTTCCAGTATGCCATAAAATCTGCTGGGAATGGTCTTCCCTCATCTCTTTATTGTTCACTTTTCTTTCAGATTTCAGCTTAAACTATCACTTTTGTCAGAGCATTACCTTCCTTGGCCACTACCTCCAACCAACTAGGGTCCATCTGAGGAAATCCAGTTTCATGACATCTAATTCTTCATCACGACACTTAATTTTTAGCACTATAAATAAAATATTTGTGCAATTATTTGATTGTTGTCCGAATATCTCCAGATGGCTATTGGTACTACAAGGACTGTTCTAGTAGGCTCGCTCCTAATCTACTTGTTCCCTGCTGTACTACAACACCACATTAATGGGACAAATATGTGAATGGACTTCCAGAAAGATTAAATCCTTGCCCAAAGTCAAAATGCAGGCACCAGAGTTGGAATCTACACCCATGGTAGGTCCTGGGCTCTATTTCTCAAAACTGCCTTCACTATTCTCTGGTTCTCTAGACTGCTGTTGGGATAGGACATGCTCTTTTTTTTTGGTCTTTTCGAGACAGGGTCTCCCTGTAGCCCCAGCTGTCCTGGAACTCACTCTGTAGACCAGGCTGGCTTTGAACTCACAAAGATCGCCTGCCTCTGCCTCCCAAGTGCTAGGATTAAAGGCGTGCACCACCACGCCCGGCAGGACATGCTCTTTTCCAAGCTCAGTGTGATATAAAATAAAAAATAAAAAAAATAAATGATGCTACACAGAACTATAAGGTCCTTGGCAGAACCAAAGGAGGAATGATAGACTTTAACAAGTGGACGAAATGCCTTTGTTTTGTCTTTTAGACAGAATCTCACTATGTGGACCAGGCTGGCTTCAAACTCACTGAAATCCACTCCCTTCTGCCTCCCAAGGGTTGCAAGTGTTGGATTAAAGAAAGGCATGTGCCATCAAGCCCAATCACCAAAAAGGGGCTAGGAGATCTGGATTCCAATATGCCCGCTCTATCATTCCCTGCCACCTGCCTCTAGATTCACAACCATCCACATCCAAAAGGCTTATAGGGCAACTCTACCAACGACGTGAGAATTGTATCAAATCATTTAACTGTTTTATATCCTCAGCTTTGAAATGAAGGAATGGGACTAGGTTTTCATCCTTTCCAACTACAAGCTCTCCAAGATTATGGGAAACGCAATGGAACGTGATTAAAGTATAAGACACCAAACTTCAGAGGACCTCGCTGAGAATCCTGTTTCTGGCGTTTCCTAGGTATGTGGACTTAATCTCATCTGTAAAACTTGTCAGGGACATGGAAATGTTGGAGGCGGTGACGTCCTCCAACATCAGGGGACATTTTACTAAGTTCCCAGGCAGCCCCTAAAACCCGGTGAGTGGCACGACCCGCTCCACTCTTGAGACCCGCGGAGCGGCGGAAGCTCCGTCCCCAGCCTTCAGTTCCAGCCGGACTCGGCCAAAAGAGTCCCGGGTGGAGTCCCGACCCCGGGGTCCCACACAGGTCCTTCACGAAAATTCTCTGGCACCTGGACTCCGCCCGCACCTCGACACCCCTCTAGGCCACTCACCAGCTTTCACCAGGTTACTAGAGAAACATCTCAGGCGACAGCGACGGCAGCGGCGCGGGCGTCTTGACGTCATGGGGCGGCGCGGTGCATGCGCAGTACGTCACGGGCAGCCGGACGCTAGGTGTGTGGCGGCGGAGGCACCCACCCTGCCCTACCTCGGACCCCGGTGTAGGGACTTGCTCTCGGGGCATGAGTGGAGGAAGCGGCGCTGAGCCCAGCAGGTGAGTCTTGAACCTCATTACCTGCCTCGCCGCGGGTCCCGGCACAGCCGCCCTCGCCCCACGACTCTCAGGCCCCGCCCCGGATTGTCCTGCCTCTGGCCCGGAAATAACAAGCCCGATAATGACCTCCCTCTCTTAGGGAATCGCACCCGGAATTGGGAGCCCGAGAATCACGTCCTAAACCCGCCGCTATCGTTTCAGAATGTCTCTGAATAACTTATTTCTGGGTTGCTTCAGCTTACGTGGGAAAATGAATGGAGAAGCGTTTTGTGAGCTGTTATTCTGAAGGATTGCCGCCATTGCAAACCCAGAGGAGTTGATAATCGCATGGCATCTTTTATTACACTTCATTGTTTCCCAAAATGCCTGAACTGAGCTATCAGCAGCATATTGAAATAGCCATGTGAGAGAGGAGTAATGATCCGCATCTTTGTAAAGAAGAGAAGTAACCTTTCATTCATTCTCAGTAAACATTGAGTGTCCGGGCAGTACGCTAACCATGGTGCATGGAACCATGGAAGACGGACAAGGCCCAATCCTCTAGAGTTTACATTTTATAGAGAGGCACAAGGTAAATAATCCATCGAATTAAACACACATAAAAGTGGCAGACAGCCGGGCGTGGTGGCGCACGCCTTTATTCCTAGCACTCGGGAGGCAGAGGCAGGCGGATCTTTCTGAGTTCGAGGCCAGCCTGGTCTATAGAGTGAGTTCCAGGACAGCTGGGACTACAGGGAGACCCTGTCTCGAAAAACACAAAAAAAAAAAAAAAAAAAAGTGTTAGAGAATATGCGGGGCATACCTAAGGGAGGTACTGTAACAAAGGCATAGTGACAAAGTGCAAAAGTCAGGATTTCAATCCAAACCTCTGCCGCCTCATGTCTTGCCTTCATCCTATTAAAACGTATTATCTTTTGACAGTATCAAGTATCTTTTGGTGTTACTGTTGTTTTTAGACATGGAAACATTAGAAGATCCTGTCATTCAAATCTCAACTCCATTCATTCTAAAGTAGTCCAATCCTATGACAGATCACTATGCTTCATTCAGTTTACAGTATCTGTCATCAGTTGTCTCAAGCTTTGCTTTTCTTTTGTCCTGCCCCTCTTCAATATAGGCATATGGATAACAGGACCGTCTTTGTTCACTTTTCTGATCCCAATCATTAAGACTCAGTATTTTGGGGGGGGGGGTCTTTTTGAGACAGTGTCTCCCTGTAGCCCCAGCTGGCCTGGAACTCACAGAGATCCACCTGCCTCTGCCTTTTCTTTCTCTACTGCATTGTGTATTTATTAAAGTTTCATTTTTCTGATCCTTTAACTTCTCAGCAACCTTAATTTATAAGCCCAACTAAGGATTTTAGTGGGGGGTTTTTTGTGTGTGTGGTTTGTTTTGAATGAGGAAACTGGGCTGGTGAAATGGCTCAGTGGGTAAATGTGCTTGCTCATAAGCCTGATGACCTGAATTGATCCCCAAGACCCTAGTAAAAGTAGAAGGAGAGAACCAACCCCTGAAAGTTGTCCTCTGACTTCCATTTGTGTGCCATGGTATGTAATGGCCACCCCTCCCTATAATAATAAGTTAAATAAATAAATAAATACATACATACATACTGAAGCACCAAGAAAATTTGCTTCCAATGGAAATGCAACAGTTGAAACCAGGTCCTGTGGTGCCAGGCTTTCTGATCTTTTACTGTTTCTATCATAACCCACGTTTTCCTTGTCTCTGAGACATGATACTTCAGGAACTAAGAAGTAATAATTTACCAGTCTTGAATACTTCCTAAGAACCATGCTTTGTTCTAAATGTTTTAGAGGAATTAACTTGGCAGCTACACCTACCTTTATGAGTTGTTATCCTCATGAGGAAACCAAAGCAAAAAGTAACTTGCACAGTTACCCTAAGTAAGCAAATGGTGAATTGTAATAATTAAGGAGGAATTTGATCTCCTTTTTCCAGTCCCTACCAAAACAGTAAACATGATAATGCACAGTTTATATTGACTATTTATTATTATATGTTTAGTAATGTTTCATGTATTTAATCTTCACAACAACCTTATAAAATAAGAACTTTTGCCTCCATTTTTACATTTAAGGAAATAGAAAATTAAGATCATTCACAACTTGCTTTTTTTTTTTTTTAAACTATATAGTCACTATATAGACCAGACTGGCCTTGAACTCACAGAGATCCACCTTCCTCTGCCTCCCAAGTGCTGGGATTAAAGGTGGGTGCCACCATAACTGACCACAGCTTGACTTTGAATCTAGTTCTAGTTCTAGCTCAAAGTCTGTGCACAAATTCCCTGCTGCCTCTTCCCTTTTGCTGTATTGCCTCCATGAGGAAAAGAAATATAATGCTGCTCTTCACTCCCTATTCCCTTCAAGGCCACTGGGACTGTCTTCTTGACGCTTGCAAAGCCTTTCTGGGTAATATTCATTGAACCCAAGTATCACATAGTAATAGAGCGTTTGGCCTACTACTGGAGCAAGGCTTAAGACTCTCCACACAACTATATCTGTTTCATCTAAAATGGCAGCTCTGGCTGCCAGAGGGCTGTCCCAAGGGAACTGGTCCAGAGGTCCAGTTATGGAATAACAGGTCTTTGAAGGACTGCCCAGAGAAGATTGCCTTCCTTGCATGTGTTGTTTGGCTGTTCCTCCCTCCTGCCTGAATGTTCACATTGCCTTTAGTATTTCATAGAGATTGATGGAAGCAGAAGCCAAAACTCTTCCCTTGGAGAACGCATCCATCCTTTCAGAGGGCTCTCTGCAGGAAGGACACCGATTATGGATTGGCAACCTGGACCCCAAAATCACAGAGTAAGTCTAACATTACATACAAAGTTGCAAAGGAGCTTAGTCTATGCCTTTACCCTTTGTTTTGTGTTTGAATTTGTCTTTGAAGGGGCAGTGATATCATTAGCCTGTTCCCACTTTGCTTACATTTGCACTGGGCTGCTGTACAGCTTTGCTGTACTGCACAGCTTTGGATTTCCTTTAAAGCATAAGCTTTTTTTTTCCCTACTTGGTCAAGAGGTTTCACAGTTCTAACTATTGGTTTTCTTTGCATCGAGTGGCTACAAGGAATTGTTTAGAATCAGCCTTGGACATATTTTGTCCAAGAATGAAGGAATAAGCAGAAATCTCAGGATCTTTGCAAACAAGCACAGGGTTCCCACTTGACTGTATTTCTGTAATCAGCCACAGACCCATAGGAGGTGAAAGTGAGGAGTTGTGCTGCTTGGTGGTGTCAGCTTGATGTGAACTAGAGTCACCTGGGAAGATGTTCTCAATTGAGGAATTTCCTCCATTAGACTGGCCTGTGGGCATGTCTGTGGGATATTTCCTTAATTGCTAATTGATATAGGAGGACCCACCCCATTGTGGGTGGTGCCATGGCTGGGCAGGTCTGGGCTGTATAAGGAAAGGAGCTGAGCAAGCCAGAAAGCAGTGTTCTTCTAGTCTCTGCTTCAGCTCTTGCCTTGGCTTCCCTCAGTTGATAGACTGAGATCAGGGAGTATAAGCCAAACAAACCCTTTCCTCCCCAGGTAGCTTTTGGTCAGAGAGTTTTATCAGAGCAACAGGATAGTAACTAGAACAGGAGGATCTTAGAGATCTTTCCACTCCCTTTGGTTTTCATTCACTCCTTAAATGGTTTGAATGCCTTATTTGTGTGCTGAGCACCATACTGAGCAGTTTTTGGATTTTAAATCTGAGAAGCCGTGTCATAAAACTGAACCAAGCCATGTGTGTGTGTGCGTTTTTGGGGTTTTTTTGTTTTTTTTTGTTTTTTTTTTTTTTTTTTGGTCTTTTTGAGACAGGGTCTCCCTTCAGTCCCAGGTGGCCTGGAGCTCGCTGTGTAGACCAGGCTGGCCTTGAACTCAGAGATCCGCCTGCCTCTGCCTCTGCCTCCCGAGTGCTAGGATTAAAGGCCCGGCATCAAAGCCTTGTGTAAACTAAGAATTCAGCTGTTTTGGTTGATGAGAGAAGATGTGCTCAAAGCCTTTTGTCAACTGCCACTCCATGAGACAAGCTCACTTGGAAACCTAGGATACAATGCCATCCCGCTCTCATTGTCTACAGTAAAGGAAATGAGGGTCTAAGAAGAAAAATTACTTTGCCCAAGGTCATGCTACTAATTGAATAGAATTATTCTGACTCCTCAGTCTTTCCATCCAAGCCATTATAGTGCAAAATAATTTCTTGGCAAAGAAGTTAGGTTTTTCTTTCCAGCAGTTGTTGGGGGCAGGAAGTATAGATTGGTAGCAGAAATAGTGAAGGGTAAGTAGACTGATGTGCTTGAAGTAAGTACTTAAAACAAGTGAGGAATAGTCCAAGAAGTCATCCCCTTTAGAATGAGGTTAAAGGGAGTGGAATCTGCTTGTTTGAGTCTAGGATGAGAAGTACATTTAAGGATCAGGACTAGGAGAGAGGAAAAGAGACACAGTTTTATAGATAAGATTACAAAAAAGTAGTAGCTATTTAAAACTTCGCACAGGCAAATCTGGTAAGTGTAGATTATTTGGGTACCTCTATAATCCACAATGATTTCAAAGATACATTGCCCTCATGATGTGTTACTCTGGTTACAGGGAGCCTGGTATATAGCTGGTATTTATTTCCATTCTCATGGCTTGGAGAATGGATGTATGAATCTGCCCAAACTCTCAGTTAATGTCTGTTCATCAAAAGTTTTCCCATCATGTGAACCCCAGGCTACGGGGATGCTCCCCATAGTGGTTTTCCATTTCCACCTCTGCTTGTCTGAATGGAAATCTAGAGCATGGAAATAATGCAGTTTTGGATGCAGTTCTCTGTAATGAGACTCTTGGGCTCATTTTGTACTGCTGCTTATCAAGAAATTCATGCGGCCATTTGCCCCTAGTTTATGTCATAGTAAGTGTATGAATGTATTCTTTAGTTGGGTCTCTACAGGAACATTGGATTAAAATTTGCCCACTGGTATTTCAGCCAAAGATGAACATTAAATGCCAACTGTAGATCAGGGCCTTGCTGGCTACAAGTGCTAGTGGTCTAGCCTGTTGTAGCCCCATTTCTATATTGCCAAAGACCATTTTCACTTTTTCTCCTATGACTTTTATATCTTAAAATAATTCTCTGTCAAACTGATTTGTGACATGATTTCTTTTTTAAAACCTGTCAGTCATAGCCTGTCATTAACAAGAATTTCAGTTTGCTTAATTATAACAAAGAAACATAACATTTTAGTAAGGTAAGTCTTGTGGAAACATACAGTTTCCTTCTAAGTTGTTCAGATACATAAACTTTTGGATCCTGCTTCTCTAAGAGTATATAACAGTGAGCCTAGATGAATAATTAAAATACCATCGCTCCCAGACATTGAAGGATCATGTGAGCATCTGGTACTTGTCTTGTAGGCAAATCTGAGAAGTTGTTAGTTGAATCCAAATCTCTAATCTTCTTTCTAATGACTCTTGACAGAAGTTTGCAGAGCATCCTCCAGCTTTCCTAATTAAACTTACCCACCCACAAATTGCTGCCACTTCCTGCTATTGCCTCTTCAGCTGACCCTTTTTACTTCTCTTTCCTAGGTCTGTATCCTTAGTCTGTACTCCGTTTTCTAATCTTTTTCAGATGGTGATTTCAGTGTCTCCTTTAGAAATGTCCTCTTACCTCTTTTTAGAAAAGAAAGCATGCATTTACTGTCATACCAAGGGTATCTAACACAATGACCTTTTTTTGAGACAGGATCATCTCAGTATATAGTCCTAGCTGGCCTGGAACTCAGAGCAATCCTCCTGCTTCTGTCTCCCTAGTGCTAGGATTAAAGGGTTATGCCACCACACGGGGTACTATGATAGGATTTAAAAAAACAACAACAACAACAAAAAAACATTTGAACAGTGACATTTTCTCATTCTTTTTTTTTTTTTTTCCTGAGTTTATTTTGTGATTAGTTCTGGTCCTAGATATATATGTGTCTTTTGTTCATTAACCTGAATTCTACTTAAATTATAGTTGAATGTCCATCAATTTCCTTTCAACAGAATATTGGCAGTCTAGTGCTCAAATACGATGCTTTTTTTTTTTTTTTTTTTGAGACAAGGACTCCCTTTAGTCCCGGCTGGCCTGGTGCTTGCTCTGTAGACCAGGCTGGCCTTGAACTCACAGAGATCCGAGTGCCTCCGCCTCCCCAGTGCTAGGATTAAAGGTGTGCGTCACACGCCCGGCCAGGATAAATTACTATTAAAATACAGTCACCTCCAAGTGTTGAAGGATTATAAGATGCAGCTTATGTGAACATAGAGTACATGTCCTATAGTCAATACCATTTCAAGGCTGTTCTATGTGCCAGAAATATCCATACGACTAAATAGATGTTGGAGACTTGGATTTAAGGGAATGATGATGCACTTGTATTTATGAAGTTGTCATACTCAAAGCCTTGTTCTTTCCTCTATATTCTAACTCCTCAACTTCATTATACCTCATGGTACTTACCTGTAAAATGAGAATGCTCAACTAAATGAAACTAATGTTTCTTCTAATTCTAATGTTGTATAAAGTCTTATTAACCTCAACAACTTGGGGGTGGTAAGTGGAACAGATAGTATTTGCCCTACTTTATAGAAAAAAGAAAGTTAAGTAGTTGGCTCAGTTTACAAAGTACTTTATGATAGCACCTTTGCTCGACTATTCTCATAGTCTGAATAACTGAGTAATCTTGACTTAAAACATCCTGTTTTGAATTTAAATGTGGAAGTCTTCTAACTTGCTGTGGAACCCAAACCATAGGCTTAAACATTTTCTCTAAATATCAGTAAACCAGAAAAGTTAGTGTCCTAATACTTTTTGTCCATGCTGTAATTATTATTGGCTTTCTTTTTCAAGTATTAAACTGAAAAAAGGAAAAAAAAATAACCTTTGTATTTGACATATAAAAATATGAGAACAAAGTCAGTAGAAATTTTAGCACATGCCAAGCAGAGGTGAAATCATAAGTAAAAGAACCCAAGTCAGGATAAGAAAGATAGTCATGTATGAGCAGAATATCCAGAAGACCCTCTTGTCTTGAGAGGTTATTTACCAAATGGTAATGAAGACAGTAGTTGGATAGGTGGAATGCCGGGTAAAGACAGGCTGGTTCTCTAAATGTGATATAAATTGAATTTTATGTAGGAGAAACTCACTGTAGATGTTAGTAAGAGCCTAATACCACAAAAGTAATATTTCAGTAGGAGAATTAGACCTCAGATATATTCAATGAATTAGAAGGGCCAAGACTGAAGATGCAGTAGTTAGGAGAGACTGGTAAATTTGCCCTGTCATCATTGTCACATAAATGGACTGTAACCTTAGGTTCTGGTGGGTGAGATACAAGACACGTGAAGAGGATGGAGAGTTGAAGGTGACTCTGAAGGATATTACTGTTTGGTTTCATGGAGCTGGGCTCAGACCTCCATCTCCTGAGACTTTCTGTCCAAAGAAACAGCTCATGTCCCCACTGACCCTGGGATAGCTGGCAAAAGCCCTTTATTTATAGTGAGGAGGTCAGTTTGGGGCACATTAAGAAAACTTAAGAGCCGGGCACTGGAGAGCCCACCTGCTGGAAGTGGCCCTTTGATGTGGCTTTCAGGGATTAACTAGATAAACCAGAACTCAAGGGAAGATAATTCCCAAGCCCAAGGATTGTTTACCCCTGATGAAACCTGTTTCTCTTGCAGCTCTTTCCAAACTCTTCTGTCATTGTCTGTGCTTCTGTTCACCGCTTGGTTTGCACAAAGCAGCCTTTGCTCTTTGCATTCTTAAATGTAAAACAGTAAGGCCATCTAGTAAGGTATGTGACACAGGACAAATCGATTTCCCCTGGTAGTAATTTTTTTAAGTTTATAAAGAAAATCCTAGCACTTGGGAGGCAGAGGCAGGCGGATCTTTGTGAGTTCAAGGCCAGCCTGGTCTACAAGGTGAGTTCCAGGACAGCTGGGGCTACAGGGAGACCCTGTCTCGAAAAGAAAAAAAAAAAAAAAAAAGTACTAAAACAATCCTAAAAGCCATTTCATTAGCTTTCTTTTGCCTATAACGGATCAGATTCCCTAAGCACACATCCTTTGTGGCTCATCCCCTGCCTGTGAGTCAGCCTTACCTCTTCTGCCTTACCACCTCTCTCCTTCAGTAAGCCACATTCTTTACATCTATGTCTTGTCGCACGATGTTCATTCACATGGCACACTCCATTCAGATACCACTCCTTTCTCAGAGCTTTCCTTTTTCTGTGTGCAAGCGCATGCTCTGTGTACGAGTATTACACTGTTTTGTGATTGCTTCTGCATTGCTCTTCCCTAATCAGAATGCGAAGGTTTTAAAGCAGTTCTATATATCTGGAGGTCCTATACCTAATTGGTCCTTGGCACATAGTAGGTATCTGTTTTAGCATTTGTGTGTGGTTAATTGCTTCTGTGCCATCAGGCAGGAAGGCTATTTTAATGACTCATTGCAGAAAGAAAACACTGATTAGGTTGCAGAAACGTGTGTGGGGCTTGTGTACTAATTCTCTTCTGAAGGCAGCAGGGTGCACATTTCATTAAGGGAAGCGAGCCTCTGATGAGGAGTGAGCTTGCTCGTACTCCCGCAGCAGATAAAAGTGCTTGCAGATGTGAAAGCAAGAGGCTTCAGGCTTTTTTCACTATCAGAGCTTGCAGTCCACATCTCCAGGAAGCAAAGTAGTAAACATTTCATTCCTTTTGTTTCAGTGTTCCGATAATTTCAAGAAATTATCAAACAAGAAAAGAAATCCTAGAGAAGTTGAAAGACACAGACCTAAGCAGATGTTCCTGGAATCTTAAGGTCACACTTCTCAGGCACCATGTGTTTGTTAGCTTTACAATGAATAATCTGTTGGCATTTTTTTTTCTGAGTAAATTAAAATTCATTTCCTAGGAAATGCCAATCTCGTTACCTTCCTGCTATTAAGCAGAATGAGCTAATGAAAAGATAACCAGGCCCCAGTAGCCTCAGGTTTTTTGCCTTTTTTTTTTTTAATGGGTTTGACCCACCATTCTGTGGCAGTGGCATGGTTTATATGGGCATAGTAAGAACAGATGAGGCCATGGGTTTAAGCCTATGGGGGAAACTCTCCTAGCCTCTCTCACTGTGTAGGAGACTTACCCTTCTGTAAGCTTATTCAGATAACAAGCAAGAACAGAATTTTATACTAGAGGTCTCCTCTTCCCCTCAAGAGTCACCTCCTATATTGTCACTGAGTAACTGAGGTCTCCTAATGGGAGATGGTATTAAGTAACGGATTATGGTTATTTTCCTATTCAAGACCAGGCCAAAACCCAAATGACTACCCACAGTTGGGTCTTGGGATCCTTCATCCTGCCCTAGTACTAGATCGTATCATGTCATCCTACGTGGTATCAGACACCTGATCTCACTGTAATGGACTTGCTTATTGATGCTTATCAAATTTAGTACAGCTTATGATACCATTCGTGTCTTTATTCCTCTCAGAGGAGATTCTAGCTCAAGAATAAAATCTTGGTGAGTTCCTCCTCCAAAACATTGTGAATATAAATGTGCCTATAAGGATAACTTTACTGACTCCCTGTGGGGTAGAATTCCGAGTAATAACAGATTTAGCATGTGGACTGATACCTTTTTAGTATCACAGGGACAGCATTGTTTAGAGAAAGCCTTGACTCCATTTGAATAGCTTAGAGGATGCCAGGAGGAAGGCCAGAGGAAAAGGAAATGGGAGAGCTGTTGGTTTGTCTCACCCTTACATCAGATGACAGGAAGTCAGAACTGAGATTGGCCCCAGCAACCTGCTAAGGTCACATCTGTTTGAATGACTTTAAAGTCCTATAGAAACCAAGCAAGTTTTAGAGTAAGGCATACAAGAAGAGTATGAGGGGTGAGATGACAAGCAACAGCATGGGTGAACCTCTGTCAGAAATACATTTCTCCCTGGATAATATGTTTCTTTCTTAACCATACCCAGAATATAAACTGTGTTAGGACAGCTGAGGTTTGTTGATTACCTGTGGCTGGATGATTCATAGAACTTCACTGTGTCTCCTCCTCTGTGAGACCAACCTTAGTTATATTGTGCTTCCACCTTGTCCTAATGCCCAGTCATATCTGAAGTCGTTGTGGAAGTGCTACCAGCCAGGGTTTGGTTTCTAGCAAAGTCTCTCACAAGTATAATTTATGTCTAGTGATGAGCTACAAAGTCTAGTAGAGAAGTGTTCTAGGACTGTTTTTTGTTTGTGTGAATGAGTGTGGGCTTATTACTTTGTTTATTTTTGATATGGGGTAGGTTTTGGTTCTGGGAGAGTGTATATTGCTGATGGAGTTACAGTTACAAATGCTGTTTCATTGCCAAGAAATTACAAGTAAATACATTGACAGTATTTTTTAGCTTTTCTCCAAAAGAAAAACAAATGGTACTTGTGGGCCAGGCAGCTGTTGTTAGGTATGGGGTTTTTGTTTGGTATTTTTGTGTTGGACAGATGCATAGGCATGACAATTCTAGTTCCCATTCCAGATAGAGGCAAACAATTCTGTTTGCCAAGTAAACTAGCCAAGCAGCTTTCAGGAAAGCAGAGGGTAACAGTGAGAAATTTGGGAGGCGGAGTCTGGGGTAATTATCTCACACTTGAGGCTCAGAAGCCAGCAGCATTCCCAGAGGGGACTCAGGGGCATTTCTGTCTCCACAGATACCACCTCCTCAAGCTCCTCCAGAAGTTTGGTAAGGTGAAGCAGTTTGACTTCCTCTTCCACAAGTCTGGTGCTTTGGAGGGCCAGCCTCGAGGGTACTGTTTCGTTAACTTTGAAACTAAGCAGGTAATTGGATTTTTGCTTCCTTCAAAGTGTGCCCTGTGTCAGGATTGTTTGTGTGTCTTTTGATCTTATTGCTGGATGACGATTCTCTGCAAGGCCTCACACTAAGTGCTCAGAGATGCTCCACAAATGAATTGAAAATCTCATGTACTAACATCCTCTCCCTGGGCTCAGGTCTAAGACCACTGGCCTTTTCTGAGCAGTGATCGTGATGCCCATATTGAGCAAGTGGACACCCTTCTCCCGACCTTGTTTGCTGCTTTACTGGCTGCCAACAAAGTCTCCTTTTCTTTAAGTCATTTTGTCCTGTAGTACAGAAACCTTGTCTGTGGTCAGCCACTCAGAAATTCTAATTTCTTTTTCTTTTTCTTTTTCTATTTTTTTTTGAGAGAGAGAGAGAGAGAGAGAGAGAGAGAGAGAGAGAGAGAGACAGTGTTTCACTATATAGCCCTGGCTAGCCTGAAATTTACTATGTAGACTAGGCTAGCCTGGAACTCACAGAGATCTGCCTACCTCTGCCTCTCAAGTACTAGGATTAAAGTAATGTACCACCATACCCTACTGTTTTGATTTCTTTTTAAAATATTTTCTTAGCCAGGTGTGGTGGCATGCACCTTTAATCCCAGCACTTGGGAGGTAGAGGCGGGTGGATCTCTGTGACTTCAAGGCTAGCCTGGTCTACAGAGCGAGCTCCAGGACAGCTGGTACTAAAAGGGAGACCCTGCCTCAAAAATACCAAAAATAAATAAATAAATATTTTCTTTATGTGTGTGAGTGTATTCCTTGCCTGTATGTAAGTCCACCATGCAGTGCTAAGGTCAGAAGAGGGCATCAGAGCCCCCTGCAAGAGCAGCCAGTACTCTGAATTACTGAGCCATCTCTCCAGCCATCCCCATCATTTTGATTTTTTTTTTTTTTTTTTTGGTCTTTTTGACACAGGGTCTCCCTGTTGTACCCTCAGCTGGCCTGGAACTCACTCTATAGTCCAGGCTGGCCTTGAACTCACAGAGATCAGCCTGCCTCTGCCTCCCGAGTGGTAGGATTAAAGGCATGCGCCACTATGCCCAGCTATAGAATATTTTTTTAAATGCACCTTTCTCAACATCTCAACAAATGGTACAAATTTTGTTCTTGTGGTGCTAGATTGAACCCAGCATTAAAAAGTAATCATGCCCGGCGTGGTGGCGCATGCCTTTAATCCTAGCACTTGGGAGGCAGAGGCAGGTGGATCTTTGAGTTCGAGGCCAGCCTGGTCTACAAAGCGAGTTCCAGGACAGCTGGGGCCACAGGGAGACCCTGTCTCGAAAAGACCAAAAAATAAAAAATAAAATAAAAAGTAATCATTGCTGGGCATGGTGGTGCATGCCTTTAATCCCAGCACTTGGGAGGCAGAGGCAGGTGGATCTTTGTGAATTCAAGGCCAGCCTGGTCTACAGAGCGAGTTCCAGGACAGCTGGGGCTACAGGGAGACCCCATCTCAAAAAGACCAAAAACAAAACAAAAAAAAGTAATCGTTATTTCTGGTGATGACTGCATGGTATTTCAGTATATGGATACGTGTTATTTGAGCCCCAATTGTTAAGTTACTGGAGTTACCTACAGTGACTGAGTCCTGCAAACATCACAGTAGTATCTTTATAGCTCTAACTGAATATTTACCACATTTTGGGAAATGGAATGGTACTATCAAAAAGAAGGCATAATTTTTCTTGATACAGTTGCCACAGCTGGGCTTATTTCTTCTAATTTCTGCAAATATCATAGGCAAAAAATAATGTTTTGCTGTTCTAATTGGTCACTGTTTTTTGGAAGCAGTTAAAAAGTTTTTATACAGTAATTTAAAAATATTTGTACAACATTTTTAAATGTTTTTCCATAATTATAGAATATGGCAAGCATTTTTACAGACAACTAAAATCAGAAGTCATGTTAGACACCATTCATTGGCTAGTAGTCACAAAGACTACTTTATATTTCTTTTATTTTTTAACTTTGAGCAAGTCTCTTGGCCTCAATTTTCATTTTAAAATAGGGATTAAGGGGCTGGAGAGATAGCCTAGTGGTTAAGAGCACCGACTGCTCTTGCAGAGGACCCAGGTTTGGTCCCCAGCACCTACATGGCGGCTAAGAACTGTCTTTAACTCCAATTCCAGGAGAACTCCAGTTCCAGGGGAATCCAAGACCCCTCTTCTGACCTCCGCAGCATTGCACGACACGGGTGCACAAACCTACATGCAGACAGTGCATTCATACACATACCAAAAAAATAAAAAAATTTTAAAAAGGCATTAAAATAAAATAGGAATTAAGCCGGGCGTGGTGGCGCACGCCTTTAATCCTAGCACTTGGGAGGTAGAGGCAGGCGGATCTTTGTGGGTTCAAGGCCAGCCTGGTCTACAGAGTGAGTTCCAGGACAGCTGGAGCTGCAGGGAGACCCTGTCTCAAAAAGACAAAAAATAAAAAAAATAGAAAAAAATAGGGATTAAGGAAGAGGTTCCCTTTTAGAGAGTTAGGAAAATACATGAGGATATATAGGTATACATCTGAACACAGAAAGCATTTAATGCTGAATCTATGAACTTTGGATCAGTGTACAGAGATGGAAATTGTTTTTAGACACTCGTCCCTTGTTGGCCCCAAGAGGAAACTTCAAAGAGCAACGTATCTCTTAACTTTGTGTGTTGTAGTGGAGTGTTCTTGTGGCCAATGAAGGTCCAATGCCCGATACACAGTGGGTAGTAAATAAGTCCGTACAGAATGTCATGCTGAGCTGTAGAGGAACAAGAAAATCACTAATAATAGCAGAACAGAGTTCTTATGTGTTACACCTCAGTCTTCCCTGTCCTTTAGGACTTCCTGTTCTTGAGGGCCTCTTCACCTCCACTAAATGTGGGCTGCACTTGGCTGAATGCCTCATGGATATCAGTGGGGCAAAGAAGGTTTGCCAGGATGGAAAAGTACAGCCAGATTTCCTGGGAGTGACCTAGAGTCACTTTTAACTGTTCAACTGGCTTCAGGAATTCCTTTTTTTTTTTTTTTTTTTTTTTTTTTTGTGGGTCTTTTTTTTTTTTTTTGAGACAGTGTCTCCCACTGGCCTGAAACTCACTATGCAGACTAGGCTGGCTTTGAACTCAAAGAGATCCACCTGCCTCTGCCTCCCACATGCTGGGATTAAAGGTGTGTGCCACTACGCCTAGCTTCAGGAATTCCTTTTAAACTTATTGCTGCTGTACCTGATGGGGAACAGGGTCAGGGGCTTTGGGCTCACAACGCCTGGATCGCTTTGCACAGATAACTTGCTCACAGTTCCTTTGGCTCCTGCTTTTTCTAGCCTGGTTTCTTTCCCTCCCATATCCTTTTAAGCCATTGCTATTTTTCACCTTGGATCTGGGCAGTAAGCCAGAGTCCAGGGTGTAGCTCCAGAGACCCTGAGGGGAGTATAGTTTCTTGTAGGTGCTACCCCATGTAAAGTAGGTGTGTAGAAAGACAGAATCTGGTAAGGGCAGGGCTGTCAGCTAACACTGGGGAAGTGCTTCCCATGTGCTCCATGCTGTCCATGCACTCTGAATCCACACAGCCACCAACCACTGGGGAACTCGTAGTAGTATCCATGTTTTACAGCTGGCAAATCCAGAGCTGTAAGTGACCTAGGAACATTGTACTGGCAACAGGTAACAGAGGACTTGGAATTTTGTCTAACTTTAAAATTTTCATTTTTGTTGTTGTTCAGCCATTTGAAATTATAAACCATTTGTCAAGTATTTACCAAAAGTAGTTTGGTTAAAACCCAACTGTTAGAACTTACTAAGGCCCCATGAGAATACAGATAGCTAGTTAAACTTTTGAATTCCTGACTAACTGCTGTCCATCTTGCACAGGAAGCAGAGCAAGCCATCCAGTGTCTCAATGGCAAGCTGGCGCTATCGAAGAAGCTGGTAGTGCGATGGGCCCATGCTCAAGTAAAGGTAGGTCTCAGCTTGCAGGGCAGCATCCCACATCGTCCTGACATCCTCTAAGAACAGTTCTTACCTCTCCATTTTCTTTTTTTTTTTTTTTTCTTTTTTATGTGTATGAGTGTACTGTCTGCATGCAGGTTGGTGCACCCATTCATTGTTTCTCCACATGCTCACAGATCTTGTTTGTGACTGATTTTTTTCCCTGTGCCTGATGGACGTACTCAAGCCTGTATCATTTTTTTCCATGGGAGTTGTTCTTTGGGGGGAAAAATGTATTTATTTTTAAAATTAGTTGCTGTAGGCATTATTAGACCTTTCCCAGCCTCACATCTCTAAGGAGTTTGGATTTGTTTATTATTCTAAATTCTTGAGGAATGGGTAGTTTCTGTGTATGCTTAAAATACTGGCATCTCCCTCCTCCAAAGGTCTTGAGTGTTATGAGTATGGGTTTGTGGAACTTTGCACTGCTTGTATTGTCTCCAAGCCTGAGGACTGCCAAACTGCCCTATTCATCCTATAGTTGGTCCCTTGGGAGAAAGTTCTAGAAACTCTGTGGTCATTTAAAAAAAAAAAAGTATTCTGTTCCAGCTGGCGCAGAGGTGGAGAAGTGTGTGGACTGGGGTAGTCCCGAGAGTCAGCTCCTGCTGCTCTGGGCCTGCAAAACCTGCCAGCAGAAGCCTTTCAGCCATCAGAGCTAGAACTTCGTTTGGAGCTAAATGAGCCTATAGGTGTTTTGGGTGTGGTTTTTTTTTTGGTTTTTTTGTTTTGTTTTTGTCTTTTTGAGTCAGGGTCTTCCTGTAGCCCTAGCTGGCCTGGAACTCACTGTGTCAACCAAACTGGCCTTGAACTCACAGTCTCCCAATTGCTGGGATTAAAGGCATGTACCACCAGGCCCAGCTAAACACTGGCTTCTCTCTTTATAATAACATTTTAATTATCACCCATTTTAATTATCACTATTTTTTAATGTTTTGTTTATTATTTTTATTTTATGTGTGTGAGTGTATTGCCTACATTGCATGTAAGTACACCCTTGTCATACAGTGCCTACAGAAGTCAGAAGAGGGCATCAGGTTCCCCTGAAACTGCAGTTATGGATGGTTGTTAGCCACTCTCTGGGTGCTGGGACTCAAACCTGGGTCCTCTGTAAGAGCAACCAGTGCTCCTAACCACTGAGCTGTCTCTCCATCCCCCTTATGGTTTTTGTTTTGTTTTTTGTTTTTTTGTTTTTGTTTTTGTTTTGTCTTTTTGAAACAGGATCTCCCTGTAGCCCCCAGCTGTCCTGGAGCTCACTATATAGACCAGACTGGCCTTAAATTCACAGACATCCACCTGCCTCTGCCTCCTAAGTGCTGGGATTAAAGGCATGCCACCAGGCCCAGCCCCCTTATGATTTTTATTTTGTGTATATGAGTCCCTACATGTACGTAAGTCATGCAGTGCCCACAGAGGTCAGAAGAGGTGTCAGATCTCCTGGAACTGGAGTTAACAGATAGTTGTTAGCAACCATGTGGGTGCTGGGAATTGAACCCAGGTCTCCTGCAAGAGCAGCAAGTGCTATTAACCACTGAGCCATCTCTCCAGCCCTACATATAGGTTATAATCTGTCCACTTTCCCTTACTCTTTCCAGTAAAGACTCAGAAACTAAACTCCATTCAAATGGCACATCCAAGCTAAAAAACAAAGTTCAGAAACTGAACATTTCAGGTAATCATAGAACATTAACCATGTCTGAGACATGTTACTTTAAAAAATAGAAGTAAGGACAATTACTGGATGCTTTTTTATTCAAAAGAAAATCAAGTCTCATTTGCCAAACTGACTGCCATGTTCTCATTCATTGCAAAGGCTTCTAGGAGAAAATGTCCTTCATTCTGTCTTTCATTTGGAAATCTCTACCTTATGGTTTTTCTTTGACCAGAGGCTCCCGATTGCTCCTTAATATTGTACTTTTTACAAGAAGTATATAATTATCTGACATCAAATTAAACTCCTTTACTCTGTAATGTTTTCTATATCAGCAACTCAACACTGTTACTACTTTCTTCTCCACTCAGGCCTGTTAAGAGTTGAATATTATGCTTGGTACTTTGCAAAATCTACCAGAATTTTTAAGTGTTTTGAATAAAACAAATATTATAAGAGGCGATGTATGACAGTTGAAGAATGTGAGAGGGCAACCCTGCTGTGCATCTGTACATCTGTGAGTCTGAACTGGGAAATTCTCTACCAAATAATGAGAACTAAAGGCTTGATAGAAGCTTCTTCTCAAGTTCTTTTTCTACACTGGCAGCTTTTAGACCAAAGCTGTGTATATTCTTGCATTAATTTTAAATGTAAAACAGGCCTAAAATTGTCTAGAAATATCTCTGAGGTAAACTGGGTGGGATTAGCATATTTTAACCCATCCACTACAGTAAGAGCTGGTTTCTGCCCAGGTGAAATAATTTACCCTTTTTCTTGCTTTCAGAGATACGATCATAACAAGAATGATAAGATCCTTCCAATCAGTCTTGAGCCATCCTCAAGCACTGAGCCTACTCAGTCTAACCTCAGGTAAAGTGGTATAGTATGGACAGTCATTCAATAGGTTGGTCATTTCTTTATTCCACTCCTTCATTAACACTGTAGTGAATCTGCAGACTCCTGATGTGTTGAGAGATGTGTTCAGTTTATAGTTCTCTTTCTATTCCCCCATGATCATGTACCCACCGTTTATAAAATCATTTACTCAAACAACAGGTTTAATTACCACACACCATGCCTTGTAATTAGCACTGGGGATACAAAGACAAATCAGATACAGCTCTTATCCTAAAAACTGGCATTTTAATAAGGCCTGAAATCCCTTGGCATTTGTCGTCATATACACTAATTCCTCCCCAGCTATGTGTTCCCTTATACAGAATTTCATTTTGCAGGCATCTGATTCTGTACCCACAGCAACTATAGTAGTTTTGGTCCTAGTGTGTATAAATTACCAGTTGCTTCTTTGGAGTTAATTCAAAACAGGAGCACTAAGAGTTGAGTAAAGAAAGGGAAGTTAAGTGGGTGGTGGAGCAGCGCATGCACACACGCACACCCATGTGTGTGCGTGTGTGCATGCACTTTTTCTGCATTGTAGCTTAGGGAAAAAATTTTATAGTAGCAAGAGCCAGGATTTATTGAGCTTACTTATAAGCAATACTATACTAAATATATTATTTGTAGTATATCCTTTAATGTCATAAAAAGCACTTTACATGTGGGAAAACTGAAGCTTAGAAAAGTGAAATATCATGGCCAAGACAATGCAAGTTGTAAAAAGCCAAGTCAGAATTCAAATGGTCCTGATGAACATCTTGTACTTGCTGCTTCAAGATTGCTCCAGGGTGTATATGTGGGGCAGAAAGAAAGGCTATGAAGGTGCATTATGGGTCAGAATCACAGTCATGGTGAGTATGTTTATTCCACAATTATAAAATCAGTGACACCTGTTCGAATGGAGCACTAGTTCAACGCGAGAAGTGTCTTATGTGCACTTGAACAGCATAGATTTAAAAGTGTCTTACTAAACTGTAAGGGGAGGAAGCAGTCTTGAAATTAAAATATCTCTTTACTCAACTTAGGTTTAATCTCATTTCTTAATTTCGTGTTGACTTTATTTGTGCTCCTATAAATTAATTTTTTAATTTAAAAAATTAATGATTTCTCCAGATTAACTGGAAGCTCATGGCCACACTTCATTTTCCTCAAAATTTGCATCACCTCGACCATGCATTGATCTCCATGGGTTTTCATAGCTCTTTCCACATGGATCACTGGATTTATGCTCGTTGGTCTCCATGTTATAGTAAGCATGTCTTTAGTTTCTAGGCTCAGTATTTGTACCTTGTTTATCAGATCATTTAGTGTTATCCAGAAAATCTCTGCTTTCCTCTTTTTTTTTTAATTTTTTATTTATTTTTGTATGTATATGAATGTACTATCTGCATATAAGTTTGTGCACCCATGTCGTGCAATGCTGCGGAGGTCAGAAGAGGGTCTCGGATTCCCCTGGAACTGGAGTTCTCCTGGAATTGGAGTTACAGACGGTTCTTAGCCACCATGTGGGTGCTGGGGATCGAACCCCGGTCCTCTGCAAGAACAGTTGGTGCTCTTAACCGCTAGGCTATCTCTCCAGCCCCTGCTTTCCTCTTTATATTCACAACTGTGCCTAACTGGAGGAGGTTGTTCCCCTGTGACTCATATAGAATGAAGGGCTCCCTGTCTCAATGATGGAAGAAGTACCAAAATACATCTTGGTAATAGGTCAGGATTTTTATTGTAACTTAATGGCTACTTTAATTGACACCAAAGTAGCACATATTTATGGACTGCCATGTGATGTCTGAACACATGTAGACATGCACACAAGGAAACCATCCATCTCCTCATAACATTTAATCATTTCTTTTTGGTGACTTGTTTTTTTAATTTGTTGCCCATGAAAGTTAAGTGTTCAGTAACTATACAAGACCATGTTTACACTCCTTACAAATTTGTCTCACTGGCTATAGAGCTTTGATAGCTTCAAGAATGGAAAATGGAGACCAGAGAGATGGCTCAGTGGTCAAGACCACTGGCTGCTCTTGCAGAGGACCCAGGTTCAATTCTCAGCACCCGCATAGTGACTAACAACCATCCATAACTCCAGTTCCAAGGGATCTGACACTCTTCTCGCCTCTGAGGGCATTGCACTTACATACGTCCTGGCAATACACTCATACACATAAAATAAAAATAATGAATAAAATATTTTTTTAAAAGAATGTACCCGGCTATGATGGCACACACTTTTAATCCCAGCACCCGGGAGACAGAGGCAGGCAGATCTCTGGGAGTTCAAGGCCAACGTGGTCTACATAGTGAGTTCCAGGACAACTGGGGCTACAGGGAGACCCTGGTCTCAAAAAGACAAACAAAAACAACCAGTGGCTGTTCCTTCAGAACGCACCTAGCCCCACTCTGACCTCTGCTCTCCTTTTTCCAGTGTCACTGCAAAGATAAAAGCCATTGAAGCAAAGCTGAAAATGATGGCAGAAAATCCTGATGCAGAATATCCAGCGGCGCCTGTTTATTCTTACTTTAAACCACCAGATAAAAAAAGGACTACTCCTTATTCTAGAACAGCCTGGAAGTCTCGAAGATGATGGTTATGAACTACTGGAGCAGCAGAAGCAGAGTGGTCTCCACACGACCTCCTTCGCCTTTGTACTTTGTAGATGTAAATGGTACTATCCAACAGAGCACAGTCACACGCTAAGAGTTTGGTAACATTACGTTTTGGGATTTCTTATGGATGTGTCTTCCCTGAACTATGTGTGGAATTGAGCATCATCCAGAATAAATAGGACTGTGTCCAAAACTGTGATTTGAACACTGAGATGCTCTAGTTGGCTGGTTTGTTTGGATTTTTATACAGTGTGCCAGAGAGAAAGGCAAACAGACAAAATGTTATTTAAATCCAGAAACTAGCTTTATTAACATCCATCCAAAAATTAGCATTTTTCTGTCTACACATCTTTTCAATATAAAGAAAACATAAAGACCAGGGTAGGAAGTGAGAGACAGATTTTAAGTCATTTTTAGAACTGCTGTTTGAGAATTTACAATGAAAATCCTTCCAGTTGGACTAAAACTGAGAGAATTGTTGGCAAAAGGGAACTGATCCCTTAAGCAAATGTCATAGTAATGTGCTTAAGAATTATGCTTATTACTTTCAAAATCTCAGTTAGGAAAACCTGTATATCTTGAAATCACTATGTGAAAAAACCATAGAATCAATTTTAGTATTTTATACCACAACAGGAATTCTATTTGGAAATCTGACTTTTTTTTTTTTGGTCTTTTTGAGACAGGGTCTCCCTGTAGCCCCAGCTGTCCTGGAACTCACTCTGTAGACCAGGCCGGCCTTAAACTCACAAAGATCCACCTGCCTCTGCCTCCCAAGTGCTAGGATTAAAGGTGTGCACTACCACACCCGGCTGGAAATCCAACTTTTAATTCTATAGTGATCATGTTTTCATATCTAAGTAATCTTGCCTTCTATAATGCCAAATGTTACTAACCTGGATTTTAAAATGCACTTATTGCATGAGATTGTTTTTATAGCATGAGATTGTTCCAGTTAGAATTGAATCATGGTCAAAGTAGAAAGAAAATTTCTCTGAAAACCTGAAGTATACTATACTGGTCACTGTCAGACATTTTGTAGCCATTTAGTCAGGTTGAGTAAAAGCAGCTGACTGACCTTGTGCTTCCTAGAAGTACAGTGCAGGGAGCACAGGAAGTACAGTGCAGGGAGCACAGGAAGTACAGTGCAGGGAGCACAGGAAGTACAGTGCAGGGAGCACAGGAAGTACAGTGCAGGGAGCACAGGAAGCCAGCAGCCAGTGACACTGGCTCCAAGGTCAGTCACCTGACATTTTATGCAGTTTCAAAAGGCTGCATGATTTAGAAACCATCCTTCCTTCATAGAACATACTTCTCCCTAGATACTTTTGCCTCTTGACATTCTGAATATAACATTTTTGAGACATGCATAAGCTAGTGGACTTGGGCATTTCTTGAGCACAGTTTTAGTCACTTTGGTGCCAGGCTTGCCAGACTTTTGGATTGGGCAGCACCATTCTTTACTAGGTTACTTATTCCAGGTACCATTCATGATGACTAAAGACTGTCTTGCCACTATTGTTCCTAGCAGGGAGAAACTTTCCTTATAGAAACTTAAGTCTTCCTGAGGTTAAGACACTTGAATCAAAACTTCAGGGAGGTTTCAGAATCCACAGAACTGGATCAGAGAAATGCTTCTGCTTTTCCCAAGGTAGGTCTTTTTAGCTATCTTTAGATATCCGATACTTTTTGCATTTATTAGCTATACATATGTATGATGTAAGAAACTCTCCTTCCGCTTGGATAGTTCAGGGAGATGGGCACACTAGCTTCCATTTTTCTGATGACTTGGAGTGTAGAATTCACCATTTTACCCTTACATCCTCAAAGGATGATGGTGGAGTAGAGCTCGATGCAGCAGCCTTCTGTTTTTAATAGTAACTTAGAATATTTAGGTATATATAGAGTTGTTTCCTTTAGAAACTAGAACTATTTATTTGTATTTAAACAATGTCTATGATTTGTACCAATACTTATCCCTCTATGTGAATAAACACGAGACTGTCTCTCTATGTGGTTGTGTCTTTCCTCATGTACTGGCTCAGCTCTCTGGTAGGGTGGTTTCCATATACTCCTCTGGCAGAGCCAGGTGCCATGCCACTTTCAGGTGCCTTCTCTCTAGAAAGTTCCATGAGGAAATCCCCTTCACCATGACTTTTGCCTGCCCAGCTATGCTGTTAAGAGGTGAGGAGGTGCGGGGCACGGTAGCGCACACCTTTAATCCTAGCACTTGGGAGGCAGAGGCAGGCGGATCTTTGTGTGTTCAAGGCCAGCCTGGTTTACAAAGCAAGTTCCAGGACAGCCAGCGCTACAGGGAGACCCTGTCTCAAAAAGACCAAAAAAAAAAAAAAAAGAACAATATATTCTTGCCTTGTAAGTTAAGTTTTGGACATTTCCTGTGTATGATCTCTATGATCCTAAAATATTTAAGCCCAACAAATTTATCCTTGATTTGTTTTTTTCTCTCCTGTTGCTGTTCAGTCCATCTTCCAAATGCATCATGAATCCAACAACTGCTCACCCTTCCAACACTGCCTTTTTCTGTTCACGTCATCTCCTCACCTCCACTCTTGCCCCAATAGGGTCAATTTTCCAAAATAGCCAAAGGGATTTTTTTTTTCTCAGTGAGGGCATTGAATCCAGGATACTGTACATGCTAGACATGTCCCCTACCACTGAGCTATATACCCGGCCCTCTTAGTATTTTTTATTTTGAGAAATGTCCCCACGCTGTCACCCAGGCAGGCCTTGAACTTGTGCCCCAGGCCTTTGGTCTAACCAACCTGTCCCAGCAAGCCTTTTTTTTTCCCCCCAAGGGAGTGTAACTTGAAGCAAGCATTTTTTGTTTTTTTTTTTTTTAATGTTTGTATGTTTTGCCTGCATGTATGTAAGTGCACCATATGTGTCTGCCAAGGTCAGAACTTAGATCCCTTGGACCCCTTGGAACTAGAGTCACAGATGATTGTTAGCAGCCATAGGGGTGCTAGGAACTGAACCCTGGTCCTCTGCAAGAGCCATCTAAACCATCTTTCCAGTCCCCAGAAAGCCTTTTAAAAGATTCTTTAAAAATGTTATTCTCTCCAGGCATGGTGGTGCACGCCTTTAATCCCAGCACTCTGGAGGCAGAGGCAGGTGGATCTCTGTGAGTTAAAAAAAAAAAAATGTTATTCTCAAACCATATATCGTGGCATAGTCTGAAGTCTCAGCTACTTATGAGGCAGAAACAGGACCGCTTGAGTCCAGGAATTCATGGCCAGCCTGCTCTCCATAACATTTTTTTGGGGGGAGGGCTGTCTTTTTGAGACAGGGTCTCTATGTAGCCCCAGCTGGCCTTGAATTTAGGTAGACCAGGCTGGCCTTGAACTCACAGAGATTCATCTGCCTCTCCAGAGTGCTGGGATTAAAGGTGCGTGCCACTATACCTGGTCATAAGAAGACTTAAAAGCCACCACTCATTCTATGAATACAAGGCCAGCCTGGTGTATATAGTGAGTTCTAGGTCAGCTGGGACTAAAAGGAGACCCTGTCTCAAAAGACAATTTTTTTTTAATTAAGAATAAAACTAAGCTGGGCGTGGTGGCACACACCTTTTTTTTTTTTTTTTTTTTTTTGTCTTTTCGAGACAGGGTCTCCCTGTAGCCCCAGCTGTCCTGGAACTCACTGTAGACCAGGCTGGCCTTGAACTCAGAGATCCACCTGCCTCTGCCTCCCAAGTGCTAGGATTAAAGGCGTGCGCCACCACGCCCGGCTAGTGGCACACACCTTTAATCCCAGCACTTGGGAGGCAGAGGCAGGTGGATCTCTGAGTTCAAGGCCAGCCTGGTCTACCTAACAAGTTCCAGACCAGCTGGGGTCACAGAGAGACCCTGTCTCAAAAAGACCAAAAAATCAAAATCAAAATGTCATTTTCACTGGTGTTCCATTGCTCCTAGAATAAAATCCAAAGATCTATATGGTTCCAAATGACTTGTCCTCGACTGCCTGTCTACCTCACAGCCTCTTTTCCCCTTTGCTCACTGTGCTCAGCTACGGTGGCCTCCTATTCCTCTGAATGTGAGGGAGCAACTTCCTGAGGCCTTCCCCTGGCTGCTGCTATTGCCTGGGATGCTCTTTGGCTACAGAGCCCACTCTATCTGATCATTTCTTGGCTCAAATGTCAATGATTAAGATGCTGTCCTTGGCTTCCCATTAAAATTACATCCCTGCCACTTTGCAGTTCTCACCTCTTCATTTTCTAAATAGAACTCATCACTACCCAAACATTGTGTATAAATTGATTTTATCACTTTTCATTTAAATGTAAAGTTGAGTGTAAGAAGGAACTCTGTCCCTAGTGTCACCAGACTTGAAACAGCGCCTGTCATGTAATGCATGCACAGTGAATTTGCTGGTACTTGGTAGTTGAAGGCCTTGCAAGACCATCCCATCTAGCTCCTTTGTTGTCCAAATGGAAAATAAGGAAACCCAGAGAGACAGTGTGGCTCAGACAGGTTCACACAGTTAATTGATGCTATGGTTTGGATATCGTTTTAGTGTGTCCTTCAAGGGTTTATGTGTTGAAATCGAAGCCCCATTGTAAAGTATTAAATTGGAGACTTGAACCAGACACTGTGATGTTTAATGGTGGGGCCTTTGGAAGGTAATTAGGACTAAATGAGGTCATCAAGTTGGAGCACCCATAACTTAAGTGGTGGCTTTCTAAGAGGAAGAAAGACCAGAGGATGCACTTACACATGCTTCCTCCCTGTATCCTACCACAACCTGTACACCTCCAGAGGAGCATCACTAGATACAGTCCCTTGACCACAGATGGACCTACAGAATTGTGAACTGAAACTAACTTCATTCATGTGTGTGTGTGTGTGTGTGTGTGCGCGCGCGCCAATGTACTTCATTATAGGAACACAAACCTAGCCTAACAGGAGAGCTTAACCTTGGATAGGCCTCTAATCACCTGTGCAAGTGTGTGTTGTTTCAGCAAATTGGCCCATGCTATCTCTTTTGTAGAGCTGTAAATGTTTTTTACATTTTCAAGTGGTTGAAAAAATAAAAAATATGTGGCATATTAAAATGATAATGAAATTCAAATTTCACTGTCCAAGGAAATTTATATTAGAACACAGACATGCCCATGCATTTACGTACTATCTCAGACTGTTTTCCACTATTAATAATATTTGAGTAGTTATAGTAAAATACTGTGGTCCCACAAAGCCTAAAGTAAATGTGATCTGTTCCTATACAATTGCTCTAAACTACCCCATATTTGGAATGTCTGTCTCAGCCATTGTGGTGTCCAAAATTCTGGTGCTACAAATAAATAAATAAATAAATAAATAAAGAATAAAGAAAGAAATAAAACAATAGACAGGTGACAGAAAGATGTGCACTGCATATTATTAGTTTCTTTTACTTTTTTTTTTTTTTTTTTTTTTTTTTTTTTTTTTGGTCTTTTCGAGATAGGGTCTCCCTGTAGCCCCAGCTGTCCTGGAACTCACTCTGTAGACCAGGCTAGCCTTGAACTCACAAAGATCCGCCTGCTTCTGCCTCCCAAGTGCTAGGATTAAAGGCGTTCGCCACCATGCCCGGCATATTGTTAGTTTCTTATTCACCTCCTTGAAACAGGGACCTATCTATGCTCTCCCTTGTAACATCACTCACTGTTCTATAAAAGATTGTAACTTACCCTTATTGTGTGTGTGAGGAAACCAGACTACATGAGGCTTGTCATCAGAGGTGCCTGAGCTGGTCTTCCAGGCCCAGGGTGTGAGCAGCCAGTCAGAACTCTTAACTCAAGTGACAAAAAATTCCTGCTCCAACTACCTTGTGCTCAGAATTTTATTGACTCATGCATGTGTTCAAGTGATATGGTCAGAAATACGTCTCTTGATTGCATTTTCCTGAGTTGGGCCCTCCCTAGTGGTCTCCAGAGAGAGATTTGAATACTGCGTCTTCAAAAACAGACCTACCAGAATCTATCCCAGGACACCAGTTTTTATCTTCTTCCTTCCACGTTCAGTCTGATTTTATTAGGTTTATTAATTATACAGAATGATGTTTTATTTTTTCATGTGCCCTATGACTTTCCTAAGCTATAAATACTAAAATGTTAGCCTTTGTCCTAAAAACATCACCATTTAAGATGCCATCCACAGGGCTGGAGAGATGGATCAGTGGTTAAGAGCTGGCTGCTCTTGCAGAGGACTTGGGTTCAGTTTTCAGCTCCCATACGGAGGCTAACAACAGTCCCTACCTCCATTTCCAGGGGAGTTGACGCCCTCTTCTGGCCTCTATGAGCATTGCATTCATGGCTGCCTTTACATGCAGGCAAAATACTCATGCACATAAAAATAAACAATCTAAAGTAGCTATCCTCACCCTCCCCAAGGAAAGCTACCCTGGATTGAAAAAAAAAAAAAGAAAGCCATGGATTGTGCCAGGTCTGGAGACTGAAAGGTGATAAGGCCTGGTCCCAGTGCATTGTCACATCAATTTTAAGGGAAGATCGGAAGAGAGGCCTCTTAACACAGCTAGAGACAGGCACAACTTTTCCCAGAAGAAAACAGCCAAGCCAAACATAGGGTTAAGAAGAACACTGGATGTCAGGCATGGTGGTGCATGCCTTTAATCCTAGCACTTGGGAGGCAGAAGCAGGCGGATCCTTGTGAGTTCAAGGCCAGCCTGGTCTACAGAGTGAGCTCCAGGACAGCTGAAGCTACAGGGAGACCCTGTCTCGAAAAGACCAAAGGGGGGGGCAACAAAAGAACACTGGAGGCAGAACAAAGCCTTTACATGGGAGAGCTTGAGATTTCATTGTAATGAAGTTAAAATGCTTCCAAGCATCTGCGTGTGTAGACTAAATCTGATGTATGAGACCTTCCTGCACTCTGCCCCATTCTCCTAACCACTATAGACCATTTAACCGCAAACTAGAGAACTGAAGCTCCCCCTTCCCAGTACAAGATGTTCCTTCTACCTAGAAATTCTTTTCTACCCACTGTTTGTCTAACAGATAGCTTTCTACCCATTCTCAAAGGTTAACCCAGAGCAGTTACCACTGCTCTGCTTTGAAATACATAGTGGTACTTCAACTATTTTGCTGTACAGTCTGCTTTGGTCATTTAAAAATTATTATCACTTGGGGCTGGAGAGATGGCTCAGTGGTTAAGGGCACCAACTTCTCTTGCAGAGGTCCGGGATTCGATTCCCAGCACCCACATGGCGACTAAGAACCATCTTTAACTCCAGTTCCAGGGGAGTCCGACAACCTCTTCTGACCTCTGCAGCATTGCACAACACGGGTGCACCTACCTATATGCAGATAGTACATTCATACACATAATTTTAAAAAAGAAAAAATGTTATCACTAAAAATAAGATAAACCTCCTGGGCAAGATACCTCCCAGAAATCGGAGAAGGCAAGCCATTCTCCCCTCGTGTAGGGAAATCTCCTTAGTTCCCATGGCTCCTATGTTCATCCCCATGCTGACACTTCTGAAGTCCCTTTCCAGCTCTAGCCTGGAAGTGTTCATGTGATAGTTGCCCCAGCACCTTGACCTGGAAACACATTAGCTGTACTCACCTGTCCCTAATTGCCCCAATATTCCATGTCCTTGAGGACACCCTAATGGAGAAAATTAATTAGAAATTAGAAATGCCAGAGTTATCTTTTCCATTTTCTACTCCACACCCCACATCCAGTCCCCTACATAACTATGTAATTAATATATAAAGCCAATTCTGAAGAATGGATGCATTATATGTAGAGGTATATATAGTACGCGATCAAATATGCCAATACGTAGCGATCTGTCTCTTCATTATATCCCTTGTTTTCCTCCTCCTTGTCCTCACAGCTGATTCATCACCTTTCAGATCATTGCAGTGCCTCAAAACTCACTCCCCACCCTCAAATCTTTCTTCAATCCAACTGCCTATCATCATCTCAAACTCCCAATTGGACCGTGCCATTTTAAAGCTCAAAGGTCTTTGATAACCCCTCACATTTTAACTTATTTTTTAATATGTAATTTCTTATTTTTATGTTTATGAATGTTTTGCATTATATATATATATATACTGTGTGCATGTGATGTCCCACAGATACCAAAAGAGGGAGTCAGATCCCCTGGAGCTAGACTTACAGATGATCATTAGCCATCATGTGGGTGCTGGGAATTGAACCCAGGTCCTCTGGAAGAACAGCAAGTGTTCTTAACCGCTAAGCCATTCTCCAGCCCCAACGCAGTTGAAATTTGGAAGCTGAAATTCCTTAGCATGCTATGCAAGGATAATTGCAGCTGAGTGATGCTTAAGCCTGAACACATCAAGCAGAGGAGGTTGACTTTACACAGTGTGGTCAGTGCAGAATTATCTGTGGAGGTGACATCTAGCCCCACTGGACCCTCTGAGATGTTTTCTCTGTATCCACTGCATTCTCTTCTGAGCAGTGACAATGGCCTTGGGTAAGTACTTTCTGGACACTGGACCAGTGCCAGGTTCTTAACTTGAAGATGCATCTTGGGTTCTGAGAATCATCTGAACACTTGTAAGTGGATTTTATCTTAATTCCCATTTTATGATGAGAAAGCCAAGGCTCTTGGAGTCTGTTACTCACCATAGAGCCCCACACCTACAATATAGCAGTCAGGTTATCATCTCAGAGTCCTCGGTTCCCATGCCATGCTGATCTGCAGAGTCGGAGTCCTCCTTTCTGTGGACCTGCCTGCTTGTAGACTCAAACTTTGAAGAGGAACCCAAACTTCCTATCACATAAACCTGTCCTCCACCCTCTGGCTCCTATTCCCCACCCCTCCTGAACATGACCCCAGCAAAAACTATCTGGGTCCCCTGTCTTCATCCTGATCCAATTCTCCCTCAGTCCTCGCCTGCCTTACACTAATTCGTCCTTCTATATTTTCTTAAATGGTCACCACCTCTAGGATGTCTTTCCTGGTCCTCCTGAATCAAGTTGGGCACCCTTCTCATCGACCCTATGGCACCCTTATCAAACCACAAGGCAGTCTAGCCTTTCTCTCTCAGTAGACTGTGGGTTCCTGTGAACAGAGACCAGGACAGACTCCTCTGTGCTTCCTCTTCCCGGCTGAATCTGGTACAGTAAGAGCTTCATAAATATCCACCAAACTGGGGGCTGGAGAGATGGCCTAGCGGTTAAGAGCGCCGACCGCTCTTACAGAGGACCCGGGTTCGATCCCCAGCACCCACATGGCGGCCGAAAACCGTCTGAAACTCCAATTCCAGGAGAACTCCAGTTCCAGGGGAGTCCGATGCCCTCTTCTGACCTCCGCGGCATTGCACGACACGGGTGCACAGACTTGCATGCAGACAGTACATTCATACACATACAGAAATAAATAAATAAATAAAAGAAAAAAAAAATATCCACCAAACTGAATTAACTCAGTGGATGTCCGAACTGGGAGATTTGCGGTGTCGATACCTGTGGACATTTGTAATATACTTTGAGGTCTAAAAAACTCATATTGATAATTTTTGTGTAATCTGAGGCTGATAAGTTCCCCATAGTTGAGTTAACTGAACCTCAGTTTCCTCAAGTTTACCCATCAAGGAAGTGGCTGAGCTGGGGTTTGACCTCATGTCTCTGGGAATTCAAGATCCTCTCTATCATTTCTCAGATCATCTGATTCAAACAAAGGGCATATTTTACCACCAAGGACAGGATAACCAGGAGATAAATGGCTTGCCTATGGTCATACTATTTGTACCCCACTCTCTGCTCTTTCCTCACATGGGAAATGTCCAGGAAGGTGACAAGGTGAGGACAGAGTCCTGGGTAGGAGAGGGGTGTTCTGCCTATGTCTCTGCCCAGTTGCTCCCTCCCCATTGTCACAACCTGAATGTTTAAATTTTGTATTTAGTATTTACTCTGAAATGGCTTTCATCTGATTTCCCCCTTGCTCACCAATTTAGCTGTCAGAGTAAATAAATGTGAAGCTGGGTCTCCAGTCTCTCCAGCTCACATTACCTTCCTAGAATTACTCCCCGGCGGGGTGGAACCGCTGCTGGGGGCCTCCCACAGAATTATCCGGTTACTAATGAAGCCTCTTTTCAAGCCCAAACCTTAGACAGAATCTCAGGTGGGGGAGGATGACAAAGTCTGCCTCGAAGAACCAGATGACCACATCCTGTTAGTAACCAGTGAGGAAGAACTGAAGTGAGAACTAAATTGCATTATACATACCAGGTGCTAGATATAAAAGTACTAGGGGTGTTTGTTTGTTTGTTTGTTTGTTTGTTTGTTTAAGACAGGGTCTCTCTGCAGCCTGAGCTGGCCTAGAACTCTCTGTAGACCAGGCTGGCCTTGAACTCTCAGAGATCCGCCTGCCTCTGCCTCCCGAGTGCTGGGATTAAAGGTTTGTGCCACTGGTTTTTAATGTGTGGTTAGCTGTCGCCCCAACCCTGAGGGATAAGAATTGTTAGCTTTGTTTGCAAGTCAGAAAACCAGAACTCAGAGAAGCAAAAGGACCTCCCCACAGTCTTCAGCATTAAGACTATCCTGTTGGAACACACTAAATGCCAAAGTTTCCCTAGCTGGGTCTCTCTGCTGAGGGAGTGTGGGCTTATAGGAAGAAGGATGTCTTGTCCAAAGTGATTTCTTTTTGTCTTTGAACTCTGAGCAAGATAAACTCTGAGCAAGAATAATAGGTTTGGAGCTTCTTTGGGTAAGTTATTATGGGGAGCTTTTTTTGATTATTTGATTGAATTATGCTTTACCTTATTTCATAAAAAATTAGAAGAGGTAGCCAGCAGAATAAACAGTTCAAAATTTGGTGAGCCTGTATCATGACGGTGGTTAATATGTATTGTTTGCTTAATGTATGCCAGGCATATGTCTGTCTGAGTCCTTATATATGAGTCATTTGGATAAATTTCACAGTGGGGTAGGATTAGGCATAGGAGGCAGACTCTGTTCTCACCCCCACCTGACAGGTGAGGAAACTGAGGCTGAATGATCAAATATATTACTTGTCCAGCATTACCCAAGTAATAAGGGGCAGTGTTAAGACTAGTACCCAGGCAGTCTGGCCTCAGAGTCTTTGGGGACTGAGTTTAACACCTCTTATATCAGTTTTGATTTTTCTGAGAACCTAATCAGAATTGTCCTGTGGAACTGCATAGACATAAGAGTGTGGGTTCAGAGTTTGGCTGCCAGGGCTTGAAAGTGGGGTTCTTGTAAGCTTGTAAAATAAGGGTAGCAATATATCATATTGGCGGAGTGGGGGGGGGTGGACTACAACAGTGCAGGCAGAACAGCGCTAAGACACAGTTCTCCTCACAGGGGCATACCACTATGGTTTGCCAAGCCTCTGGACCTTTGCAGTCATTTCTCTATCTAGAATATTTCCTTCTGCCCTCAAACCTATGCAAATTTCACTTGCCCTTTAGTTTCAGCTCAAGCATCCCCGTTACTTTTTTTTTTAATTTTTTTTTATTATTTATTTTTGTATGTGTATGAATGTCTATTGTCTGCATGCAGGTCTGTGCACCCGTGTCGTGCAATGCCTCGGAGGTCAGAAGAGGGTCTCGGATTCCCCTGGAACTGGAGTTCTCCTGGAATTGGAGTTACAGACGGTTCTTAGCCGCCATGTGGGTGCTGGGGATCGAACCCGGGTCCTCTGCAAGAGCGTCGGTGCTCTTAACCGCTAGGCTATCTCTCCAGCCCCACATCCCCGTTACTTAAGGAGTTCTGCAAACCCAGCCCAATCTTCAAGCCTTGTCTTTCTGCATTCCCACGCATATCATGTACTGTGCATTGAACTCTGCATTCTCCCAGGCCTCAGAGGGAAAGAGTAGAGGGGCACAATGGTGGTCCTGTTGTTGTTCCCGCTTTGCAGATCAGCTAGGAGTCACAGCCAGGCTTTTGACAGAATACAAGAGGTGTATATGTATGTGCACACATGCTCATGTGAAGCCTAGATATCAAGGTTATCATCTCTGGTATTAGATGAGCCTGGTTTGGGGTTCTTGGCTGAGGCGGTTCTTATGCAGGTAACACCATGTTGGATACCACATGAGCTCTCTAAACCTTAGTTTCTTTCTTCATTGGTAAAATGGGTACCATAGTAGATTCTAGTTCACGTGGTTATTGTGAAAGGAAAATGAGATCACGATTGTGAAATGCTTAGCATTGGGGTGCCTGGCACAGATTTAAAGCATGCAGGAAAAGTGGAATATGTGTGTTAGGGCAGGCACATACCTCACCCAATTCCACATTGCAATCTGTTCTCTTAGTTTAAAAGTCTATTGTTTGCACACAGGGCATGGTGGCTTGTGCCTTTAATCAGGCCATGGGAGGCAGAGGCTGGTGGATCCTGTGAGTTTCAGGCCAACCTGGTCTACATAGAGAGTTCCAAGCCAGACCGTGCTACACAGTGAAACCCTGTCTCAAAAAATAAGAAATAAAAATAAAAATAAAAAAAGAAAGAAAGAAAAAGAAAAAAGGTGGGGCTATGTTTAAGAACCCCTCTTCACTCTACAAGCAGCAATAGATTATTCGAATGCAGGAGCAATGTCATGGCCATCAACTAGAGCTGATCTTTGTAAAAGAGCAGATATGTATGTCACACAAATACAGAGATGGGGTTTAGTACTGTTTTGCTGTAGGGTCATCTTTACCTCTGTCCTTTAGGCCATGCCAATGTGGACAAACTCGGAGTTGGGAACCTCGTAGTTGCTGAGGTGTGTGTTATTTTCCCAAACTTACTGTTGTCTGTCTGTCTCACCACCTGTGAGAATGCATGTACATATTAGGGGATGCCTGCCTAGCAAACGTGAGGCTATATAGTGTTTGGCGTTCTGTGAGAGCCTGTACTCTCCCAAGAATGGATGTGTGCATGAGTGTAAGCATGATTGTGGGGTGGTGTTTACAGCCGTAATTGAGGGCAATTATGGGGGTGATGGTATGTATGGTGGGTACACAGGTGGGTGGCTGTGCTGAGCAGTACTGGGTCGAAATCTGAATGTGCACGTTTGGTTTTAGAAGAGGATGCATATTTAAATACTATTCGGTTTGTGTGCAGAGAAGGGGGCTGAAGTTGTAAAGTTGCATTTATGTTTATTAGTGCAGGGACCTTTGAGTTTGAGGGTCTGTTTGGGGGTGGGTCTCCTATCTAAACGTCTAGGTCTCTGCCTCCCTGCAACTCTCATCAGTAGAATCCTACAAGAAGGCATAAAGTGTGGCTAAGTAAATCCTGAAGTGAACGTAGCTGTTCTCCCCAGCAATTCCTTCCCGAAAGAACAATTCTGGGGGGAACTACTCTCCCACCCCCACTAGCACCCTCTGCCCGCAGCCCAATCGGATCCAGCAGCCCTTAGGCGCTGGCGGAGCCCCTAGTTGTTATGGAGCACAGATATCTGCACAAGAGTATGAGGGGTGTGTAGATGTCTGCGCCCCGGGGAAAATTATGTGGGGCAGGTAACCGTTTGCGTCCGTGTGTGTACACAATAGTGGCGGGCTCCGCTCTGCACGAGTATGCCCACATGGAACCCAGCTCTGCAGATGGGTTGACCATGAATTCCTCTGCACTTGGGAAGGAACTGTCTGAGGGCGGTGGGTGCCCTTGAGGGAGGGGCGGTAGTGAGAACTGTGCTGTCGCGTGCCCGACAGTGTCTTTGTATGCTAGCGTGTTCTGAGTCTCTCAATAGCTCGGAGTTTCTGTCTGTCTCTGAGTCTGTGTGTGCATGTCTCTGGGTCTCTGCCTCGCTGTGAGTGTGTCTTCCTTAGCGGGGAGGGGATTGGTCACGCATGACTCATCTTGAACAGAGCAGAGCTCCAGCGGCAGGGCGGTCGCCGCCACAGCTGGAAGGGGAGGAGGACGAGGAGGACGAGGAAGAGGGAGAGGAGAAAGAGGACTACCAGAAGGGGGAGGAGGACAGACAGGAGGTGGAGGAGAAGGAAGAGGAGGAGGAGGAGGAGGAGGAGGAGGAGGAGGAGGAGGAGGAGGAGGAGGAGGAGGAGGAGGAGGAGGCAGCGGCGGGGGCCTCTCCAAGTTTGTCCGGACCTTCTTCCGAGACAGCTGCGCGGGCAGCCAGGGAGGCCCGGACTACGCTCAGGCCCGGGGCGGGGGCGGGGGCTGGGGCTGGGCCCGGGGCCGCGGGGCCGGAGCCTGGGCTCTGCAGCTCTGGCAGCAGCCTCTGCCTGGATTGCGGCCGGGGTCCCCCTGAGCGCGGCTCTCCGCGCTGTGCGCCCGCGGAGCCGGCCGCTCCAGGGCCCATGTACTGGAAGCATGAGAGCGCCGCCCCGGCGCTGCCCGAGGGCTGCCGGCTGCCGGCGGAGGGCGGCCCGGCCACCGACCAGGTGAGCGAGCGAGCGAGCGATCGCGATGGTGAACGGCCGTGATCGGGGCCGGGACGCAGGCGGGCCAGGGCCGGGTGAGGGCGGCATCGGGGAGGAAAGTGCGGGGATGCGCCGAGAAGAGTGTGTGTGAGCGTGTGTGCGAATGTGTGAGCGCGCGAGCGCAAGGGGGGGGGGGTCGCGGAAAGCGGGAACACATTATGCAAATGTTGGAGGAATTTCTCAAAAAGCGATTTAGCAAAGACACAGGCGAATCAAGAGGAGGCGAGGCGGGTATTGTCCGTCTGAATAGGCGCTGATAGCGCCGGTGCGCCGGGGGCTGTGCGGGCGCATCTCTGAGAATCCCGACGCAGGGCCGGTCCCGGGAGCGTCGAAGGGCTGGAGGGTGCTTTTCCTCCTCCAGGAGGCCTCTCCCCTCTCTCTCTTTTTTGTTTGGCCTCATTTCACCCCCGATCTCGCCCCTTTGGCTCTGGGTTTCCCTTGGACCGGCCCTCCAAAGGCGCTTGATTCCGTGTCAATATTGCCGCCTCTACTTCGCCGCGCGCGTCGGGCGGGCGGATGCTCCTAGCACTGTGGGTTTCATTTTTCTCAACCACAACTACCCCGTCTCCTTTTTATTTTCTTTCTCTCTTTTCTCCTTTTTGCATTTTGTGCCGAGAGGAGAAGGGGGGGGGGCTCGTGGAGGGAGAAAAAAATTCGATTTTTAATTACTACCATTAAAAAATCAAATTTGCAATTCTTTGGGCGGCCTGATGGATCTCACTGATTGACAGTTGGAATTGACACTCTGGCTACCTCTTATCTTGGGCATTCACGACAATTTCTAATTGCAGGTAGTTTGTGTGTGTGCGCGTGTTCCCCCCCCCCCCAGAGGCTTGGATTGCAAGGGAACTAAGCGATTACTTCAAGAGCCACGGGTTAAGTGCAGAGAGAGGGGGAGAGAGAGGGAAAAAAATCCAATCCAAATTCAAATTGCTTCATTAGAGAGACACCGCTTTTGTGGGAAGGGCTTTAAATGCCCACTACAAAGTTAGGACTCATTGTTCGGCGCCGGTTTATATAACAGGCACGGGGAGGCGCTGGGCTCAGGCAACACGGAGCCAGTTCTGCAGCGGCGGTCGCCTGCCTTCCCTCCCCCCTCCCCCAGGTGATGGCCCAGCCAGGGTCCGGCTGCAAAGCAACCACCCGCTGTCTTGAAGGGACCGCGCCGCCCGCCATGGTGAGTCCGTTCGGTTCTGCCGTCGGCCTTCGGTTCCCCCAGCAGCACAGGCCAGGGCATCTGCCCCAGCTACAACCCCCCCCCCCCGCCAAACCAACCTCTTGCCATGCGCTGGGGCATTCCCGTCGGGCGCCGCCCCTCTCTGAGCCTTGGTTTTCTGGCCCGAAACGTGGGGTCCAGGATGCGCGTGTTTAAAGTTGGGGGCTGTCCCTTCCTCTCTCCTAGTCCCTTCCATTCTTGTCTTCTAGCCTAGGGCGCGGCATCCCAGGGCAGATTTCGTTTGTCAATGGGTGCGCAAGGCAGGCAGATTTATCTTCGAGGCAGAGGCAACTCTGGGTGCCCGGCTTAGCGCTCTGCTGTTCGGTTTCCCCACTGCAGGCTCAGTCGGATGCCGAGGCCCTGGCAGGCGCCCTGGACAAGGACGAAGGTCGGGCCTCCCCATGTACGCCCAGTACACCATCTGTCTGCTCGCCGCCCTCTGCCGCCTCCTCCGTGCCGTCTGCGGGCAAGAACATCTGCTCCAGTTGCGGCCTCGAGATCCTGGACCGGTATCTCCTCAAGGTGGGTCAGGGTAGGTGTTGCCTGCGTGTTGGCGGGTGTGGGTTCCAGCCCTGGGGACTGTAGGCAAGCGACGCCCGCGCCAAGTCCATTTTCTTCTAGCGCTAGTTCAGCGGCTTTGGGCAAGTGTGAGAGTCTCCTTTTCCGACTGAAAGAATGGGAAGAGGGTATTTCTTTTTCCTTGAGTCTTAGTGCTGTAGTGGAAAACTAGGGAAGTCCTACGCCCTTTCTGAGCTTCAGTGTCTCTGTCTGCAAACGCTGCTGAGGAGGCTGGGGCTGGGCGTGAATGAGGCCCGCGCTGAGCCCCCCCCCCACTCCCCGCCCCCTCCCCAGGTCAACAACCTCATCTGGCACGTGCGGTGCCTCGAGTGCTCGGTGTGTCGCACGTCGCTGAGGCAGCAGAACAGCTGCTACATCAAGAACAAGGAAATCTACTGCAAGATGGACTACTTCAGGTAGGCTGCGGCCGCCGGGCCGGCAGTGCGGCCGCGTGCAGGCCTTGCGCACGCGTACCCAGGCCGCTTTGGCAGCGCGGGTCTTCGACTGCGGCGCCCTGCGATCCTGAGCGCACTGCGCGGCGCTCGAGCCCTGGCCGCCTGCTCTTCACGTCGCGAACGGAAGGCTCCGGGTGGAGCGCCAGCGCCTGCACGAGTTCCGGCAGGCCATCTGCCGCGCCTGCCGCCGTCTGACCGCTCTTGGTCACGGTTCCGGCTTGTTCTGTCTTGCCTGAGTCTCGGGTTCCGGTTGAGATCTCACGCTCCTCTGTCGAGCTCTGGCCCGGATCGGTCAGGATGCTAGTCGCCTTCCGTCTGCATCTGGGGTGCGCTGGGCTCTGGTTCCAGCCCTGCGTGGACTCCAGCTGGGGCCTGTCGCGGGAAGCACCCGAGGCTTGCTCTAGCTTTGCGCTGCTCTCAGTTCTGATCTCAGACTCCTCTGGCCCCAAGCGTCGGCGTCACATCCACTGCGGTCCTATTCCACAGCCTAGCGAGTCCTCCTAAGCCCCAAAACTTCGACCTCTGCCTCTACTGAAACTCGCGCCGTGATGGTTCGAATCTGGGGTCTCGCCTGGGTACCAAGCTCCTGCGTTTGGGCCCAGGCTTTGGCCTCTGCTAGGTTTAGGTTGTGGCTTTGGGCAGCTGGGACACGGAGAGAGGGACGAGGGCGGGTTGCATTGCTCTGGGCTGCATTCGCGGAGCACGTCCCCACAGCCCACGATCGCTGTCATTGGCAAGGTCCCACCACGCTTCGAAGGCTCAACCTCTTGCCAGGAGGGACCTGACCAGGTCATGGGGTCCAGGTCACTGCAGTGCCAGGGGTCCCACAGAGGATCTGCCTGAAGCCCTGTGGAACTAGTTTCTGGGAGGGGTGCCTACTTTCAAAAGCTTTCTTCATGAAGTGGAGACCGCTGCTCCGGAGTGTACGTCTCCCCGCCCCCCACCCTCACACAGGCACTCTTCTCCTTGAAGGGAAGTCCTGGCTCAGTCTTCCTAAGAAGACCTCAGCCCCAGAAAGAGCTCCCCAGTCAGGGAAAATGGTGGACCCAAACCCTCATCCGCCTGGAACCTGGAAGATGAGCTTCCAGGAACCTGGAAAGAGAAAACCCTGAGTCTAGGGAGAAGCTGGCAGCTCTTGGAACCAATAAAAAAAAAAAAAAAACCCAACTAAGAAAAGCCTGATAAAGGAGACCCTTCATGGAGATGGAAGAGCAGGCACATAGGGTAGAGTTGGGGTGCTCTGCCTGTCAGACCGAGGCTTCTGTGAGCTGGAGACGTGTACTTATCTATAGGGCCTGGGACCCACAGTGGTGCTGGGGGTGTGCACCTGAGCACAGTCAGGGCTTGTAGACACTGGTTGTGTTCCTTTGTAGACAAACATTTATCTTTTTTGTTCACGTGTGACTGCGGAGAATATGATCTACTTGTGAATGTGGAGACTGTGTGTATTTGCAAGGAAGTCAAGACTGGGAGCACATCTGGACCAGAGTCTGAAGGTGGGAGGGGACTTGGGGTGAGAAGATTCTGAAGTCACTCTCCACCTCCATCCTCTCTCTGAGGGGCCATTCTGAAGGGTGAGGGGGTGTGTCGTGAAGGTGTACTTTTGCCTGCTGCTGTGCAAAAAGGTTCATGACTGTGTGGTATATGTATAACTTTGACTGTGAGCTCTTATCTGACTACTGTGTTGGCTTGGGCAGAAAAAGGACATTGGGGTTACCCCGTAGTCACCTCCATGCTCAGAGCCTGACTCCTGCTGGGGAGAGGGGACCCAACTGCTTTAGGGCCCTTTTGGACATGGCGACTGTCAGGGAGCTTGGTAACTCAGGAGATGGTGTCTAGGACTTCCTCTATTGAATGCAGCTCAACAGAACTCCTCAGCTGGTGGCAGAAACCCAGGAAGCCTTACCCTATATGCCCGAATTTCTTCCTTTTTTTTCTCCGTGATGGACTGGAATTTCTCAGATGCTATGATTTACCAGACCTTGAAGGACCAGTCAAAACTGGGATCTTGATTTGTTCATTCATAGCCTCCACTAATTCCCCATCTCACTGCACTGAAGTGGCAGGTGATATGTGCAGCCAATGGGAGGGGGTGCAGGAGAGAGTTCTGGGAGGCTAATGTGACCTTGAGCAAGTCACTGCATCTTTGCTTTACAAGATCGTGTCTCTTCACTGCCAAGAAGGCCACAGAGAGGCAGCAGTCTCCAGAAAAGCTTGCTAAATGACAGTGACAGTGAGTGCTTCTGTTGTCACCATTGTGACCATTGACAGGCTGGGTACCAGGCTTCATGGGCCTGGGATGGCATTCGCCAGGCAGCTTGAGGAACAGGGCCTGCATGTCAGAACAGGCCTGGCCATTATTGACATACAGGTTCTGACCACTAATCTTTTTCCAATGTCGGGAGATCCCCAAACAAAATTAAAACAGATTTCAAGTTAAGAAAATGAGTGAATATGAGTGAATGAAAGCTCACTTCGCCCCAAATGAAGGTCAACTTGTGGCTTTTCTGATCACTCTTCTTCTGCCAGGTCTCCCAGCAGGCATAGCTCATCTCTGGCAGCCCAGTAACAGAAATAATAAAAACCCACCAAAAGGGGAGGAAAAAGCCCGCGGAGCATCAGACAAGACTATTGTCTGCCTGAGCAGCAGCACAAGCCCCTGGTGTGTGGGAGGCAGAGTCCCTCCTAAGAGCTGGGCTCAGCAAAGGGCCAGCTAAGTTTCTCCAGGCTTCTGCTTCCTGAACCAGGGTCAAGGGTTGGGTGGAGTGTGGACTGAAGTATTCTACTAAACAGAGGCAAGATCTTTCAACAGGGTAGGAGAGAAGAGGGGGACAGTGGCTACACCACCCCAATGAGGAGGCACTTTGGGCTCCCAAGGTCTTCAAATCTCTGGCTTTATTCCCCCCCCCTTCAAAAGGGTTTTCCTGGATCTTATCCCACCTCTCACCCCCCCCCACTCTCTTGTAGATCTTTCTTCAGTCACCACTGGCAAAGTTGGTGTTGATGGCTCATCAGTTCAAGGTTGTGAAGAAACTCCAAATTCAACAGGGAGAGAAGTTGCGAAGGGGGAGGGTAACAGGGGGCCAAAGCTGCTCCTCCTGGCTTATTTGCATAGTGAGGGGAGTTGGTTTTTCACTTGAGGGCCCTTGACCAAGTCTCTGGACCTCTCTGCCTCAGTTTCCCCAATTAATCCTCAAAACAAAGAACTTACCCAGCTCTTTGGGCTCAGTTTCATTCCCACCTATCCCCACTCTTGGCAAGTCCTATTGGAAAAATTAAATCACCAACAAGGAAATAATATTTATTTTATTTACTTTTTTTTTTGGTATTTTATTTACTTTTTTGTTAAGACCATTTTTCTTGACTCCCCCCCCCCCCAAGAGGTGAAGAAAATTCCGCTGTGTATGTATTTTGAGGAACGGTCTTGTTTCTTTTGGAAGCATGTTCTTTTCCATTGCCATCAGCAACAACACCCCAGAGCAGCTTCCTATAGCCTTCTCTCACCTACCTACCTGCAGCTGTTGCCCATGGCCTGCTGGCACCCTTCAAATTCCCTTAGCCTCCCACAGCATTGTGTGCATTGTGTAGTAGAGCAAATGCATGTGTTGGGAAATTGGAAATTGTCATGCCCAGGATCGCACAGTGATTGAGAACATGGCCTAAGACTACTCAGCGTCAGGGTTATAGAAATTTCTTTTTTTTTTTTTTTTTTTGGTTCTTTTTGGAGACAAGGGTCTCCCTGTAGCTCTGGCTGTCCTGGAACTCTCTATTTACACCAGGCTGGCTTTGAACTCACAAAGATCTGCCTTTATCTCCCTAAGTAATAAAGGCATGTGCCAACACACCCAGCTAGAAATTTCTTATATCAGGAGCTGCTAACCTTTTGCCTGCCATATCCTGTGTCTCATTTAATCATCTGCATGATACTCTAATAAACCCATGTTATAAGAAGGGAAATTGGCCGGGCATGGTGGCACATGCCTTTAATCCCAGCACTCAGGAGGCAGAGGCAGGTGGATTTCTGTGAGTTCAAGGCCAGCCTGGTCTAACAGAGCGAGTTCCAGGACAGCTGGGACTAAAGGTAAACCCTGTCTCAAAAATACCAAAATAAAATAGAAAAAGATAGAAGGGAAATTGAGGCCCTGAGACATGAAGTCAAACAGCAAATAAGTACTAGAGCTCAGATAAAAGCCTCATACCCCTTCCTCCAAACAACCCCATACTCTTCTTCTGTAGTCAAGATATATCCACCATTTTTGGACACATTGTATGAAATGGCAAAGACTCTGCTAAATTGCTAAAGTTCCCAGCCCAAAATTTACTTGACTTAGTAGAGAGCTGTATGCTGTGGTCTGTAACTCTCCCTGGGTGGCCCTGGGAGCACTAAGACAGAAAGGGGCTCTTCAGAACTCCACAACTAGCAAGTTTGCTCGCCCTGCTCCCTAGTTTTCTTCCCTTTGACAATGGGAGCGGGGAACAAAGGGTAATTGTGGGGTGGGGGTGCGCCCGGAGTTCTGCTACCAGCTGAAGTTGCTGTTCCTTGCTTGGCTCACTGCACTTAGGACAAGCTCCCAGCCTTCTCTGGCCTTCCTCTTTGAGCCCAAGCTCTGTCCCGGGGCTTCAGCCTCTTCCTCCAGACCTAGGGTCCCAGAGGAGGCTAAGAGGCTGGGAGAGGCCCCCCACCATGGTGTAGAGCTCCCCAGTGGCCACCAGCTGTTGGGGGACAGATGTTGAAGAACCCACCGGGGAGCTAAGAAAGGAGGAGCCTCAGGCCAGGACCTCCAGGCAGGGTTGAGCCACTGTTTAACCTCTTAATTGCTGGTTCTGTATTTTCTGGGATTTTTTTTTTTTTTTTTTTTTTTTCTCCTAAGAATTTTGCCTGGAAGAGGAAAATATGAAGAGTTTCGCCTGCAATGTTCCTATTCACTTCAAGAGTCTAAAGATATCCTTCTTGAGCATCTGAAGCCCAAACTTTAGTGTACTTGCTGGGCGTGGTGGACACACCTTTAATCCAGCAACTCAGGGAGGCAGAGGCACGTGGATCTTTGTGAGTTCAAAGGCCAGCCTGATCTACATAGCCAGTTCCAGGACAGCTGGTGCTACAGAGAAACCCTGTCTCAAAAAGACCAAAAACATTTTTTAGTGAACTTGTTTCTTTCAGCGCCTAGTTGGTAGGACTCAGTGTGATTCCTATCCTGAGCTTTGGTAACCTCCCCCCGCCCCCCCCTCCTTGCAGAAAGGAGAAAGTTTAGTAAGTCTGGGTGGGGACTCCAGCCATGAGGTCATTTCTAGCCTCTCTCCACCCAACAAGTCATAACTGAGCCTCTACTAGGTGTCCAGGGGAAGTAGACCTGGAAAGGGAGCCTAACCTGGTCACTGCACAGTTCCCTCCACAAAATCCGGGCATCCAGATTCCTGTTGTCCACTGGAGTAGAGGACTTGCTGGTGCAGGATGCCCATGCTTCTCTTTTCAACAGTTGCTAGCGTCTGTGGAACCCTCTCCGTCCTTAAAGCACCTCGGTCTTCTGCGTCTCTGTGCGTGGTGCTTGTAGTGCGTTGGGACTATGGTGGGCACTCACAAGACCCAGATCTCACAGCAAGGACAAGAGAGGCAGTAGGATCGCCCCCAGTTCCTTTGGCGATCCCGTCACAGCTCCGAAGCGTCCCTTTCTCGAAGTTTCGTTGTCTCCGCCGCCGCTGCCGCCGCCGCTGGCTGCCACCACCACCCGCGCGTATTTCGCCGCTTCCGGACTCCGGTGGCTGGAGCTTCAGCCTGTCTGGGAAGGACTTTGTCGGTTTGTAAGAACTTAGATCCATAGCTACCTGGAGCGCTCTTTGTGAGCTGTCCCCTGTCCTTGGAACACATTGTATCCGGCGGGGACACATTGTATCTGGCGGGGACACAGTGCAGGAATACCTGCCGGTAAAGCATCCAAACCTGCGTAACAACATCTTCACCCAGACTCCAAGGATCCAGGATGCTTTCATTGACTGGGACAGTTCCTGGTGAGCACAGGCTGAAGGACAGCACCGCATCTAGGATGACAGCTGGAGGGTGAGAAAGTCGCCACACCATGAAAGAATGTAGGCAGGGTGACCCACCTGTGCGGGCACCTTTTTTTAAAAAAAAAAAAAAAATCTGAGGTCTTGGAAATCTTATAGGGCAGGAAGTCCAGAGATTGGGAGGGGGGAGGGTGGTGTGGGGGTAGGTTGGGACACTTCCAGCTGAGGATGAGGATTCCCACTGAGCCAAACAGGAGAGTGTCAGTAGCACATTCTGGGCACAGCGCACTTCAGCCAGCGCCTGAAGGCTACAGACTGATGCTCAGCCTCTCCCAGCTCTCCAAGGACACACTTTTCAGAACCCTCATCCAGGAGCTGGGGCCACAGCCATTTGACCTTACCCCTTACTGTCCACTCTGGGGTACGCCAGCTCTCCTCATCTGCAGTCCAGCTGCTCCGGGGCAGGCTCCAGGTTCTCCTGCACCTAGGACAGGCCCAACCTCCCACCACACGTTGTGTGTTGTCTCCACCACACTTTCTGTCTTCAAACCTCTGGCTTCAGGTGTGAGAGGGGAAGTGGGTGTGGGTGGTGAGTGAGGTGTGAGAGGGGAGGTGGGTGTGGGGTGCAGTGAGGTGTGAGAGGGGAGTGGGTGTGGGGTGCAGTGAGGTGTGGGAGGACAGGTGGGTGTGGGGTGCAGTGAGGGGTGGGAGGGGAGGTGGGTGGGGGGTGCATGAGGTGTGAGAGGGGAGGTGGGGTGGGGTGCAGTGAGGTGTGAGGGGGAGGTGGGTGTGGGGTGCAGTGAGGTGTGGGAGGGGAGGTGGGTGTGGGGTGCAGTGAGGTGTGAGGGGGAGGTGGGTGTGGGGTGCAGTGAGGTGTGGGAGGGGAGGTGGGTGTGGGGTGCATTAGGTGTGGGAGGGGAGGTGGGGTGTGGGTGTGTAGTGAGGTGTGGGAGGGGAGGTGGGGAGTGGGGTGCAGGAAGGTGTGGGAGGGGATGTGGGTGTGGGGTGCAGTGAGGTGTGGGAGGGGAGGTGGGTGTGGGGTGCAGTGAGGTGTGGGAGGACAGGTGGGTGTGGGGTGCAGTGAGGTGTGGGAGGGGAGGTGGGTGTGGGGTGCAGTGAGGTGTGGGAGGGGAGGTGGGTGTGGGGTGCAGTGAGGTGTGAGAGGGGAGGTGGGTGTGGGGTGCATTGAGGTGTGGGAGGGGAGGTGGGTGGTAGTGGGTGTGACGGGGGGTGAGTGAGGTGTGGGAGGAGGTGGGTGTGGGGTGCAGTGAGGTGTGGGAGGGGAGGTGGGGAGTGGGGTGCAGTGAAAGTATTGGGCTTGGACCTTAAACACAGCAGAGGCTCAGGGAATGGCTGGTCACACTGTTCTCCACAGCCACAAACAATGGAAAACTGGTCTTCCCTTAGAGAAAGTACTTCCAATGGGGCCCAACTGCCAGGCAGGTTCCAGGAGTTGGGGGGCTGCACATGGCCCCAGGCAGGACCTTAGGAGGTGACGAGCAACATCTTCATTCGTCTTTTTTTCCTGGGGAATTAGGATCAAAGACCATGGACTGGGCTGGACTGTCCTCTTTGGATGCTGCCGTTTCCAAGGTCATGAGCTGCATCTGCTGGTGGGTGTTTGACTCAGCAAAGGGCTGAAGCACAGCCTAACCAAATGTGGAGGCCTGGACAGGGTCCCTGGACTCTCCTTATGACATCGTGGAGTCTGCGTGAAAGCAGCAGCCTGCTGCACCTCAGCATTCTGTTAACGCCAGGCTGTAAATGAAGTGGTTTTTGTGGACTGTTTAGCCATATACAGGTAGTGTGAATGCAGCTTCCTGTAGAAAGGCACAGTTCCTGGGGACAGGAACACAAATGTCTTTCATGTGTTCACCAAAGATTTGGTGGTGTTCTCCAAGAATGCCAAGGATGGAAGGGGTGAGCCAAAGAATCAGTGGCTTAAAAAGCCGTGTGATCAATGCTGAGCATTGGTAGGACTCTGGGGGAGGCAGACATGTCCAGGAGAGGCAGACATGTCCAGGGAAAGAAAAGCTTGGAAAGGCCTGAGGGTAGGAAAATGACGGGGGTGGAGAGAAGGTTAAAAACTGGTGAAGGACCTTCCATTGTGGCTGGCTATGAGCTTGAGTATGGGGTAAGAGATACTGAAGATTAGGAAGGAGGTGGTTCTGAAAAGGATGTGGTCTGTTGGGTTTTGCAAACCCCAAGCATCTTGGACTAGATCTTAAAGGTAGAGTCGAGCCGCCGCAGCCTGTAAGCAAAGCAGGGGGCAGGATTCCCTGTCTGTGCTGAAAAGTGAGCTGCAAACTACAATGTGGGTGATACCCTTAGCAGAACAAGATTGGAAAGTAGAAGGCTAAGGCAGACACTGGCAGGGAGAGGTGCCTGCTGGGAACCTGGACAAGGACAGCAGCGGGGATGGAGAGGAGGAGATGCTTCCCACAGACATTGGGAAATGCCTCACAGGGCTTGAGGACTGCTAGGGAATGGGTTGAATCGGGAGGAGTGTGTGTTCAGTTTCCATGCAGGAGAACCTGGAAGAGAGGTGGCTTCACGTTGTAAAACTGAGTGTGCCCCTCAGAAAACAGGCGAAGGGTTGGGGAAGTCACAGGTGATTTATTCACTTAAAGAGCAAATTTCCCTGGTACTCAGAGCCTAGTACTGTGCTGCTTCCTGGAGGGGCTCTGGATCACTTGATGCAGACTGCGGCAAGCTAACAGCCCCCTTAGAAAACTGGGAGAGAGAAGGAGAAAAAGCAGAGTAGAAGAAGCATGTTGAGTATGGGGACATTGTACCTGGGCTGCGTATTTTTGTCTTTTCGACATTTAGTATTATTCTGTCATGGGTTCAATAAATGATTGCTGCGATCGTCTTCGCAGCTCAGGGCAAGGAAAATAGGAAATCAAAGTAGTTCGACGACAATTTGCCTGCAGGGTCACAAAGCCAGTAAGTGCATGTCTGGAACTCCTGCACAGCGTAGCCTGTGCCTTCTTCATGTCAGGAGTCAGACAGGCTAGGGTTCCCTCCTTGTGAAACTTATTCCAGGTCTTAGAGTCAGTCCCATTTTCCTCCTCTGCAAAATGAAGATAATTGACAACCTCTGTAAAACACGTAAAATCTTCCAAGGCAAGTGAGGTTCAAGTTTCCCCATTATCAGTACTGTTGTGTTCTCCTGACATTCATGGTGTATTCTAATTAACAACTGTAAAGTGGTCGTTGTGGAATATTTGAAAGACTCGGTAAAGCACTAGAAGAAGAAAAAAAAAATTACCGGCCGTCTGTTCCTCTTCTTGGTGGGACTTGGATGCACAGGGGTAGTGGATTCAAGTATGGGCTAAAGAGAGTGCAGGGGTGCCCGGTGAACCCTGGGTAGTAAGCGTTCTGACAGACCTAGGAGAAGACAGTCTAAGCGTTGCTTTTCTAGTCCTTCTTCCTTTGTCCCGCAGCCGTTTTGGGACAAAGTGCGCCCGGTGCGGCAGACAAATCTACGCCAGCGACTGGGTGCGGCGGGCGCGTGGCAACGCCTACCACCTGGCCTGCTTCGCCTGCTTCTCCTGCAAGCGCCAGCTATCCACCGGTGAGGAGTTCGGCCTGGTAGAGGAGAAGGTGCTGTGCCGCATTCATTACGACACCATGATCGAGAACCTCAAGAGGGCCGCGGAGAACGGTACCCAGCTCACCCTATCCAGCACCTTGTCCCAGCCCTTTCCAATCCTCCCTAGACATCCAGGTATCGCCCACGCTGTTTTATTTATTTATTTATTTATTTATTTATTTATTTATTTATTTATTTACCGGGTAGAGCGTCGGGGAACACCTGGGGGCGGGATAGGGGTGGGGGAAGATTCACAGGGAGCATGCGCTCCACCACCGGTCCCTTCAACAATGAAGTTAACTCAAATGTAAAGGGATAATGAATGAAAGGTTACTGTCTCAAAGATAGATGAGCTGATGCGTTGTAGATCTGGGAGGGGGTGTGCTCAACGATCCCTGTTCTAGAACGCACTCATTGGCTTGCCGGCTAATCCTCTCCGGGGTGGGAGATCTGGTGTAGCACCTATTTTCCCGTTCCCATCTGGGCCACACCAAGCCAGAAGTTAAGGGTGGAGGCTTCTTCTGGATCAAGGGCCCTAAATATAAAGGTTTAAAAATGACCCTGAGTCTTAGAGACAGGACAAGGCTGACAGATTAAGTTTCCTTTTCTCTTTGTCTCCCCCCTTCCCACATCTTCGCAAGGTATGTAGGTGTTGACTAGAACGATCAATCCCAACTTCACCTCGGATTCTAATACTTTTATTTCTCAGGATCACAGTGAAGGTCTTCAGGCTCCAAGGGGCTGAGGTGTGGGAGAGGTGGGAATTGGCAAAGGGGAGAGAAACTTGGACAAAGGCTGGGATCCTTTCCATAGTCCTGTCAGAGTCTGTGGGTGCTGCTAACCTCTCTGTAAGATGATGGCTGCATGTAATCCTTAGAGCAGCTTTAGGAAGTGGGTGGCATGTTCCCATTCATAGCTAGAAAAGGCAGAGGTTCATCTGCAGTATGCAACTTGTCAAAGGTTACATCTAATAGATTTGCCAGACTCCAAAGCCCAGTTTTATAACTACCAAGCAAAGTAACAACATATCACCACTAACAACCTCATCTTCCATGCCTCCACGGTCCCCTCCCCCCCATAACCAACTAGCAAGTTCCTGGGGATGTATTGCCTCTGTGAGTTTTGTTTTTCACCTCCTAAAAAAACCCAGAGTACCCTAATCCTTGTTCCAACTGCTCTTCTTGGGACATTAACACCACATTAGTTCCCCTGGGGGAGGGATCTGGACCACCCTAATTCAAGTTAATTCTAGGTTCCAGTGGGGGAGGGGCATTTAGTAAGAAGACTCACTAGAATGTTACTAGCCTTATGTCAACCACAAGTTCACTTACTTCCTATGCCGGATTAGTCTTCGAGTGAAATTTAGCGGGGGGTGTTATTCACAGTGGTGCGCTTAGTGTCAGGCAAGCATGGGCCCCTCGGGATGAAGATTCCCATATCAATTTTCTCTCTTACAGCACAGTCTATACTAACAATACCTCGAATAAGCCCATATATGACTCTCGCATTCACTACCACAGCATGGCCTTTCCAGTGACATCCCAGTTCTCATCGAGCAAGGAAACCTGAAGGCTTAGGATCGCCCTCAAAGTCTTCCCTCACAGACCTCAATTCATCTCCATAGACAATTTTGACGCTTATCAAAAACAACAACACACATACGTAACAACAACAACACACAACGCACGCACATGGTTTGATTAAAAAAATCAGGAATAGATGTTTAAAGAAAAATTTGAGGTTCCATAATTCCAAATGACATATTTTTACTGTTTGTTCCCAGTCTTTTCCATGTATGTGTGCTTTTTATCAGAGCAGTTTTTTTTCCTAATTAAGAATTGTAAATAAAGCCAGGCATGTGATGTGACTGCCAACGTTAATTATCCGCAGCCTTTAATCACTTAGCACTGGGGAGAGCATGAGGGCTCAAGTGGATTTACTTGAGTTTCAAAGCCAGCCTTAGGTCTACAGTGTTAGTTCCAGGCCAGCTGGTGGCTATAGGGAGACCCTGGTCTTCAAAAAGACCAAGAAAAAAAAAAAAAAAAAATAAAAGGAATGTGGAATAGAATATATTGAGTAGGTGTGTTTGTCTACTGTGAAGTAATTGAGAGTATTACTGGATCTTTTTCTCCTTGTGTGGTGTTTATTGTATTTTTTCAGCTTCTATTGGACATAGAACCACTTATTACTTTTGTATTACAGAAAAATGAAGTGTTAAATGATAATATATTTACTGCCCTTTATGAATTATCGTGTATGTGTAAAAGTATTGCAGTAAAGTTCTACTAATTAAAATAATACCTATAAATATTATCCTCAGCTAATAAAATTAAACTCTGGGGGAGTAAGGGAACATGCAGCTGTTTTTAAAACTTCAAAAGTTTCCAATAGTGAAAGTGAAAATTCCCATAGTCCACTCCTTGGAGGTGAGCCCTCACACTCCTTGGAGGTGAGCCCAACTCGGGGTTATAACCTTCCAACCTTTTTTTCATCTACCTCTTATTTTATCTTTATAAAACTATGGCCATAGTTTTCGCAATCTGCTTACTTTCTATCTCCACTCTCTGTCTTCCCTCAGATCAATTAGGAGGGACGTTAAGGTCAAGCCAGTTTTCAGATCCTAGTTAGGATCATTTCAGCCTCTAGCTTCCTCTCTTATAAAAAAGTGGGGCTACCATCGCCTCTCCTTAGGACTGTGGGATGTGAACAGAACAAAAGAAAAGCGTCCAATACCTAGAAGACGCTCAGAAAAGGAACCCGGTTCCCCTAAGACTGAGCTCAGGACTAGGGCCCTGGGATCCCCGCTCCTAGCCACCTCCGCTCCTGACCCTTCGAGGGACAAGCTCCCCCCACCCCGTCCTTTCCAGGCTGCCACTAGAAGAGATGGGGACGCGTGGTCAGCCGCTTCTGTCGCCCCCCAGGGAACGGCCTCACGTTGGAGGGGGCAGTGCCCTCGGAACAGGACAGTCAGCCCAAGCCGGCCAAGCGCGCGCGGACGTCCTTCACTGCTGAGCAGTTGCAGGTACCGCCGCCTGCCCAGAGGCGTGTGGGCGTGGCCTGGGAGTGGGCGTGGTCGTCATCCTTGTGGCTCCACCCCCTCGTGCTTGGACCGGCGGGTGGCAGGGAGTGGGGGCTGCAGCTGCCTGGGGCGTGGCCTCGGGCCCCGCGCCTCTGATTGGGCGGAGGCCTCGCTCGAGTCTCACCGCGGTCCCGCGCCCTGCAGGTTATGCAGGCGCAATTNCCCCTGGAACTGGAGTCAAAGATGGTTCTCGGCCGCCATGTGGGTGCTGGGGATCAAACCCGGGTCCTCTGCAAGAGCAGTCGGCGCTCTTAACCGCTAGGCCATCTCTCCAGCCCATAGGTTCTTACTTTTATGTGCCCAAGTAAGAGTGATAAGAATCTCTATTGCTACAGGAAGCAATGGACAATAGAGGTAGCCAGTGCCTAATACTAGCCTCCCATACAAATACTACCCTTTGAGGCAGGAGCACTGAGAGTTCAAGGGCAGCAAGAATCTGTCTCAAAACATCAAAGGAAAGAAAAATAAAGAAAAAAAATTTTTGGTCTTTTTGAGACAGGCTCTCTCTGTAGCCCAGCAGGCCTGGAACTCACTGTGTAGACCAGGCTAGCCTTGAACTCACAGAGATCTGCCTGCCTCTGCCTCTGGAGGCTGGGATTAAAGGCATGCACCAATAGACCCAGCTGAAAAGAAAATTTTTTTAAGGGTAAAATTTGAAAGTATAGGCTGGGTGTGGTGGAGGAAAAGGTTTACTTCATCTTCTACTTTACAGGTCAACACTTAGGGAAGCCAAGGCAGGAGCTCGAAGCAGGAGCTAAAGCAGAGACCATGGAAACGCTGCTTCCTGGCTTGCTCAGCTACCTTTTTTTTTTTTTTTTTTTTTTTTTTTTTTGAGACAGGGTCTCCCTGTAGCTCTGGCTGTCCTGGAACTCTCTATTTACACCAGGCTGGCCTTGAACTCACAAAGATCTGCCTGCCTCTACCTTCCAAGTAAAGGCATGTGCCACCACACCCAGCTAGAAATTTCTTATATCAGGAGCTGCTAACCTTTTGCCTGCCATATCCTGTGTCTCATTTAATCATCTGCATGATACTCTAATAAACCCATGTTATAAGAAGGGAAATTGGCCGGGCATGGTGGCACATGCCTTTAATCCCAGCACTCAGGAGGCAGAGGCAGGTGGATCTCTGTGAGTTCAAGGCCAGCCTGGTCTACAGAGCGAGTTCCAGGACAGCTGGGACTAAAGGTAAACCCTGTCTCAAAAATACCAAAAAATAAAATAGAAAAAGATAGAAGGGAAATTGAGGCCCTGAGACATGAAGTCAAACAGCAAATAAGTACTAGAGCTCAGATAAAAGCCTCATACCCCTTCCTCCAAACAACCCCATACTCTTCTTCTGTAGTCAAGATATATCCACCATTTTTGGACACATTGTATGAAATGGCAAAGACTCTGCTAAATTGCTAAAGTTCCCAGCCCAAAATTTACTTGACTTAGTAGAGAGCTGTATGCTGTGGTCTGTAACTCTCCCTGGGTGGCCCTGGGAGCACTAAGACAGAAAGGGGCTCTTCAGAACTCCACAACTAGCAAGTTTGCTCGCCCTGCTCCCTAGTTTTCTTCCCTTTGACAATGGGAGCGGGGAACAAAGGGTAATTGTGGGGTGGGGGTGCGCCCGGAGTTCTGCTACCAGCTGAAGTTGCTGTTCCTTGCTTGGCTCACTGCACTTAGGACAAGCTCCCAGCCTTCTCTGGCCTTCCTCTTTGAGCCCAAGCTCTGTCCCGGGGCTTCAGCCTCTTCCTCCAGACCTAGGGTCCCAGAGGAGGCTAAGAGGCTGGGAGAGGCCCCCCACCATGGTGTAGAGCTCCCCAGTGGCCACCAGCTGTTGGGGGACAGATGTTGAAGAACCCACCGGGGAGCTAAGAAAGGAGGAGCCTCAGGCCAGGACCTCCAGGCAGGGTTGAGCCACTGTTTAACCTCTTAATTGCTGGTTCTGTATTTTCTGGGATTTTTTTTTTTTTTTTTTTCCTAAGAATTTTGCCTGGAAGAGGAAAATATGAAGAGTTTCGCCTGCAATGTTCCTATTCACTTCAAGAGTCTAAAGATATCCTTCTTGAGCATCTGAAGCCCAAACTTTAGTGTACTTGCTGGGCGTGGTGGCACACACCTTTAATCCCAGCACTCAGGGAGGCAGAGGCACGTGGATCTTTGTGAGTTCAAGGCCAGCCTGATCTACATAGCCAGTTCCAGGACAGCTGGTGCTACAGAGAAACCCTGTCTCAAAAAGACCAAAACATTTTTAGTGAACTTGTTTCTTTCAGCGCCTAGTTGGTAGGACTCAGTGTGATTCCTATCCTGAGCTTTGGTAACCTCCCCCCCACCGCCCCCCCCTCCATGCAGAAAGGAGAAAGTTTAGTAAGTCTGGGTGGGGACTCCAGCCATGAGGTCATTTCTAGCCTCTCCTCCACCCAACAAGTCATAACTGAGCCTCTACTAGGTGTCCAGGGGAAGTAGACCTGGAAAGGGAGCCTAACCTGGTCACTGCACAGTTCCCTCCACAAAATCCGGGCATCCAGATTCCTGTTGTCCACTGGAGTAGAGGACTTGCTGGTGCAGGATGCCCATGCTTCTCTTTTCAACAGTTGCTAGCGTCTGTGGAACCCTCTCCGTCCTTAAAGCACCTCGGTCTTCTGCGTCTCTGTGCGTGGTGCTTGTAGTGCGTTGGGACTATGGTGGGCACTCACAAGACCCAGATCTCACAGCAAGGACAAGAGAGGCAGTAGGATCGCCCCCAGTTCCTTTGGCGATCCCGTCACAGCTCCGAAGCGTCCCTTTCTCGAAGTTTCGTTGTCTCCGCCGCCGCTGCCGCCGCCGCTGGCTGCCACCACCACCCGCGCGTATTTCGCCGCTTCCGGACTCCGGTGGCTGGAGCTTCAGCCTGTCTGGGAAGGACTTTGTCGGTTTGTAAGAACTTAGATCCATAGCTACCTGGAGCGCTCTTTGTGAGCTGTCCCCTGTCCTTGGAACACATTGTATCCGGCGGGGACACATTGTATCTGGCGGGGACACAGTGCAGGAATACCTGCCGGTAAAGCATCCAAACCTGCGTAACAACATCTTCACCCAGACTCCAAGGATCCAGGATGCTTTCATTGACTGGGACAGTTCCTGGTGAGCACAGGCTGAAGGACAGCACCGCATCTAGGATGACAGCTGGAGGGTGAGAAAGTCGCCACACCATGAAAGAATGTAGGCAGGGTGACCCACCTGTGCGGGCACCTTTTTTTAAAAAAAAAAAATCTGAGGTCTTGGAAATCTTATAGGGCAGGAAGTCCAGAGATTGGGAGGGGGGAGTGTGTGTGGGGGGTAGGGATTGGGACACTTCCCAGCTGAGGATGAGGATTCCCACTGAGCCAAACAGGAGAGTGTCAGAGCACATTCTGGGCACAGCGCACTTCAGCCAGCGCCTGAAGGCTACAGACTGATGCTCAGCCTCTCCCAGCTCTCCAAGGACACACTTTTCAGAACCCTCATCCAGGAGCTGGGGCCACAGCCATTTGACCTTACCCCTTACTGTCCACTCTGGGGTACGCCAGCTCTCCTCATCTGCAGTCCAGCTGCTCCGGGGCAGGCTCCAGGTTCTCCTGCACCTAGGACAGGCCCAACCTCCCACCACACGTTGTGTGTTGTCTCCACCACACTTTCTGTCTTCAAACCTCTGGCTTCAGGTGTGAGAGGGGAAGTGGGTGTGGGGTGCAGTGAGGTGTGAGAGGGGAGGTGGGTGTGGGGTGCAGTGAGGTGTGAGAGGGGAGGTGGGTGTGGGGTGCAGTGAGGTGTGGGAGGACAGGTGGGTGTGGGGTGCAGTGAGGTGTGGGAGGGGAGGTGGGTGTGGGGTGCAGTGAGGTGTGGGAGGGGAGGTGGGGAGTGGGGTGCAGTGAAAGTATTGGGCTTGGACCTTAAACACAGCAGAGGCTCAGGGAATGGCTGGTCACACTGTTCTCCACAGCCACAAACAATGGAAAACTGGTCTTCCCTTAGAGAAAGTACTTCCAATGGGGCCCAACTGCCAGGCAGGTTCCAGGAGTTGGGGGGCTGCACATGGCCCCAGGCAGGACCTTAGGAGGTGACGAGCAACATCTTCATTCGTCTTTTTTTCCTGGGGAATTAGGATCAAAGACCATGGACTGGGCTGGACTGTCCTCTTTGGATGCTGCCGTTTCCAAGGTCATGAGCTGCATCTGCTGGTGGGTGTTTGACTCAGCAAAGGGCTGAAGCACAGCCTAACCAAATGTGGAGGCCTGGACAGGGTCCCTGGACTCTCCTTATGACATCGTGGAGTCTGCGTGAAAGCAGCAGCCTGCTGCACCTCAGCATTCTGTTAACGCCAGGCTGTAAATGAAGTGGTTTTTGTGGACTGTTTAGCCATATACAGGTAGTGTGAATGCAGCTTCCTGTAGAAAGGCACAGTTCCTGGGGACAGGAACACAAATGTCTTTCATGTGTTCACCAAAGATTTGGTGGTGTTCTCCAAGAATGCCAAGGATGGAAGGGGTGAGCCAAAGAATCAGTGGCTTAAAAAGCCGTGTGATCAATGCTGAGCATTGGTAGGACTCTGGGGGAGGCAGACATGTCCAGGAGAGGCAGACATGTCCAGGGAAAGAAAAGCTTGGAAAGGCCTGAGGGTAGGAAAATGACGGGGGTGGAGAGAAGGTTAAAAACTGGTGAAGGACCTTCCATTGTGGCTGGCTATGAGCTTGAGTATGGGGTAAGAGATACTGAAGATTAGGAAGGAGGTGGTTCTGAAAAGGATGTGGTCTGTTGGGTTTTGCAAACCCCAAGCATCTTGGACTAGATCTTAAAGGTAGAGTCGAGCCGCCGCAGCCTGTAAGCAAAGCAGGGGGCAGGATTCCCTGTCTGTGCTGAAAAGTGAGCTGCAAACTACAATGTGGGTGATACCCTTAGCAGAACAAGATTGGAAAGTAGAAGGCTAAGGCAGACACTGGCAGGGAGAGGTGCCTGCTGGGAACCTGGACAAGGACAGCAGCGGGGATGGAGAGGAGGAGATGCTTCCCACAGACATTGGGAAATGCCTCACAGGGCTTGAGGACTGCTAGGGAATGGGTTGAATCGGGAGGAGTGTGTGTTCAGTTTCCATGCAGGAGAACCTGGAAGAGAGGTGGCTTCACGTTGTAAAACTGAGTGTGCCCCTCAGAAAACAGGCGAAGGGTTGGGGAAGTCACAGGTGATTTATTCACTTAAAGAGCAAATTTCCCTGGTACTCAGAGCCTAGTACTGTGCTGCTTCCTGGAGGGGCTCTGGATCACTTGATGCAGACTGCGGCAAGCTAACAGCCCCCTTAGAAAACTGGGAGAGAGAAGGAGAAAAAGCAGAGTAGAAGAAGCATGTTGAGTATGGGGACATTGTACCTGGGCTGCGTATTTTTGTCTTTTCGACATTTAGTATTATTCTGTCATGGGTTCAATAAATGATTGCTGCGATCGTCTTCGCAGCTCAGGGCAAGGAAAATAGGAAATCAAAGTAGTTCGACGACAATTTGCCTGCAGGGTCACAAAGCCAGTAAGTGCATGTCTGGAACTCCTGCACAGCTAGCCTGTGCCTTCTTCATGTCAGGAGTCAGACAGGCTAGGGTTCCCTCCTTGTGAAACTTATTCCAGGTCTTAGAGTCAGTCCCATTTTCCTCCTCTGCAAAATGAGGATTAATTGACAACCTCTGTAAAACACGTAAAATCTTCCAAGGCAAGTGAGGTTCAAGTTTCCCCATTATCAGTACTGTTGTGTTCTCCTGACATTCATGGTGTATTCTAATTAACAACTGTAAAGTGGTCGTTGTGGAATATTTGAAAGACTCGGTAAAGCACTAAGAAGAAGAAAAAAAAAATTACCCGGCAGTCTGTTCCTCTTCTTGGTGGGACTTGGATGCACAGGGGTAGTGGATTCAAGTATGGGCTAAAGAGAGTGCAGGGGTGCCCGGTGAACCCTGGGTAGTAAGCGTTCTGACAGACCTAGGAGAAGACAGTCTAAGCGTTGCTTTTCTAGTCCTTCTTCCTTTGTCCCGCAGCCGTTTTGGGACAAAGTGCGCCCGGTGCGGCAGACAAATCTACGCCAGCGACTGGGTGCGGCGGGCGCGTGGCAACGCCTACCACCTGGCCTGCTTCGCCTGCTTCTCCTGCAAGCGCCAGCTATCCACCGGTGAGGAGTTCGGCCTGGTAGAGGAGAAGGTGCTGTGCCGCATTCATTACGACACCATGATCGAGAACCTCAAGAGGGCCGCGGAGAACGGTACCCAGCTCACCCTATCCAGCACCTTGTCCCAGCCCTTTCCAATCCTCCCTAGCATCCAGGTATCGCCCACGCTGTTTTATTTATTTATTTATTTATTTATTTATTTATTTATTTATTTATTTACCGGTAGAGCGTCCGGGGAACACCTGGGGGCGGGGATAGGGGTGGGGGAAGATTCACAGGGAGCATGCGCTCCACCACCGGTCCCTTCAACAATGAAGTTAACTCAAATGTAAAGGGATAATGAATGAAAGGTTACTGTCTCAAAGATAGATGAGCTGATGCGTTGTAGATCTGGGAGGGGGTGTGCTCAACGATCCCTGTTCTAGAACGCACTCATTGGCTTGCCGGCTAATCCTCTCCGGGGTGGGAGATCTGGTGTAGCACCTATTTTCCCGTTCCCATCTGGGCCACACCAAGCCAGAAGTTAAGGGTGGAGGCTTCTTCTGGATCAAGGGCCCTAAATATAAAGGTTTAAAAATGACCCTGAGTCTTAGAGACAGGACAAGGCTGACAGATTAAGTTTCCTTTTCTCTTTGTCTCCCCCCTTCCCACATCTTCGCAAGGTATGTAGGTGTTGACTAGAACGATCAATCCCAACTTCACCTCGGATTCTAATACTTTTATTTCTCAGGATCACAGTGAAGGTCTTCAGGCTCCAAGGGGCTGAGGTGTGGGAGAGGTGGGAATTGGCAAAGGGGAGAGAAACTGTGGACAAAGGCTGGGATCCTTTCCATAGTCCTGTCAGAGTCTGTGGGTGCTGCTAACCTCTCTGTAAGATGATGGCTGCATGTAATCCTTAGAGCAGCTTTAGGAAGTGGGTGGCATGTTCCCATTCATAGCTAGAAAAGAGGCAGAGGTCATCTGCAGTATGCAACTTGTCAAAGGTTACATCTAATAGATTTGCCAGACTCCAAAGCCCAGTTTTATAACTACCATAGCAAAGTACAACATATCACACTAACAACCTCATCTCCATGCCCCAGGATCCCCCCCCCCCCAATACAACTAGCAAGTTCCTGGGATGTAATTGCCTCTGTGAGTTTTGTTTTCACCTCTAAAAAACCCAGATACCCTAATCCTTGTTCCAACTGCTCTTCTTGGGACATTAACACCACATTAGTTCCCCTGGGGGAGGGATCTGGACCACCCTAATTCAAGTTAATTCTAGGTTCCAGTGGGGGAGGGGATTAGTAAGAGACCACTAGAATGTTACTAGCCTTAGTCAACCCAAGGTCACTACTTCCTACTGCCAGGATAGTCTTCAGTGAATTTGGGGGGTGTTATTCACAGTGGTGGCTATGTCAGCAGCAGGGCTGGGATGAAATCCCAAGTCAATTTCCTCTACAGCACAGCTAATCAGTACCCATAGGCTCCTTTCACTACCACAGCATGGCCTTTCCAGTGACATCCCAGTTCTCATCGAGCAAGGAAACCTGAAGGCTTGGGCCCTCAAGTCTCCCTCACAGACCAAATCTCAGCATTGGCTTTCAAACAACAACAACAACAACAACAACAACACACACACGCACATGATTACAAAAATCAGGAAAGATGTTTAAAGAAAAATTTGAGATAATTCCAAATGACATATTTTACTGTTCATGTTCCCAGTCTTTTCCATGTATGTGTGCTTTTTATCAGAGCAGTTTTTTTTCCTAATTAAGAATTGTAATAAAGCCAGGCATGGTGGCGCACGCCTTTAATCCCCTAGCACTTGGGATGCAGAGGCAAGTGGATCTCTGTGAGTTCAAAGCCAGCCTGGTCTACAGTGAGTTCCAGGCCAGCTGGGGCTATAGGGAGACCCTGTCTCAAAAAGACCAAGAAAAAAAAAAAAAAAAAAAAAGGAATTGTAATAAATTGTGAGTAGTGTTTGTCTCTGAGTAATGAGGTTACTGGTAATTTTTCTCCCTTTGTGGTTATCTGAATTTTCAGCTTCTTTGGACAAGAACCACATATTACTTTTGTATACAGAAAAATGAAGTGTTAAATGATAATATATTTACTGCCTTAGAAATCGTAGTTGTAAAAGTATGATAAAGCATAAAATGAATACCTAAAATATATCCCAGCTAATAAAATTAAACTCTGGGGGAGTAAGGGAACATGCAGCTGTTTTTAAAACTTCAAAAGTTTCCAATAGTGAAAGTGAAAATTCCCATAGTCCACTCCTTGGAGGTGAGCCCTCACACTCCTTGGAGGTGAGCCCAACTCGGGGTTATAACCTTCCAACCTTTTTTTCATCTACCTCTTATTTTATCTTTATAAAACTATGGCCATAGTTTTCGCAATCTGCTTACTTTCTATCTCCACTCTCTGTCTTCCCTCAGATCAATTAGGAGGGACGTTAAGGTCAAGCCAGTTTTCAGATCCTAGTTAGGATCATTTCAGCCTCTAGCTTCCTCTCTTATAAAAAAGTGGGGCTACCATCGCCTCTCCTTAGGACTGTGGGATGTGAACAGAACAAAAGAAAAGCGTCCAATACCTAGAAGACGCTCAGAAAAGGAACCCGGTTCCCCTAAGACTGAGCTCAGGACTAGGGCCCTGGGATCCCCGCTCCTAGCCACCTCCGCTCCTGACCCTTCGAGGGACAAGCTCCCCCCACCCCGTCCTTTCCAGGCTGCCACTAGAAGAGATGGGGACGCGTGGTCAGCCGCTTCTGTCGCCCCCCAGGGAACGGCCTCACGTTGGAGGGGGCAGTGCCCTCGGAACAGGACAGTCAGCCCAAGCCGGCCAAGCGCGCGCGGACGTCCTTCACTGCTGAGCAGTTGCAGGTACCGCCGCCTGCCCAGAGGCGTGTGGGCGTGGCCTGGGAGTGGGCGTGGTCGTCATCCTTGTGGCTCCACCCCCTCGTGCTTGGACCGGCGGGTGGCAGGGAGTGGGGGCTGCAGCTGCCTGGGGCGTGGCCTCGGGCCCCGCGCCTCTGATTGGGCGGAGGCCTCGCTCGAGTCTCACCGCGGTCCCGCGCCCTGCAGGTTATGCAGGCGCAATTCGCGCAGGACAACAACCCCGACGCGCAGACGCTCCAAAAGCTAGCGGACATGACGGGCCTCAGCCGCAGGGTCATCCAGGTGGGGCTGGGGTCGGGCCTTTCAGGTCTAGGGAGGTCCTCGGGATGAGCCCTGGGGCGGAGGGTCGGGGTGCACGTGGCCGCCCTTACCCAGTCCGGCCTGGGGTCCCCCCTGCTGCGCGTCGGACCCTTTCCCGCGAGGCTGAGATGCTGAGACTGTCGTTCCAGGTGTGGTTTCAAAACTGCCGGGCGCGTCATAAAAAGCACACACCGCAGCACCCAGTGCCGCCCTCAGGGGCACCCCCATCCCGCCTTCCCACCGCCCTGTCCGACGACATCCACTACTCCCCGTTCAGCAGCCCGGAGCGGGCGCGCATGGTTACCCTGCACGGCTACATCGAGAGTAAGTGATTCTGAGTCTGGCACTACCAGGACTGCACGGTGGGAAGGGAAGGGACGCTGAGGTATGCTCCTTGGCTTCTTCGTAGCTGTGGGGGGATCGGAGGGAGTCTGGTGGATGAAGATATGGGTCCCTGATATTAGTCAGACTTAGGGGTTGTGGGAAGAGGGTCAGCTCCCCGCCCTTCCTCAGTTCCCTCCTTTGGTAGAGGGAGCAGTTTATTACCCAAATACTTTTCTTTTTTTATTATTTATTTATTTATTTATTTATTTATTTTTGTATGTGTATGAATGCACTGGTGCATGTAGGTTTGTGCACCCGTGTCGTGCAATGCCGCGGAGGTCAGAACAGGGTCTCCGATTCCCCTGGGACTGGAGTTCTCCTGGAATTGGAGTTACAGACGGTTCTTAGCCGCCATGTGGGTGCTGGGGATCGAGCCCAGGTCCTCTGCAAGAGCAGTCGGTACTCTTAACCGCTAGGCCATCTCTCCAGCCCGTTACCCAAATACTTTTCAAGCAGCCACTCTGTCCATGCAGCGATGGGGCAAGAGCGGTGCGGATGGAGGGGTGGTCTGGCGCTTCTAGGGACGAGAGAGCCTGCGTTCTACTGGGCGAGACAATGTGGAACAAAACACTCAGATGAGCGTGTGGGTTTTCATTGCAGTGATTCCCATAGGAACGGTGCTAGGTGGGAGTGTCTGAAGATGCTGAGCTCTGGAGAACGGGGAGGATTGACTGGGGCACATAGACTGGGGGTACTGAATGTGGGCAGACCCTAGTCCAGAAGGCATCCTGGCACTGGTGCATCTGGGGAGCCAGAAGACCAGTTGGCAGGCCGGGGGGGGTGGGGCGCTGTGAGGCCTTTGGGCAAATCATATAATCTTGAACCCCTCCGTTTCCTCATCTGTAAACTCAAATATAGATAATGTGTTTCAAAGGGACTGTAAGAATTGACTTGAGCTTCCATTAAATAAATATTTTGAGTACCTCCTGTGTCCTTAGCACTGAGGTACAAGAGTCAATAAATAGACCAGAATTGCTCTGTTCCTGAGGCTCACATTCCGGTGGAGAGACATTCCCAGAGGCAGTCTCTCTCTCTCTCTCTCTCTCTCTCTCTCTCTCTCTCTCTCTCTCTCNGCTCCTTCCTTCCTTCCTCCCTCCCTCCCTCCCTCCCTTCCTCCCTCCCTCCCTCCCTCTCTCCCTCCGGGTGATGGAGCCCAGATGGGCATGGTACCCACCTATCCTATGCCATTGAGCTATGGGCCCAGCAGAGTCAATCAGTGCAGGAAGAAGGGCATATAACTGAGTGCCCTACATGGGGACAAGGTTACCTTGAACTGAGCTCAGAGCGTGAGCCTGGGGGAGTAAGGGTGTGGCCACCTGGCTTTCTAGGGGATGAGCAGTGAATCTGCTACTGAGCAGGTGCTTATCGCAGAGTCTCTTTCCTTTCGGGGTTGTTTTCTCAAAGCTGGGCATAACAACAGCAACAACAAAAAGTCACCTCATCCGCACACACTGCTTTCTGTGGCTCCAGCTAAAGGAGGAAAGAGGAGATAAAACTGCTGCTTACAGAGCACCTGGTGTGTACCTAAACATTGAAATCACTGTCCCATTGCACAGAGGAGGAAACCAAAGGCCCACTATAAGCTAGCACCAGAGACTCCTTAATGACTGAATGTGGGCTTTGGTGTAACTGCCAGGGTTCAAATCTTACCCTTGCTGCTTCCTAGATGGGGGTGACCCTAGGTGACTTTCTTAGCTTCCTACAATACCAGCGTCCTCATCTGTGAAAGCAAAGGCAATAAGAGCACCCATCTCCAAGCAGAATTGTGAGCAGCACGTGAGATTTAAAGTCTTCATTTAGCAAATGCAGGCTATTAGCTGTTCTTGGGATGTGGCAGTGGATTGGTTGGCAGAGCCTGGTCTACTGTACCAGGCTGTCGGTTGGAGCCATGTCTCTTTATACTGTTCCATTTCCAAACCTTCTGCTCATCAGGAGGGATACTTCCCCTTTTGTTTCTAAACAGTGACTTAGGTTCAGCCTGCACAGAACCTATTAAATACCTACTGAAGGTGCCAAGGACTAGGGGCTCTCTGGGTACTGGGAGTTGTGGCAGTCAGTAATACTTGGTATGGAGCTGTTACTGAATCTATGTGACCGCTGTTGAGATGGGATCAGGACTATGTTCCTGCATTCTGTTGCTCAAGCCTAGATCTGTCTTTGCTTCCTAGAGAAGGAGGATGAGGCACTGTTTCTCTTCTCATGGAGGCAGAATCCTGCTCAGGGCAGAACAGGCCAGGGTGTACCTCTTGTTGCATGATTGAAGGCCAACCCAGCAGTTTGCTGTACAGTTAACTGGAGATGTGAAGTCTTGGATTTTCTGAAGCACTAGAGCTGGAAGCTGAGTAGAAGGTTAGAAGCAGATCCCAGAAAAAAAAAATGCCCTTATGCTTTGCAGCCAATTATATTCAGTGGTCAGAATCTGCTTTAAAAAACTTTGGAACCAGACTCCAGAAAAATGTGCAGACACAGTTATTTGAGTAATTTGAAACTGTTCAGAAGATTCCTTGAACACCCAAGGAGTTAAGAATCCTCAATTAGCTACAATTGCTTCATCCTACAGATGAGAGAACTGGTTCAGAAAGGCACAGGGACTTGTCCCAAGTTACTTAGCAGTTGTGTCTGTATGAGCTCTTCCTGTGCACAAACAGGATGCGGTCTAGGGAAAAGACAGGCGAACGATCTTTCTACTATAGTGGTAAACAGACTGAAAGGTGAGAGATTTGGGTCAGAACCAAAGATGAACTTTTCTCAACAGTTTTAGACATTGGAATAGGGTATGGAACTTCAATAGATACTTAAAGAATGCTTTGTATATGGCATGCTCACCTGAGGCACTAGAAAGCCACAGAGATCTAGAATTTAGAAAACAAAAATCTCTACCATCACAGAACTTGCATTCCAGACGGAAAAGAGATGATCTCAAATAAATAATGAAAATATGTGGAAGTCAGATCATTAGGGCTAAGGGAAACTCAAAGGCCAAGGAGGACATGGCGGAGGTGGCTATTTGTTGGTCTGCAGTCGTGACACACAAGTGGAGAATCTTCTAGGAGGCACTTCATAAACCATCTTTGCTGATGCCTGGGAAATCAGAATGTGTGGGCGAGGATCTGAACAGATGGCTTCTCTCTCGCTCGCAGGAGGGTCTCAGTACAATTTTGCATAGGAGTGTTTGCTTATCTGTGAGCTGGACTATAGCACTTTATGACATCCTTCACATATAACATTGCTACCAACCAACTTGAGAGCTTGCCCAGAGCCACCAAGGTGGAAAATGGCAGAGACAGAAGTCTGGGATAGTGATCAGGGCTGTAGCATGTGCAGCATAAGGCAGGTGGGGTCCTGCGTGGAGCCCAGGGGACAGGCTCCAAGGCGTCCTCTCATCCACAGGTCAGGTGCAGTGCGGGCAGGTGCACTGCCGACTGCCTTACACCGCGCCCCCTGTCCACCTCAAAGCCGATATGGATGGGCCGCTCTCCAACCGGGGTGAGAAGGTAAATAGAGCCTGGCTGTGTCCGATGGGTCAGAGCCTTCCTGCTGGGGACGGGTTTCTGAGCGTTCCCCGTCAATGAGTGGGTACCATGCCACCCTGAGTAGCAGACTACTCAGGCCCCCACTCTGCCCTCAGGGCAGTCGTCAGAGCAGCTGTGTGTTTTCATGCGTCAGTTTTCTCTAAAGCCTTCCTTGCAGCCCCTTCCTCCCTACTGCCTGGCAGTGAGACCTTGTTTACAGACTTGTGGATTTGGTCAAGCTTTGTGAGTTTAGGGAAGGCTTCTATTCCATACCCCCCTACCTTCCATCTCACTCTTCTTCTTCTTCTATTTATGCCTGACTGTCTAACAGTGAACTGTTCAGAGCTGGTAGAGGCTAGAGAGAGCAGACTGGCAAGGTCACCTGGCACGGCCTTCACTATAGAAGTAGATGCTCCAAGCATTAATGCTATGTCTCCCCAAAGGGTTCATAGATGTCATCCAGTGCAGCAACTTTGTTTAAACTTGTCCATGTGATGATGGGTGAAAGTAGCTTTGGGCATAACTAGGAGTGGATAGGAACCTGAGCGTCTCTGTCCTGAGGTACTGGACAGCTAGCCCTCAAAGACATTGCTCTAAGACAGCCCTTTATTTCAGAGGTGGAGCAACAGAGCCCCAAGTCACTCAAGGTCAGAGCTTGGAGAAGGACCCGTTCATTCATTTATTCATTCACTTGTTCTTTTTATTGTGATAAGAATATAGAGCTAAGTTAAGCATGGCCCCCTGCTGTTGAGGAGGCCACTGTGTAGAGAGAGACAGCCTCCAGCAGTTCCAATGGAGTGTGCCAGACAAGGATAGGAAGCATGGATGAGGGGGGCATAGGAGAAGGCATGAGGCTGATTTGTCAGAGGAAGGCAGTACAGGCCTAGCCCTGAAAACTTAGTCACGGTTCATCAGGGACAGAAGGCACCATCCCACTCTTAAGGAATCCTGAGCTACTCAGGGTCACTGGTACCTGGGCTTAGGAGGAAAGAGGTGAGAAATGGGGCTCTGGGGCTGCTATGTGGAGGATCTGGACTTTATCTGGGAACAGGGCCCTTGTAGTAGTCATCAAGGCTGGGCAGTGGCATTGCAATGGTGTGGACTAGAATCTGTAGTGCTGTGGCCTAGAAGGGCCCCCAGAAACCCTTCAGTCCATTAGATCCCAATCTTGGCACACCTTGAAATCCCCTGGACAGCTTGGAAAGATACGGATTCCTGAGCCAGGGGAGTCCGCCTGGGAGTTGAGTGGGGGTTTGGCATAAGCAATGCCTGGCCCTTGAGATTCTGATTAGTGACCTAGGGTGGGGAACCTTCAGGGTTGCTCCTCTGTCTTTGCTACCCAAAGCTTGCTCTGTGCAGGGCTGTCTCTTCAGTGGGCACCAAGAGGGCAAAGTCTGGAGGACTGAGGCATGGGTAAAGAGTATGGTGGTATGCCCTGTAAGGATCTGGTAAGCAGATCCCAGGAAGACTCCTTGCACCTTGCAAGACTCCCAGTTGCAGTGAGAGGTGTCTGCTGAGCCCCTTCTCAGTTCAAGGTTGACATTTTTTTTTTGGTCTTTTCGAGACAGAGTCTCCCTGTAGCCCCAGCTGTCCTGGAACTCACTCTGTAGACCAGGCTGGCCTTGAACTCACAAAGATCCGCTTGCCTCTGCCTCCCAAGTGCTAGGATTAAAGGTGTACACCACCACGCCCAGCTAAGGTTGACACTTTGCAGCTGTGTCTGGTATAGGCATGACTGTTCTCATTGTAAAGACAGAGAAACAAGTTCAGAGAGATGGTGTGGTTTGTCCAGGGAACCATGAGTCTTTTAAAATCTGAAATTTTCATGAGTTAAGTCATTGGTTTTGAACAGCACTTTACAGTGTACATAGCACTCTATCTGGCTTCATCCTTCATGGCTTCCCTGAGGGCAATTATGACAATGTCCGTTTCAGATCCATAGGAACTGAGAGTCAGGGTGAGCAGCAGTTGATGCAGGGTCACAGGGAGTGTGGCCGGAGCCACCCTCCAGCCTAGTGCTTTCTGTCTCCATGCTGCCACTCTCCCCAGGAGAGCATTCGTTCTATGGGACATGACCCAGGGATTCCAGAAGGGAGCGGATATGAACTCTGTGTGCAAGGGCCTTGTGGTTTAGGGCAGGATGTAACAGAGCAGAAGGAGCAGGGAACAGTTATGGCCTTGGAGGACTCAGAACAGGGAGAGAGAAGCTCAAGGGAAGAGACACCCAAGTCAAGATAGAGCAGCCTGGCACAAGCATGAGGGCAGGGCTCCGAGGATCTTGAGGTGTCCAGTGTGACTGAGGCCTAGGGAGGAAGGGGAAACTGGTGGGGGCTACTTCATAAAGGGCCAGGTCCATGGAGTGACGGGCTTGGGCAACATATGCACAGATAGGGCAGCCTTGGAGATGCATAGGGCTGGGCTTGAGGGGAGTCTTTGTCCCTCAGTGGCTCAGCTGAGCTGTGGTTTTGTCTGATTCAGTCTGAAGGATGAGCCAGGCTGAGTGCTGGCAGCTTTGGCTCTGAGTTCCTGGCCCCTGGGTTTATCTGTGGAGCCAGAATTTTTTTTCTTGCTGGGCCGTGTCCCCAGCTTTTCAGCCAGCTGCCCTGCACTACAGCCCGCCCTCTTGCTGCCAGAGCCCAGGGACCTTTACCAGCTGCATCTGGTCAAGCCTGTGAGAACTGCTAGGTCACAGAGTGTGGGGCACGAAGGCAGTAGAGGAAAGTATGGACTTTCTCCCCAAGTCCTGACCCAGCTGCCTACCTGTGAGACACAGAGTCTCCTTGGTTTTAGTCCACTCACCTAGACCTGGCTGGCAGTGAACACTGGGTGAAGCTTTCTATCTCCATGGCAACATCATTTGGCCAAACACATCTGCGAATTTCTAGAACTACATTTCTTCATGGTCATATATTCCAATCCGATGGTTCTTAGAAGTCAGAGCTAAGCTGAGTTTGATCAGGTGGAGATAATGCAGCTCATGGAGAAGACGGGACTAACCAGAGTCGTTTCTTAATATCCCAAAACCAATTGTCCTTCAGGCCAGAGGGAAGGAGTGTCCATGTTTGGTAAGCAATGTAGTGTGAGCTCTAGAGTCAGGTGACCCTGAGTCTCAGGTCTTCCACCTCCTTCCCCTAAGACCTTGAAGTAGAGTTAGCTTCATGCAACTTCAGTCTCTGAATCTGAAAACTGGGGACGGTAATTCTTCCCACCTAGGATGCTGTAGAGACAAGAAGCAATGATGTGTGTAAAATTTCTGTCAGGTTCCTGGTATGAAGAAGGTGCTCTGTATATGTTGGTTATCAGTATCATTTCGGTAGCCCTCCCCATATGGGGACTGTGTTCTGAGACACCCCCATGGATGGCTGAAACTGACTAGTACCGAACTATATACATAAATACCTGCAGTGAAGCTTAATTTATAATTAGGCACAATAAGGGATTACCAACAATAGCAATGAATAGAACAGTTAAAGTATGCTGAAGTGGCAGTTCCATGATGTTCATGTTGGGTGCAGGTAAAACGCAAGTGGATTTTGCTGCTGCTGTTGTGTCTCTTCAGAGCCTCCCTATTGAAAGGTTTTGCCATCCCTGTTTACAGATGAGGAAACAAGCTCAAAGAGGGAAGATGAGTCGCCCAAGGTCTCACAGCAAATCAACCGAGAGCTAGGATTTGAACCCAGACCCTGGTTCTGAGCCACCCTTGCTCTCCATGTCTTTGAGGTTCCCAGGGGCTCCTGGGTGCAGCAGGCACCTAGCTCCAGGTTTCCTGGGGCAGGCACCCACTCAGGCATCTCTTTGCCCCTCTTTCAGGTCATCCTTTTTCAGTACTAACGCTGCCGGCACTCGCGCATCTGTCCATGGGCACTGCACAGCTGCCCCTCAGCCGCTGAGATCCAGCATCCAGCTGCGTCCAGGGATCCACCACCTCTGCATACACCCCCACCCGCCATCCTGTCCTCTGCCAGCATGGCCCCCAGGCCTGGTCTTTCCCTCTCCTGCTGAGAACCAGAACCTTCCAGGAACACCACAGAGTCCTCCTCTTGGAAGGCAGGGCTTCCTGAAATGTGGAAACAGGGTAAAAACAAGCAGGCTGTTCTTCCTATTTAAACAGGAGTCATCTTCAGCCTCAGCTGATCACAATAGCAAAAGGCGAATTGAATCTCATGACGCCAACAGCCTCCTAATTTATAGGTCCCCCCCCCCACATATTGGCCTTTATTTACTACTTCCTTGGAACCATCTCTGAATTCTGAATAGCCAACAACCCCCCAGTGTTATACACTCTGTTGCTTTTGTCTGGAAAACTCTACAGTGTTTGTGGGATGTCCCCAAAGAAAAGCTGTGTTCTAATTTTATCATTTCCATCTGTCTGGTTATGTCAAGTTAACTCAGAAAAAGAAGAGAAACTGACCAACCCTGAGAGGCTAGAACTGGCAGAGATGGAGGCCTGCCCAGACCAAAAGGCAGAGGGGACAAGAAGGGATGGGTTCCAAAGACCCCCACCCTCCCACTTGGCTTGGTGGAGAGTCCAAGCACACTGGACACGGAGAGGTGCTGACCATTTTGTGCAGAAGAAAGAGAAAACTTGAGGAAGGCCCTTCCCCCACCTAATCATCTAGCACATGTGCGGGAATCCCAACAGATCATCTGATCTGTGCGGTGACACTGCTGAATGTTTGGGTGGGCCAGTGTTGGGGACCCTTGTTTGGCCACTTCTTCGGTTCTGATGGGAGGGCCTGAGCCAGTCTTTTCTGGGGGAATGGGTCTACTTATGGGGGTCAAGGGACAGACCCCTGTGAAATGACAACCAGAATGTTAGTTCTGATTCACCCCTGAGCAGAGAGAAGTGCCCATGGCCTTCTAGGTGAATGCGCTAAGCCCAGGAGAAAGCTGCCGCCTCTGCAGTTCTCCCGCCAATCCTACACAGAGCCAGCTCCACCAAACATAGCTACACATCCACCCCAGTCTGCTGTAGCTCTTCCACTCCAAACAAAGGGCTAAGGCTATACATGACCACCATTTATGTTTTCAGCGGATGTCCACTTGTCCCAAGCTTATCCTGTGATTTAAGAACTATTTGGTGGCCTGGGGTATTTCCCACTAGAGGCTGCTAGTAAGTATGTTTTAGCCAAAGTCTTCCTTGGTTTCGGAAGGAGACTCCAGGACAGAGAAAGCAAGTTCATAGTACACACCCAGTTGCTGTCCTTGTTTCATACGTGACAGACATCACTAATAGACTGCAGTGCTCCATCTCACAGAGTCTGGATAAGGTTTCAGAATTCACATGCTTGAAGTTGGCACTTAAACATGCACCAGTGTACTGCTTGCTCTGGGACCTCGAAGAGAGTTAGGCATGGGTGAGGCCCAGAAAGGGAATCTGCATCTTCTCCCTAACATGTCACAGTTGAATGACTACAAAGAGAAAGAACCACTCGGAACGCTATGGAGTGCGGCTCAGTTCAGAACTCAACTAGTGCCCTGTGCTGAGCACTGACATGAACAGGAGGTAACTGAGCCTGATCCTTGGCCTTGGGGAACTCAGACCTTTCCTTTCATTTTTGTTCGTAATGATCAAAACCCCAATTGCAACTATGTGATAAGTGGCCAGCTGAGCCCTGACCAAGGTTACCCAGTACTCACTCTGCCTTGAGCCTTCCCCCCAGGGTCTATTTCTTGCGTGGATCATGTGGCCGTAGCATGTTGCAGTTCAAACGTCTCCACTACCTTGTTAAGAACAGCCTGGGAATATACAGGCCGTCAAGACTATTTATTTAAATACAAAAGAAGGGGAAAACACACACACGGAAAAAAATTGTAAGCACTTTTTTTTGTAAAACCAATGTCTGTTTTGTTACATATCTTTCATGTTGTGCTTTGTAAATGTCTTATTTGTGTAATAAATAAAGTTAATGCAAGTAGAAGTGCTGGCACTTAAATCCAAACATGATGGGATTCTATTTCTTTCTTGGTCTTTGCTTAAGGACTTGGGTCTCTGATTCCTGGACTATCTGGGATGCTGGGTGGTGAAATCCAGGAAAGTTGGTACCATACTAAGTAGTGGGCTGTGCTCTGCAAAGGCACAGTGTTGGATCTCTTCTGAGTATTGCATTGCCCCTGTATATCAGCTACTTTGGAGAAAATCAGGCTGTGTTGCTGACCCTCTGTTCTGCTTTCTGAAACCAGCTCTCTACTGGGTCCTGTGGCTCTATCCAGCCTCAGAGACACAGTCTGGCCAGAACTATAAACAGACATTTCTGTAGTGCTGGGAGGTTTGGGGGGGGGCAAGGGGCATTATTAGAGCTGGATTTTATCAAATAAGAGGTTTATAGAATAGGCCCACTGGGGAGCACGGAGAGGGAACACAGGTGGTGGGGAGGAATTAAATCCAGTGGCTTCAGCTTTAACACATTAAGTCTGGCTCTCATAGTGGTTCTGTCAGGTTCCAAGGCTATCACATACTCTGGAGAATTGTTTGATGGTTGTCTAATTTGCTCATCTGTAAAATATCTTAAAATAAGAATTATTCTTAGTTATGTGAATGAGTGCATGCTTTTATGTGAGTAGATACACAGAGTGCAGGGGCCCATGGAGGCCAGAGAGGGCACCAGATCATTTGGACCCAGAGTTACAGGAGGTTGTAAGCCACCATGTGTGTGCTGGGAATCGAATCCAGGTCCTCTTCAAGAGTAGTCAGTGCTTGTGCTGGATAGCTCTACTTGTCAACTTGATACACCTGGGTTGAGGAAGCCTCAAACTGGGGGATTGTACCCATTGGTCTGGCCTGTGGCCATGTCTGTGGGACATCTTCTTGATTTGTTGAGTGATATGGGAGGGCCCAGTCCACCACTGGGCAGGTTGTTCTGTATTGTGTAAAAAAAAAAAAAAACAGGTTGAGCAATAGCCAGAGAACCAAGCCAGTAAGCAGTGTTCCTCCATGGCCTGTGCTCCAGCTCCTGCTTCCTGCCCTGAGTTCCTACCTTGAGCTCCCTCAGTGATGAACTGTGACCTGGGAGATGTGACCTCCCCAAGTTGCTATTGGTCAGTATTTGGTCACAGCAGTTGAAGACAAACCAGAACCGTGTGCTTAACTGCTAAGCCATCTCTCCAGTCCCCACTTTCCATATTAAAAAAATATTTTATTAGCAGGGCATGGTGGTACACACCTTTAATCCCAGCACTTGGGAGGCAGACGCAGGCAGATCTCTGTGAGTTCAAGGCCAGCCTGGTCTACATAGTGAATTCCAGGACAGCTGGGGCTACAGGGAAACCCTGTCTCAAAAATACTAAAATATTTTTATTTATAAAAAAATAAAATATTTTTGTCTTTTTGACAAAAATATTTTATTATTTTATGTATGTGAGTGTATTACCTGCATGTATGTAAGTGCATACATTTCATGCGATGCCCACAGAGGTCAAAAGAGGACATAAGATCCCCTGGAACTGGAGTCATGGACAGTTATTAAGTGCCATGTAGGTGTTGGGAACTAAATCCAGGTTCTCTGGAAGAGGATCCAGTGCGCTCAACTGCCGAGCCATCTCTGTAGCCCCACTTTCCACACTGTTTTTTGAGAGAGGGTCTCTCGCTGAACCCAGAGTTCATCAGCATGACTAGACTAGCAACCAGTAAGTCCCGGAGACCCTGCTCTCCACCTCCCCAGGACTGGGTCACAGACATGCAATGCTGTGCCTGACTTTTTACCGAGGTGCTGGGGATCTGAACCCAGGTCCTCATGCTGTGTGGCAAGCACTGCACCAACTGAGCCATCTCAATAGTCCTTTATTTCAGTCAGCATCTCTGACTTTTTTTAAATTTAAAATACCTTATTTTACTTTATTTTTATGTTTATGAGTGTATTGCCTACATGTGTGTAAGTGCATCTATGCCATGCAATGTCTGAGGAAATCAGTAGAAGGTGTCAGATCCCCTGGAAATGGAATTAGATACAATTGGTAGCCACTATGTGTGTTAGGAATCAAACCTGGGTCCTCTGGAAGAGCAGTCAATGCTCCTAACTGCTGAGCCATCTCTCCAGCCCCTTCCCCTCGACTCCTCCACAGTTCAAATATTCATTTTTGTACATGCTAGGCAATACATATTTAGTCAAATGTGTGCATGTGTGTAACTGTGCATGTTCACATGTGTTTCCTTACATAAACGCACCTTCTTTGTTGAACCCCCAGTTTGAGAACCACTAGTGGAGCTTTAGTTTAGTGGATGATTAAAGCCTCAGAAGGGAGAGGTGATTCTCTAGGCCTGCTCTGCAATGCAGGTGAGGGGACCTAGACTGCTGGCTCCTCCCACATGATAACTCTGGATTCCTAGTTTGGGTTTTCTTCCCCTGAAAAGCTCAGCAGAGCCCTCCCAAGCCTGACCCCTCTCCTGTGAACCAGGGAACATAGCCAGGGGCCTATAGCAGGGATCACCCTCTAAGGACGAAAGTGAGGCAAAGATACAGGGTGCTTGGAGCCCAGGAGTGGGCTTTGGACAATTTACCACTTCCTCTTCTGAGTTTAGCTGACAAACGTGATCTCTGGGGGTTATTTTGAGGAATGATTATATGCACAGCTAACAGATTTACTCATTTTTTACTTTTGATATAGGGCCTTATTATGTGGACTGGACTGACTCTTGAGCCTGCGACCCTCCTGCGTTTCTGTGCGAAGTGCTAAGGATTGCAGTGGCACACACCGCTCTTTAAGGCAAGCAGGAACTGACTGCCTGCCTCGTGCCGCTCTCCTTTCCTGTGCTCTCCTCTTTGACCCTCTCAGCTGCTCTGTTGTTCAAACTTCATTGTAACTAATGTATAGATTAGGAAAGCTAAGGCTTAGAGATGTGACTTGCCCAAATTGCCTGGTGGGTGCATGTGATGGAGCTGGGATTCGAACCCAGTGTGGATGCCAAAGCCGTGCTCTTTCAGTGCACCCCGCTGATCCAGTGCCTCCCTTACAAGCCTTAGATGATAGAGCTTCCCAGAGGGAAGGGCAGTCCTAAGAGAAGATGCCAGTTGCGAACTAATTACTGAGACTGATGAGTCCCCAAGTGAACCACGCTCATTCATCTCTTAGCCACGGCTCCCCATCTGCCCCCTTTCTGCTCAGCCAGCAGGCTGTGGTGAGGGCAGAGAACACGTACACTGCTGCACCTCTTCAGTTGCCCGTTCAATTAGGAATACCTACTGTAAGACAAAGGTTCTCGGACTTTCAGACACATGAGAACTGAAACTGCAGATTTTAGGCCCCATTCCCAGATAGTCTGATTAGCAAGTCTACGCTGGGGCCTGGGACTAAACAGCTCCTGCTTTGACATGGGTGAAATGCGGGTGCCTTCTGAGCAAGGCTTCTGAAGCACTCACACTTGAGGCCACTGTGTACAAGAATACTTTGTTTTTAAAAGTTAAATTGAAGCTCTAGAATTAAGCCTATTCCCCAGACCAGCTGGGGACAGCAGGACAGAGGCAAAGCTCTGGCTGAGGCTGACAGGCAGGTCACAGCTTGGGTTTCTGAGCTGGTGGTTGCGGAGTAGATCTTTCCAACCAGCCCTTCCGGCAGGTCCTGACGATCCACTCATGCTCATCGTCATCTGCAGGGAAAGAGGAGAATGGAGTCAGGCCTGGTGCTTGCAGGGACCCCAAGTGGGGTCTTGGGGCTGCAGTGTGTTCCATCACGGGCTGCTGGCTAAGGCGTTTTAGCTCTGAGTGTGCCAGAGAAGACCTTTATTTAAATACTGGAGAATACCTCAGCAGAGCCTCTAAGCTTGGGAAAAGGAACATGAAGTTAGAAAAGCACTCATAGTTTGTGAACAGAGCTGATGCAGACAGCCTGAGGTCATTTGGCCACTGTGAGCTGCTCTGATCCTGACAGGCAGGCAAGAGAGTGGCAAGCCTGGCGGGCATTCAGGTACTCACCTACTGACATACCATACAAACAGCAACCCACTTCATGGGGCCCGACCCTCTGCCACAGTGCTAGGAGACACAGCCTTAGACATCAGTTTCCTTCTTTGTATCTGACCTTTAAAAGAACCTGTGGCTTCCCAGGGGCCGGACTCAGGTGCCATGCGAGGAAGTGCTGTAGACAATTTGGCAGCTGGTGGTATTGTTCCTCCCTGAGGCCCGAACACGGTCCTCTCCCTGTGCTCTCTCCTCACAGTCTCCAACACGAAAGTCTTCCTGCCACTGTACAGATAGATGACTGGAGGCTTTCAGGCGACAGGCCATTTATGCACGGCCTCTGAGTCCATGGCTGCTGCTTTTCCAAACCTTAAATCTATAACTGAGTGAGCCCCAGTCTTCAGTCCATACAACACTGTCGCCATCTCTCTGAACAGCACCCCTCTGTGGGTTTATTTTATTTTCCTTTCTGTCCCCACTCTCCTCTAAACCCACATCCAGCCCCTCCCCCACTACATGAGGGACCCACTTTAATGGTGGGCTATATGTCCCTAAAAATGCACACAGCTCTACACAATATGCACTTTTGTTTTGTGTGCGAATGTGTTTTTAATTTACGAAAATGGCATTGTGCCGTGAGCTTCATTGTGTGGGGCTTCTTTCACTCCGTGGTACATTTCACTTTTCTTGCGGCCGCGTGTACAGCTCATTCTCTCCTTCCTGCTGCCTCCTGCTCCATAGTTGGCAGGCCTCGCAGTTGATTCTCCATCCTCCCTCGGTGGAGACAGAGATTGACTCCAGCTTCCAGTGCCGGGCGTATCAGTACAGTGCTGGCTGTACTGACATGTGGTGATATGTACTGATACGGTGCTCTTGTGTCTGCCTTTGTGATCCATTCAGGAACGTGCTGGACCACTCCCCTGTGCCCCCGCAGAGCCTGTGCTCCTTCAGGCCACTCTGCCTTTCCTCGCCCCTCCTCTTCCCTCTGTGCCATCCCTGTCCTCAGGCTGGTTTCCTATGGGCCACAGAAATGGAGTTCTCCTCTTCCCGCTGTCTACCTCCTACTTCAGCCGGAAGGAAGGGACTTTCTATCCTCTTCAGGTGATAACTCCTGGAAGGTGAGGGACAACAGGACTCCTGGGAGATGAAAAGCAGGCTAGCAAAAGCCTCCCCTGCCCCTGTCTAATGCCCTTGCTCAAGGGCACCTTCCTTTCCAAAAAGTACCAGGCCCAAGCCCAGAACAGGTTCATGCACAGCTGACTACGTGCCTTACCAACACCGCATCTGGCTGGATTTGTGTAACAACCTAGCAGACATGAGAAGATTGCCACCATTGCGTAGAACCTCTCAGGCTTGTCTTAGGTCCACTAGCTCCCCAGCTGAAGAACCTCTGCCAAGCTCACTGGCACTATAGCCCAACTTTTCACCCAGGTCAGACTTGATGGTCCAAAGGCAAAGAAAGGCTTCCTCAGAAGAGCTCACCCACGCTGCCACTATTCCTTTACATCCGATCCAAGAAAACAAGGTTTTAGTGCCTAGCATGCTCCGGCCTTGAGGAACTGCTCCAAGCAGCCAGTGGCGCTCAGTTTCTCCCAAGCAGGCTGCCTGGGATTCGTCTTGACTGAGACTCCAAACCCAGGGGCGGCATGGGGGTGGGGTGGGGCCCTCGGTGATGTGTCAGCACACAAGGAGTTAAGCGATGGTGGAGCCCACTCTCACCACACTGTGAGCAGCCTGGCTGATAATTACAGTTCTGAAGTCTCCAGGCTATTCGAATCAGTGCAGCTGCAGCCTCTTGAGCGGTAACCCCTGAAACCAGACAAACTGGGTGTATTGTGCTGAACCAGTCCTCAGGCCCCTCCCTGATCGTTACAAATTGACAGCAATGGACTTAACAGCCCTCTTCACTACCCCTTTTACTCTCTACCTGGCTGCACAGCCACCAATTTGAATCACAGATGCCTTCCCTCTGGCAGCTGCTCCTCCCCCTCCCTCCACCTCCTCGGCGCCTCCAGGCTCCCCTGGCCCTGCCACACCAGGGTGAGGCTGCCGAAGCACTTTTCATCAATATTTAAAATGGAATTAAACCTGTAGCTTTGATTAATGCCTCCCAGGGCCCGAGAGTTGTGATTACTATTTTGCAAATTGCGATTGTTGGAATATGTTAATATGATTGTCTGAGAACATCTTCACCTTCTCGGGTAATTTTCCTCCTTTTTGGCAGGAGAGGAGGAGTGGAGGAAGGGAGAAAAAAGATGGGGGAAAACACCCCATAAACTCTTTAATCGATTGTAAATGATCGGCCTTGGCACAGTTGTGGGTGGCACAGGGAGAAAGGAGAAGATTTCTGTTTTGGTGCGTTTAGCAGCCTAAGTTTTTGGTCCCCGTTGGTCTGGTAATTCCATTCTGGGACACTATCCTAAGGGAATAATCTGTGTGTCTCAATGCTATTTAGAATCGAGAGAACAGAAAATGACATACGTTTCTAAACTAGGGACCGATTAGTTTGTTGTCTATTCATTCATTTACCAAATGATTTCTAAACACCAATACATGCCAACAACCTCGCTGGGCTGAAAGGGGGGCAGCACACGCTCACTCTAAGCCAGGGGAGGGGATGTTTAGTAGCCAGTGAAAATGATAGCTGTGAAGTCTGTATGACAACATAGGGGAAGTGAAAAAAAAAAAAGCACCAGAATTTTATAGATAGTGTGTTCCATGTAAAATTGTGTACAGAAGAAAAGTTAAAGATAATAGAATAAGCCGTGGTCAGCTCTGTAGTATGACCAGAGTTTCGGTACTTCCCAGATCTTTCATTCATGTGTATTGATCATAGGAGAAAATTAAAATAATTATTGGCTTTTTTCTCCCATCCAATTTAATATTCTGGTGACTTTTCAAATACGTTATTCATTGCAATGCAATATTTCTAGGCTCCTTGAAATACTGTTTTTATATTTCTAAAAGAATACTAGCAGGGTTGGAAAAATGGCCTAGCAGTTAAGAGTACCACTGCTCTTGCACCTCTGCAAGGGGTGTTCAATCCCCAGCACCCACCGTCTTTGACTCCAGTCCCAGGGGAATCCGACGCCCTCTTCTGACCTCTGCGGCATTGCATGACACGGGTGCACAGACCTACATGCAGACAGTACATTCATACACATAAAAAATAAACAAAATGCTGGGCGTGGTGGCACACGCCTTTAATCCTAGCACTTGGGAGGCAGAGGCAGGCGGATCTCTGTGAGTTCAAGGCCAGCCTGGTCTACAGAGTGAGTTCCAGGACAGCCAAAGCTACAGGGAGACCCTGTCTCAAAAAGACCAAAAAAAATAAAAAATTTAAAATAAATAAATAAATAAAATTTGGGGCTGGAGAGATGGCCTGGAGGTTGAGAGCTCCGACTGCTCTTGCAGAGGACCCAGGTTCGATCCTCAGCACCCACATGGCAGCTGAGAACCATCTTTAACTCCAGTTCCAGGGGAGTCCGAAGCCCTCTTCTGACCTCTGCGGCATTGCATGACACGGGTGCACAACCCTGCAAGCAGACAGTACATTCATGCACATACAAAAATAAATAAAAATTTAAAAATAACTAACTAAATAAATAAAATTTTAAAAAGAATACTAGCACAAAATATTGGCAAAAATGCATAAAAATCAGAACAAATTTCCTATGTAGAAGAATCATGTAGACACTATGCCTCGAGTCTGAATAAAACTCACTTCTTAAGTATAGCTGTGTGGGGGGCTGGAGAGATGGCCTAGCAGTTAAGAGCGCCGACCACTCTTACAGAGGACTCAGGTTCGATCCCCAGCACCCACATGGTGGCCGAGAACCATCTGAAACTCCAATTCCAGGAGAACTCCAGTTCCAGGGGAATCCTACACAATCTTCTGACCTCCACAGCATTGCACGACACAGGTGCACAAACCTGCATGCAGACAGTACATTGATACACATACAGAAATAAATAAAATTAAGTTTTTTTNTCTGAAACTCCAATTCCAGGAGAACTCCAGTTCCAGGGGAATCCGACACCCTCTTCTGACCTCCGCGGCATTGCACGACACGGGTGCACAAACTTGCATGCAGACAGTACATTCATACACATACAGAAATAAATAAAATTAATTAAAAAAAAAGTATAGCTGTGTGAGTAAGCTTCTCCCAAAGAAATAGGAAAAGAACAAACCAAAAAGAGTAACGTGGCAGTGGAGAGACCTGGCCTCAGCCAGGTGTTCAAGTTGAACAGCAGTGCCAAGTAAACCAGCCAGTCCCCTTGACCTGTTAGCCTTTCACCTACAACCTGGTCTAATCTCCAGAGATTTTGGATGCAAAAATTTTCAATCAAGGCTCATAAGTTCATCAAAATACCTCATCAACTTCTCAAAGCTGTCATCAAAAACAAGGACAGGAGCTGGGCGTGGTGGCGCACGCCTTTAATCCTAGCACTTGGGAGGCAGAGGCAGGCAGATGTTTGTGAGTTCAAGGCCAGCCTGGTCTACAGTGAGAATTCCAGGACAGCTGGGGCTAGTGGAAGACCCTGTCTCAAAAAAACAAAAAAAAAAAAACAAAAAAAAAAAAGATGCTCAGTGGTTAAGAGCACTGGCTGCTCTTGCAGAGGACTAGGGTCCAGGTCCTGGCACCCACAGGGTGGCCAACAATCATCTGTAACTGCAGTTCTAGGGGATTCAATATCCTCTTCTGGCCTTCATGGACACTGTTTGCACATGGTGCACTTAAATAAATGCAAGCAAAAACTCAGACACATGAATAAAGAAGAAATTTTTTTTAAAAAGGACAGTGGAGCTGTAACTGGGGATGTAGCTTAGTGGTATAATACTTTTCTAATATACACAAGGCCTTGAATTCAATCCCCAGCACTGGAAGAACAAAACAAAGATTCCTTCCTGGACATGGTGATATATACCTTTGATCCCAGCACTCAGGAGGTGGAGGCAGGTGGATCTCCAAGAGTTCAAGGCAGCCTGGTTTTACATAGCAAGTTCCAGGCCAGCCAGAACTACATAGTAAGACCCTGTCTCAAAAACCACCACCACCAAAACAAACCAAGGAAAGCCCAAGCAACAGTCTCACTTAAGAGGAGCCCAAAGAGATATAAGTATATATAATGTGATGACCTGGAAGGAACCTGGAACCAAAAGTGGACATTAGAGAAAGACTAAAGAAGCTAAATAAATCACGAGCCTTAGTAAAATTCATCAACATTAATATCAATACTGATGCACTGATTTGGTAAGTGCAATCCAGGCTAGTAATAGGAAAATGGGCATGGAGTATATTGAGACTGCCGTAGCATCTCCACAATAATTATGTTCCTGTAGCTGCTTGAAATACACAGGTCATTTTTTAAATACATGAATACGCAGTGTGTTCCTTACTGACCAGATCACCGCAGAAGTCCCTTCACACTGCCAGTGGTCCCAGCTAAAACCATTCACTCCTTTGTGGTAACTCAGACCATAATTTTCAAATCTTTCCTTAGATAATGCCTTTCTTTCCTTTTTTTTATTTATTTATGTGTATGAATGTACTGTCTGCATGTAGGTTTGTGCACCCGTGTCGTGCAATGCCGCAGAGGTCAGAAGAGGGTGTCGGAGTCCCCTGAAACTGGAGTTCTCCTGGAATTGTATTTACAGACAGTTCTCAGCTGCCATGTGGCTGCTGGGGATTGAACCCCAGCCTCTGCAAGAGCAGTCGGTGCTCTTAACTGCTAGGCCATCTCTCCAGCCCCGCCTTTCTTTCTTATTAGAGTCTAAACTCTCCTCGAAAGGGGCCACTGGACCCAGTCAGTATACTGTAGGTGCCTAGTAAGTGCTTTGCCAGGTGGGCCTAAATAACCCTCCTCCTCCTCCTCCTCCTCCTCCTCCTCCTCCTCCTCCTCCTTCTTTTGAGACAGGGTCTCCTGTAGCCCCAGCTGTCCTGGAACTTACTATATAAACCAGGCTAGTCTTGAACTCACAGAGATCTGCCTGCATCTGCCTCCCATGTGCTGGGATTACAGGTGTAAACCACCATGCCCAATGAATAATCCCTTTTCATTCTGACTTGCTTCAGTTGCCATCAACAGACACTCCTGAGCACCCACTTCTCGGCAGTCAGGTCTCAGTCTGTCACCTCCTCGTGACCCTCTGCTCACCTCTAAGTCCAGTCACCATCTTCTCTGCAGTTTTCCTGTTTCTGTGCATCTTTGTGTCTCCCTTATCAAAGTTGTTAGTTCTGATGAGAACAGGTCTCTCCCCTCCTCATTTCCTGTGTTGTCTCCAGTGCTTAGAAAAGTGTCTGGTACATAGTAGCTACACAGTCAATACCAAGTGAGTGAAGAAATGACTCAACCAGTCCATTGTCATGGCTGGTCCTGTGCCTAGTGTTGGGGATGGAGGGGAGAGGTGGGTGTGTCTGACTCAGCAGGAAGTCCTCTTCACTGTTAGGTGTGTCTATTGCTATGGGGCAGAAATATTCTTCTGGTTCTGAAGATTTGGACATGACTTTACTGTCATTCGCATGCCTTGCCCCCCCACCCCCATGGATTACTGGGAGAACATGGGCACCTTCTGATGAAGTCTTTCCTGAAAAGGCTGTCTACACCATAACCTGCAGGGCCTCCATGGTACCTCCTATTATAATGCAAAGACCCCATGGTGCTGCAGCTGTCCAAGTACTCAAGCCCATTAGTACCTCAGTGCCTCTGCACATGTCGGTTCCCCGAAAGTCACCTTTCCTTTCAAGACCTGGATCAGGGGTAGGACTCAGAGTATACCAGAGAGTGTCAAGGAACTGTCCTTTTCTGGCCTCTAGTACATATGAAAGTCAAGAGGCCAGGGGTGGCAGTGCATACTCGTGATACTCTGGAGGCTAAGGCAAGAAGATAAGGGAGGACCAGGCTAGCCTGGGCTAATTAGACCCTCTGAAAAAAAGAAGACTGGGGATATAGCTCTGGCATTCACAAGGATAACCTAGTGTGCTGGATAGCTTTAGTGTCAACTTGACACACCTGGGTTGAGGGAGCCTTAATTGGGGAATTGGCTCCATTGGATTGGCCTGTAGCCACATCTGTGGAGTATTGTCTTGATGGTCGAGCAGTGTGGGAGGGCCCAGCCCACAAGAGTGGTGCCACCCTGGACAGGTTGTTGTGTACCATATAAAAAGGTGGGCTGGGCATGAGCCAGGGGAGCAAGCCAGTGAACAGCATTCCTCCATGGCCTGTGCTTCAGCTCCTGCCTCCAGGTTCCTGCCCTGAGTTCCTGCCTTGGGCTCCCTGAGTGATGAACTGTGACCCAGGAGATGTAAGCTGAATAAACCCTTTCCTCCCCAAGTTGGTGTTGGTCAGAGTGTTTTGTCACAGCAATGGAAGACAAACTAGAACACCTAGGTTCCATTCTCAGCACCAAAATTAATAAATATAATTTAAAAGGCCTAAACTAGGTACCAAACGGCCATATACTTGATATATATTTTAAGCACTGACAGTTATTGCTTTTTTTTTCTTCTTCTCCTTTTGAGACAGGGTCTCCCTGTAGCCCCAGGTGCTCTGGAACTCACTACGTAGACCAGGCTGGCCTTGAACTCACAGAGATATGTCTGTCTCTGCCTCTCGAGTGATAGGATTAAAAGCGTGTACCAATAAGCCTGTCTGGCATTTATTAATTTTTTTTGGGTCTTTTTGAGACAGGGTCTCCCTGTAGCCCCAGCTGTCCTGGAACTCACTCTGTAGACCAGGCTGGCCTTGAACTCACAAAGATCCACCTGCCTCTGCCTCCCAAGTGCTAGGATTAAAGGTGTGCACCACCACGCCCGGCGGCATTTATTAATTTTAACACAACCAAATCTTAATATAAGGGTGTTGTTCTGAGAGTTCTTTCAAAAAAGCGTAAGTTCACAGGGTGCTAAAGGCTATGATATTAGGAAAAGTGTTAGGGACTTGGATGTTAAGACATAAGGGGCCTTATGATGTATGTGGACTGGGCCCCTGCCTGTCCCCACTTCACCCTCACAGGTCCTGTCTGGATGTTGGCCTTCCCTGATGAGGAAGCCAAAGTCGAGTTCTTGGTCATAGTCGCCTCCATCAGACTGGAGCAGCCATGTCAAAAGGGCCCAGCACAGATCCAGCATTTAAAATGCATTTAGCAAATGTATGCTGAACGAATAGATAAAGAGGATAAAGAAATTAAATGGGGAGATAAAAGCAATAGATTCACTCTGTGGGACTGAGACAGAACAAGAAGGCTTTCCTCCCCTCCTTGGGCAAATGGAGCTCCTAAGAAGGCAGGCAGGCACGCCAAGGGCAAGCCCAAGACTGCCAATTGCTGCTGCCTTGTGTGTCCTGAGGGCATAGGTTAGGCGCTTCACTATACAGGGAGGCAGGCTGGTCTGGGAACATACCTGAGCACGAGCCACTCACGGGAAGCTCCAAGCCTGCCTGGCTGGGGGCCTGCATCCCAGCAAAGGAGGGGAGAAGCCAGCCTGCACAAGCCAGAGCTGGGGTGGGCCTGCCACCCTGTTCCCAGGTCACCAAGGGTGGCGATTGTTCAATTTTCAGGTCAGCATGGGGTTAAGGGAAAAGAAGTCCAAAGTCCCAGCTGGCTGCAAGGAAACAGTAGCTGCCCAGGTGGCAAGCAGGGAGGGAGGTGGTATGACACAGTGGTTAAGAAGGTGGCTTTGAGGGGGCTGGAGAGATGGCTCAGCAGTTGAGATCACTGGCTGCTCTTGCAGAGGACCCAGGTTCAATTCCTAGCACCTACATGGCAGTTAACAAGGTTCTTTAACTCCAGTTCCAGGGGATGAAACATCCTCTTCTGGCCTCCACAGGTATTGCATGCTTATGGTGCACTTACACACATGCAGGCACTCATTAAAAAAATATATATATATATATTAATTTTATGTGTATGAGTGTATTGTCTGCATGTGCACTTATGCAATGCCTGTGGAGGTCAGAAGAGAGCATCAGATCTCCTGGAACTGGAGTTACATATGGTTATTAGTCATGATGTAGGTGCTGGAAATTGAACCTGGGTCCTCTGAAAGAACAGACAGTGCTCTTAACCGCTGATCCATCTCTCCAGCCAAATACACACACACACACACATAAATATATATATATATTATATTAGTATAATATATATATATATATATATATATATATATTAAAGAGCATGGTTTTAAGCCAGGCATGGTGGTGCATGCCTTTAATGCCTTTAATCCCAGGACTCAGGAGGCAGAGGCAGGTGGATCTCTCTGTGAGTTCAAGGCCAGCCTGGTCTACATAGAGTTCTAGTATACCTGGGGCTACAGAGAGACCCTGTCTCAAAAATACCAAAAAAAAAAAAAAATACAAATAAAGAGCATGGGTTTTTTTTTTTGGGGGGGGGTAGATGGCTCAGTAAGTCAAGTGCTTGCTGGACAAGTGTGAAGGCTTGAGTTTGGTTCCAGCACTTGTGTGAGGGTGTTGGTGTGCACCTCTAACCTCAGTGCTGAAGGGGTAGAGATCAGTGGATCCCAGGGGCTTGCTGGCCAGCCAGTCTGACACTAGCTTGCTGACCAGTTCCAGGTTCAGGGAGAGGTGCTACCTCAAAATCTAAGTTGGAGAGTGACATAGGAAGGTGACTGAAATTGATATGTGGTCTCTACATGAACTCCCATAAGAAAGTGCACCTCACACATATGTGCACATGCATACATTACACATGTGCACACACACAGTGTGGCTGTGGAGCTCTGAACCACCTTGAGTGAGAAACTGTGGCCTCTCTGGGCCTTGCGTCCTCCTCTGCAAATGCCTCTTCCAGGAAGCTCTGCCATGAAGTCATTTCAGAAAAGTGCTTAGCACAGCTCTTGACATGCAGAGAAATGCCAGAGACCCAGAGAGAAGCCTGGGGTTGTCATTATAAAGTGGCACTACTAGAATCAGACATTCCTGGGTCCGATGCTGAGCCACCCACTCGCTGGATGATTCTGGACTTCCTCATCCCATCGGTACAGTGGGTTGAGCAGACCTCCTGTAGAAGGCAGGGAAGCTTGGCTGGGAAGAAAGCCCCTTGGTGGGCTCCCAGGAAGTGAAGGGACATTTGTCATTCTAAGGGCCCTTTAATTCACAACCTGGATGTTTGCAAGGGAGCGTCCCTGAGACTTCTGGCTCTCTGCCAGGACTGGAGAGGAGAACTTTATATAGGCTCAAGAGCTATAGCTCAGCTAATGAGTTCTGTTCAAAGCTAGGAGGACAGGCTGGGGCAGGTGAGCCACGGCAGGCAAATAGGCATACTGGAGTCACTGGGTACCCGCAAGCTGAGCTCTTGGCACACCTTTGGGCTGAGCAACCCTGGGGTCACCACTGCTATGGTGCAGATCCCACTTATGGGAGGGGAGGGGTGGGAACTGGGAAAGGAAGGAGACCAGAAGGAACAAAGCAGCTGCTCTAGAGAGCCAGGCTGTGTGTGTGTGTGTGTGTGTGTGTGTGTGTGTGTGTCTGTCTGTCTGTCTGTCTGTCTGTCTATACACTCTTCTTTGTTCAGTGAGTGAGACGGTGTTGCCACCACTCCCCCCAGGAAAGCTTAGGCACCCCTTGATTGCCGGCTTCTCTCCACTGGGGAAGAGGGGAGAGCTTGGTGTTCTCCACTTTTAGTCACACTCAGCGAAGCTGTGCATGTGTGCACAGATGCTCATTTCTATCCAGTCACTCTCAGCATGCAGGAGTGTGCCTGTGACTGTGCAAGTGGCAATGTTTCAGGGTGCAGTGTGCTCACTGGGATACATAGAACTCTAGTGTGTCTGGTGCGGGGCAATGAGTGTATTTGAAGTCTGAATGTGTGTGATCACATGTAGAGGGAAGAGACCTCCCACTTATCCAAAAGACGGGCTGGCAGTGAGCTCCAGGCTCTGGGACAGGTTTCTGGATAGGATTCTGCCCTTTTCCCCTGGTGTCAAGGCCCATCCTCAGAAGACTCCAAGGTGGGATGGAGGTGCATGTCAAATCAGGCTCGCGGCCCAGGGCAGGTGCTGACCCAGAGCCCTGCTCCACCCTCAGTACAAATGGAGGGCTGCGTGAGAGGGTGGAGAAGGACCAAGGCAGTGCCATAGCAAGGGCAGCCATGCCCTGGCATTCCTGTTACCACCTCAACAGAAGAGGCTTTGAACCCCGCTGGAGCGGTGGCCATATGCCAAAGCCTCAGCTTCATCAATATTGACTGAAGGGTCAGCGGCCGGGTGGAGCCTGCTGCAGGCGTTGGGAGGATCTGTACCTGTACGGGAGCCTCCTCTGGGCTGGGTGAGGGCTTGGCAGTGGATTAGGACAGGCCACATGACTCCTGGGGAAGCAGAGCAGCAAGGCCCGGGACTCACAGCTTTGTCAAGGCTTATTCAGATGTGGGAGGCTCGGAAAGGACGATTGACTCTAACTACCAAAAAAAGAAACTTCAAAGCCAAAATTAATAAATAGTATAATTAATGCAATCAAAGTTGATTAATTATTAAATCTAGGAATCAAAACTATTTTAGAATCTTTGAAATCCATTTGCAGGCTCTGTCTCCTCATTTTGCCAGCATTCTCTGGCATGCACATGACTCTCAAGAACTCACAGTCAAAAAAAAAAAAAAAAACCCTCACAGTCAATGTAACAGACCTACAGTCAAATAATGGACCAAGCAAGCAAAGTCAGAGAGACCCCACAGCAAGTGGATCTTCCACTGTTGTTTTTTTTGGGGGGGGGGGGTGTCTTTTTGAGACAGGTCTCCCTGGAGACCTGGCTCTCCTGGAACTCACTCTGTAGACCAGGCTGGCCTTGAACTCACAGAGATCTGCCTGTCTATGCCTCCCAAGTGCTAGGATTAAAGGTGGGCGCCACCATGTCCAGCCTCCACTGTGTTTTAACATACTGAAATGGAAGAATTAGGGTCTCCGAGATCAGGCGTAGGATGAATTGGAGCATCCATTAGGGAGGAGGAGTCAGCAAGGATAGTAGGGAGTGCTTTCAGGGTCAGACACCAGGCACAGCAGGCATGCTGCATGCCCAGCTCATTATGTGGAATTTATGAACACCTCTGAATATGTAACTGGTGTGGTCTGGTGTAGGAGTGGTGGGTACTCCACTTGCTAAGTAAGGGGAAATGTGCCCAGTATCACAATGAGCCTTGAAGACCCCTCAGAAGGCCCAAGGCTAGAAGTACTTCTTTGGGTGCCACACAGCCAGTCTTTCAATGTGGCTGGGAAAGAGCTGATCCTCCTGCCGGAGTTGCCTATGGATGACCCTTAACTACTGGAGCCATCCTCTGCACAGCGTGGTTCCAGGGCTGGAGGCATCCAGGGATTGGAGTCTGATGACTCGGCCTCCCCACCACTCTTTCCTGGGCAAGTGCAAGCTGGATGGAGGGAGCCTAACCACCAGTGCTGTTAATATTGCCATCTTTCCTGCTCTCCCACTTGGCTAATTCAAGTGCTGATAATTGGATTTATGTTCACTAACCACCTTCATGATGCCTGCCACAGTGCTAAGGCAGCTCAGAGAAGCTGAGTGTCATGCCCAAGGTCACTCTGTCACTCTGACTCCATGGCCTCTGCTCCTTTCACACACACACACACACACACACACATATACACACATATACACACATACACACACATATACACAGACACACACACATACACACACATACACACACACATACACAGACACACACACATACACACACATATACACACACACATATACACACACATACACACACATACACATACACACACATACATACACACACATACACACACATACACACACATACACACACATACACACACATATACACACATACACACACACACATACACACATACACACACACACACAATCTCTAGTCGTGTGGATGATGCAAGTCCGTGGACACTCAGCAGATGCCAAAGGCTGAATTAGACTGGGGCAATAAAGACAGCCGTGAGGGATGGTAAGTATTCTGTGACAAATGGAGCTCTATGAAACTTCACAGTGGTCTTGTGGGTCAGCGCTGCCATGTCTGGATCACAGGGGCAAGGGAACTGTGGCTCAGAAAGGCCACGCCACTGCCCAGGCTCATCTGGCTAGTCAATGGTGCAGGGTAAGAGTCAAGTTTATCTTCCTAGCTGCAGTTCTTGGCCATGACCCACTCCTTGAGAAATCTTTCTGAAGCTCTAGTCCTGACTGTTCCCTGGCTGAAGGATCAGAGCCAAGGTCCTTAACCTGCATTCAAGGCTCTCTTTACTGTGGCTCTCATGCCTTGAATGCACAGATCAGACCCACTCCTATACACACACAGCAGAATCCGCTTCAGGAAGGCCTCTGTGACTCCTCCCCCAGCCCATGATACAGAAGTTGGTCTCAGTGCTTCATCTCAAGTACCCCACGCTCCTGCTACTTCCCTGTGACTCTGCACCTTTGTCCACCTGTTCCTTCCCTTCCATTTAGCAAAACCTACCTATGCTTTAGTGTCAACCTGACACACCTGGGTTGAGGGAGACTCAATTAGGGAATTGCCTCCATTGGACTGGCCTGTGGCCATGTCTATGGGGTATTGTCATGATTGTTGAGTGATGTGGGAGGGCCCAGCCCACTGTTGGCAGTGCCACCCCTGGGAAGGTGGTTGTGTATTGTATAAGAAAGCAAGCTGAGCATGGGCCAGAGGAGCAAGCCAGTAAGCAGCATTCCTTCATGGCCTGTGCTTTAGCTCCTACCACCAGGTTCCCACCCTGAGTTCCTATCTTGGCTCGCTCAGTGATGAACTGTGACCCAGGAGATGTGAGACAAATAAAGTTGGGTTTGGTCAGAGTGTTTTGTCACAGCAATTTAAAGGAATATAGAACACCACCTTTTTCCCTTTAAGGCCAAGCTTAGCACCTCATTATCTCAAGTACATAGGGTCAAGTACATAGGGTCAAGTACACAGGGGACAAGTACACAGGGGACAAGTACACAGGGGACAAGTACACAGGGGACAAGTACACAGGGACAAGTACACAGGGGACAAGTACACAGGGGACAAGTACACGGGGGACAAGTACACGGGGGACAAGTACACAGGGGACAAGTACACAGGGACAAGTACACAGGGACAAGTACACAGGGGACAAGTACACAGGGGACAAGTACACAGGGNAATAAGCAGGTGTAGCCTTTCTAATATCTGACAAAATAGACTTCACACTAAAATTTGTCAGACGAGACAGAAAAGGTTATTTCATATTCAGTAAAGGAAAAAATAAACCAAAGATATCACAAACCTTAACATAGATGCACCATACAAAGGAACATGAAATTTCAAAAAAATAAACTTTACTCAATATAAAATCACAAATTGACTCGAATAGAGTAATAGTAGGGAATATCAATAGCTCACTGTCACCAATAAACAGTCATCCAGACTAAAATTAAACAGAGAAACCATGGAGTTAAAAACATCTTAAATCATATGGAATTTTTGTAGAAAATTACAAAAAATTCCATACAAACGCCAAAGTATATACTCTCTTCTCAGCAGCCCATGGAATATCCTGCAAAATTGAGCACATAATGGGAATAAAAGCACATCTCCACAATATAGGAAAATTGAGGTATCATCCTGTACTGTGTCTGACCATGAGGGAATAAAGCCAGGTTATCAACTAAAATAGAAATATAAAAATTTATATAAAGTTACAGAACCTAAACAAAACACTGCTGAATGCAATTTAGATCAAAGGAGAAATCAAGAAGGCAATTTAGAAATTCCCTGAACCTACTTAAAGTTACAAAACAACATAACAATAACCATAATACACAATGGATACTACCCTAAGAGGAAAATTTAAAGTACTAAACCCCTACATCAAAAATTAGAGTCATCTCATATAAATAGTTTGATGCACTTGAAAGCCTTGGAAAACTAAAAACAAACAGCACTTCAAAAGAGTAGGTGAGAAGATATCAATAAAATGAAGAGCAAAATCAATGAAATATAAGCAAAGAAAACCACGAAAGGAATAAATGAAGAAGTGGTTGTTTGAAAGAATTTAAAAGATTGGCAAACCCTTCCTGAAAATGAAGAAAGGGAGGGAACAAATTAATAATTTCAGAGACAATAAAGGACTTACCCTAAGGGAATTTGGAAAACCATGAGAGTATATCATAAAAATCTCTATTACACTAACTGGAAAATCTAAATCAAATGGATAAATTTTAGATATGTATGATCTGGGAAAGTTAAATTGTCTTGAATAATTGAAACAGACTCATAACAACCATTGAGAGAAATTAGTAATTAAAAATCTCCCAAATATAAACAATCTATATGGATTCATTGCAGAACACTACCAAATCTTTGAAGAAGTACTAATTTCAATATTCCTCAAAATATTCCATAAAATATAAAAAGAAGGAATAGTCCCAAATTCCTTTGGTTTTGGAATCAGAGCAATAGTTCTTCCACAAATCCAGACAAAAAATAACAAAAAAGTATAGACCATTATCTCTTATGAACATATATGCTAAAATTCTAAATAAGATATTTGTGAAATAAGCTTATCCACCATAATACCATTGGCTTCATCCCAGAGATGTAGAGATGATTACAATATGTAAATCACTAAATGCAAGTCACCATATTAATAGACCAAGGTTAGAAAAAAACATCATCTCATAAGATAAAGAAAATGACTGTGACAAAATCCACGTCCACACAAGATAAATGACATGGAGAAAGAAATCAGGAAAATGTCACCAATAATGATTGCCTTAAAACCCATGAAATATGTTCAGATAATAGATTTATCCCAAGGGATAAAGTAAAAGATTTGTATGATAAAAATGTTAAGATATAATAAAAGCTATAAGACACTGAAAAATAATTTAAAAAGCCAGAAGATGGAAAGACCTCCCAATCTCATGGATGGGTAGGATCATGTGAAAATGGCCATCCTATCTAAAGTAATCTGAAGATTCAATTCAATACCCATTATAATTCAAACACAACTTTTCACACAAATGGAAAAAATAATTTAAAATTTCAAATGGAGTTACAGAAAGCTCAAGATAGGCAAAATAATCTTTAACAATGAAAGAATTTCTAGAGGCATTTTAATCCCTGATCTCAAATTATACTACACAATAATAGTAATCAAAATATGACAGGACTGACATAAAAATGACACCTTGATCAATGGACTAGAATAGCAGACAATTTGAGATGTCACCTCGCCCCAAACAGATTGGCTATGATCAAAGAAAGAAAGAAAGAAAGAAAGAAAGAAAGAAAGAAAGAAAGAAAGAAAGAAAGAAAGATAGAAAGAAGGAAGGAAGGAAAAAATTAGGGTGAGGAGCCACATCCAAAACTAAGTACCAAGGAAAGATCTGAATTCAGCATCAAAAGCAAGTGAGTAGAGGCCAGAGAGCAGCCTGACAAGGTGAGCCTGGCTCTCTGACAAGGTGACCCTGGCTCTTCTTTGGGGGTATGGCATTAAGGAAGGGCCTTTTCACCTTTCCATGTGCAAAATGATCACCATGGTGATTACTGGCATGTTCCAAAGCCAGGTGCTGTTCCTGCTGGACTTCCTGCGTGGATCTCTTCCTGCTCACCACACCCCTGTGAGACAGGCCCCTTACTACCCCCCTTTTTCAAATAAGGGATCTGGATTTTGGAGAAGGTAAGCCACCTGTTCAGGATCACACTGCCAATAAGAGGCATCTGTGAGATCTGGGCACAGATGTGGTTGCCTCTCATGCCCAGGTCATAAATCTGCCTACCTTTCTTGGGCCTGAGGTGAAGCATGGGCTTTAGCCAAGTGCCCTGACTTCCATACCAGGCAGTGAGGAGGAAAAGAGCCGAGGCTCCTGCCAGTGGGTCCAGCCTGGAACTCACTTCTATTAAAAGAGATAAAACTGAGCTGGGCAGGCTGATTCCAGCCACGGAAGGGGAGGCTGTATCCCCTGGATGCCTCCAGGAGCCTGGCATTGGGATATATTATTACCTGAGTCTGCTGGGCTTCCATGGCTGGAGGGGGAATTCCCAGGACCTTTTAGTGCTGGGGGGACAGGGGGACAGTTGGCAGGTTGCAGGGGGTATAGAGCAGGACAGGCTGTCATTCCTGACCATACATTTTAAAAATATTTTATGTATTATTATTATTATCATCATTATTTTGACTTTTTGAGGCACAGTATCCCTGTAGCCCCACCTGGCCTGAAACTCACTATGTAGACCAGGCTAGCCTTGAACTCACAGAGATCCACCTGCCTCTGCCTCCCAAATGCTGGGATTAAAGGCATGCACCACCATGTCCAGCTAATTTTTATTTTATGTTTATGAGTGTAATGCCTGTACATATGTAAGTGCATCCATGTTGTGCAATGACTGCTGAAGTCAGAAGAAGGTATCGGATTCCCTGGAACTGGAGTTAAGGATAGTTATTAGCCACCACGTGGGTGCTGGGAACCAAACCCAGGTCTTCTCTAAGAGCAGCCAGTGCTCTTAACCACTGAGCCATCTCCCCAGCCCCCTGCGTACACTTCTTGACAGGGGCCCATGGTAGTCAGTCTTGTCTATGCTGGGCCAAATTCTATCAGAGGATTCAAGGGTATCTTTCTGAGGGAAAGGGTCCAGGGCCTTACCTACATTCTCCAAGAGACCTGAGTTCAAATGCTGACTCTTTCCTTTAATAGAGGCATAGTCATTAGCAAACAATGCACCATGAGAGCCTCACTCTCCCCATCTACCAAGTAGGGAGAATGACATTTCCTCACAGGCCTAGGATGGCATAAATCCCTGGCACAGTGGAGGCTTTGACATGCCTACCTTCCCTTCCTGTGCCTTTTGCTGACGGCAGATACCCACTTCTGCTGGCAAGGACATGTGATCTGTGCGGGCATTTTATCTGGCAGTTACAAGTGTGATATTATCTTTCCACAAAGCCTTCATTACAGTGCTGCTGACAATACCAGAGATAAAGCGGGGATGCCCCTGCGTGCCAGCCTCCAGGTGATTATAACATTTGGGTAAATTGCCTTTTGTCTCTCTGGAGAGCTGGCTGCGGGAAGGGCTGTGTGGGATCCTCACCGGCCATCTTACAGAGAGCTCCACGGAGGCTCCGTGGGGGGTGCCCAGGGTTTGGGACAGGAGCTGCCACTGCAGTGGGAAGTCAGTCAGGGGTCCAGTCCAGGAGATGCCATGGACAGACAGTGGGGTCAGGCATGGGACAGGCCTTCTTGGGGGAGCAATGACTTCAAGATCAGACGAGTCCTGTTTGCCAGTGGCGCTGGGAGACTCTTATTAGTCAGGTTTTGAGAAACGCAGAAAGCAGAGGACTATTTTAGAAAAGGCGTCAGCCCTGGTTCAGTCTGTTTCATCTCTGGTGCTGGACGGGCCCTTGGCTCTTTCACTAGAAAACTCTCCCCTCTCCCCGAGAATCAGTCCAAATGTCATCTTTATTTAGCTTTGGAGACAGTTGGACCTGGGTTTTAATTCCAGTTCTGCTGATCTTGAATCAGGAATTTCATCTCACCTCAGTCTCAGCGTCTGTGAAGTGGGAATCAAGGGAGCTCCTCTCCAAGGTTACTGTGAGGGTTAGATGGGATGGAGCAAAACCACGTGTGTGAAGTGCTTAGTTAGGCCTTTCCCCGGAACAGCAGGGGCTCGGCGCCTGTAGCCTTTTCATCAACTGCATATCAATAGATCTATTTCTCCGCTGCTGGTTTCTATCTGAAGAACATTCAGTATGTCACTTAGTGCCTCCTGTTGGACATTTGGGATGCTTCCAGTTTTCAGCTATTTAAACAAGGCCAGAGAAACTTCAGAAGGCTCAAGTGGCCTTTCATTCCTGGTGGACACTCTGCAGTGTAGGTGTTTTCTTTTTTTTTTTTTTAATTTTATTTATTTCTGTATGTGTATGAATGTACTGTCTGCATGCAAGTCTGTGCACCCGTGTCGTGCAATGCCGTGGAGTTCAGAAGAGGGTCTCGGATTCCCCTGGAACTGGAGTTCTCCTGGAATTGGAGCTTCAGACGGTTCTCAGCCGCCATGTGGATGCTGGGGATCGAACCCGGGTCCTCTGTAAGAGCGGTCGGCGCTCTTAACTGCTAGGCCATCTCTCCAGCCCCAGTGTAGGTGTTTTCTAATATTGTCTGGGAGGCAGACACATGCTTACACCTAGAGGCACCTTGCCCAGACTCCTGTGGACAGATCATCTTGGAACTGACCTGGCAGAGGAAAAAGTGGATGGCAAATGAGTCTGTGATGCCACCCCTGATGAATTTCCTGGGGAATTTCTTTTTATAGAAAATATTATATGTATGATTGTATTGCCTGCATGCAGGGTGGGTGCATCTATGATGCACAATGCCCATGGAGGTCAGAAGAGAGCACCAGATCCCCTGGAACTGGAGTTACAAACGGTTGTTAGCTGCCATGTGGGTGCTGGGAATTGAACCTGGGTCCTCTGCAAGAGCAGCCAGGTGATAGCCCTCACCCCGATCAACACCTCATCCTCTGTCGTTGCCCTTGCGACATTGGCTGTCACCTCCTAAAGACTCGAGATCACACAAGCCAGCCTGTAGCCCTTGTTTGCGCTGCCCACCAAACAGAGTATACATTCAAATGGGGTTCGCAGTCTTAATTTTGAATTCTGTCTGGGATTCACAGGTTCAAATGTAAAAAGGGCCATCTCTGCAAATAATCACTGGTGTGTGATATTTTTAAGAAGCCAAAGCCATTGTTTCTGATTGAAGAAAAGTTGGTGCTATTTTGAAGAGCAGTGCGATTAAGCGGTGGCGTTATCTCTTTCACCATTGGGAATTATATGCTGTTTGAGAGATTTGTGAGCTCCAGGACATTTGCCAGATGTGCTTGATTCGACATTTCAGACAACAAAGGGGATAATGTTGGCGGGAATCTTCACGGCACTGCTGATGATCAGGATATTCTTTGAGGATGGTACTGAGACCTTTCGGGGAAGAATTTCAGCTTTTACATAAACTAATTTGGGATGCTCACTCTCTGTCTTGCACAAAGCAAATTTAGTTCATTGTTAGCTGTATCTGTTAAAATGGTTACAAGAGATTTTTTTCTTTGAATATTAATAATGTGCCTTTCATCTGAGACACTTGCATGGGGTATCATTAATTGGGGGGAGGGAGGAAGGATTAGTGGTACAGTTATCTTGCAAATGATTCTTACTGGTAATGTTGAGGCAAGCAGCCGCTCCGTGAAAGATACACACGTGAACAAAGTACCAACATGGCTTGGCTTCTCCTTCCTGAGACGAATGAAAGGGGCATGCAGGAGGGGGCAGAGTTAGTTAGTCATCCCATTTTCTTCATATTAAAGGCAATTATCCCAAATACCTTCAAATGTTTCCTTATCGGATCAGTGTGTAAAGGGCCTTTTTTCAAATAAGGTAGCATTTCGTTTAGGGTACTATGGTAGTTTCATCTTAAGATTCTAGAATGGGCCTTTTCATCCATTTAGGAGCCTTATGGAGCTCCTGATAGGTACTAGTACCTGGGTTTGGCAGAGGAACAACTATGAATCAGACATTCCCCTGTGTAAAGGGGAGACAGGCAAGCACAAAACCAGCAAATAGAATATGTATTATATTAATCGGCTTCCTGTTATTGTAACAAAATAAGTGAATCAATTCATTTATAAAAGAGAAGAAGTTCATGTAGCTCATGGCTTGAAAGATTCCAGTCCGAGATTAGTAACCTGGCTGCTCTGGGCCTCTGGTGAGGTGGCATGTTGATGGAGGGTGGTTGATGAAGGAGCAAGCGGTCACACTACAGGCCAGAAAGCCAAGCAGAGAAACCAGAACCAAAGTCACAAAAGCCCTGCCAGTGGCAAGCTCCTGATGACCTAAGGACCCCTGTGAGGCTCAACCTCCTAAAAGACCATGGCACCTCCTGGTAACACCATCTGTGGTTAAAAATCTTCATCATGGGGACCTCTAAAGGCTAGTATACCCGTATTAAAACCATAGTGAACAGGATGACGGAAGATTTGGTTTCTAGCCTAACTTTGTCACCAGCAATACAACAGACCATGAGCAGGTGTAACAGCATAAACTACAGTTCATGCAAATTGCACACATGGAAAGAACAGGTGAGCAGAGCAGGTAATGTGTACGGGGCCCCACTGGTCACTCCTTTCCCAGCCTCATCTCCCGGAGCCACATGTTACTCTGCAGTGATTACAGGTAGACCGGATGGCTAAGCACTGACTCAGGAGGAGAACTCTCACAGGTGGAGAGAGAGGGCAGGGTAGTCTGGGTTGGTGTTTACCAGTACACGGTAACCAGCCTCGTAGACTTGAACATGGTGAGGACTAGACAAGGCTGGAGCTCTGAATGCTCTAATCAAGGCTCTGTGGCCCCCAAATTCCATTCCCAGCAGCATTCTATTTCCCAGGAAGAACCTTCAAGGAGGCAGCCCAGATGAGCATAGTTAATCATACCTGCCTCCAGAGAGATGCTTCCAATCCCCAGAGAAAGCAGAACAAACCTTGGGCCCAGGCTTGCTCCTCTTCCCCCCAGCCTGACTGAGTAGTCATCAGAGTGACAGCAGCCTTAGCCACTGATCACTGAACACCTGTCTCGGCCAGGTGCAGAGCCACCTATTTCACATACTTAATCTCAGGTACAGGGCCACCTATTTCACATACTTAATCTCAGGTGCAGGACCACCTATTTCACATACTTAATCTCAGGTGCAGGACCACCTATTTCACATACTTAATCTCAGGTGCAGGGCCACCTATTTCACATACTTAATCTCAGGTGCAGGGCCACCTATTTCACATACTTAATCTCAGGTGCAGGGCCACCTATTTCACATACTTAATCTCAGGTGCTGGGCCACCTATTTCACATACTTAATCGCAGGTGCCGGGCCACCATTTTATATTACTAATCTCCCCTTTTCTACCACAACTCATCCCAAGAGATGTTACCACAATGCCCATTGTATAAATGAAGACACTGAGTCTCTGAGAGGAAAAGTGATCCATGGCCACACATCTGGTCTGTGGTGCATCCCAGACTAGAGGCCAGCAGGTGAGTGATGCGGGTTCCAGGCCCTGGTCTTTCAGCCGCTGCACCATGGTGTCCTGACCTCTCTCAGTCCTCCTGCTTCCTGTGGATCAAAAAGTCCTAAGCAAGCCTCAGTTTTGTTGTGTTTGCCATACTGACAGGAACTTATAACAACAGTGTCTATCTCACCACTGTTTGGACACAGGAAGTGCTGGAGAGGCATGGAAAGACCCATGAGCTTGTAGTAAATGGGAGAGACGGACAGTTTCACTGTTACCAGTCTGCCTTCCTCCACTCTGAGACCTGGTGCTAATCACAGGACATCCCTGTGTATGAGAGACCCAGTATAGGAGCTCAGAGGCTTCAAGGTGAACAAAAATGACTGATGCTATTGGGGTCATGCAACAGGAACCTAGGTACTGTGTGTCCCACCCAGCAGCTCAAACCTAAGCCATTTCAAACATTGGACAAACCAAACCCAAACTCTGCAAATGAGATATGGGTCATGGTCTTTGATGGTTGCTTGGCTGGTTTAAACCTTGGTATTACATAGAATACGATGGTTTTCTTTTATTATTCAAAATAATAAATTGTCTATTAAGTGCCATGTATTGAATTTTGAATATTACTGGAAGAATATTTGTAAGCAAGTGTTCTGCCTATCTGGCTGCTGTTTCTTTTATAAACATTTCATCAGCCCCAACTCATGGGACCCATAAAATATCAGGGACAGTGATGAATCAGACATAGTCATACACAGCCCCTGGCCTCATGCAACTCCCAAAGAAAGATATTTTCACTGCTTGTGAAGCTTGTGAGGCCACAGGGGAGGGATGGCTAAGGCAGGCAGAACAGTGGAGGGGAGGTAGGTTAGGGAAGCTCATGTCATGTGGATCCTTTGAAATCAGCTCAGTGCATAGAAACCAACATTCAATTAGAAAATATAATAGACTGCATGTGCAAAGATGCACACACATGCATGTACACCTGCTTCTGTGGGTGTGGGGTCCTGAGGAAAACATTCCTGCTGGGCCCAAAGGCCTATTGCTTCATTTCTTCCTATTGGTGGGCCAAAATATCATGACCAAAGCAACTTAAAAGAGAAGGGGTTTATTTGGCTCCCAGTCCCAGTGTCAGCCCCAGGTTGCAGTGCATCACCGCAGGGAAGTCAAGGCAATGAGAATGTGAGAGAACTGGTGACATATCCATAGTCGAGGGCAGAGCGCAATGAAATCATGCATGCGTGCATGCCTGTGCTTGTCTGCCTTCCGCTATACTTATATAATCCAGTGTCCCCTGCCCAGGGAACCAGATCACCCACAGTGGGAGAGTCTTCCCGTCTCAAATAAGGCAATCAGGATAATCCTCCCCTAGACATGCCCACAGGCCAGTCTGATCCAGACAACCCGGTACTGAGCCTCTCTTCCCAGAAAATTCTATTCTGTATCAAATTGAAACAACTAACTGGTGCAAATTCTGGAGAGAGTTACTTGCCTGCCTGATCCCTTGGCATACTCTTGGTGTCAAAAAAATTTTTTTTCTTTTTTTCTGAGACAGGGTCTCCCTGTAGCCTCACTATATAGACTGGTTGGCCTTGAACTCACAAAGATCTGCCTGCCTCTGCCTCCTAAGCGCTGGGATTAAAGGCGTGTCACCCACAGCTGGCCCCAAATCTTTTTGATAGTGGAAGGATAGATTTCATTTCTTACAACAAGCTCAGCACAGGGTTGCATGCCTGTAATCCCAGCTACTTGTGAGGCTCAGGCAGGATGTCTCCTTGAGTTCAGGAGTTCAAGGCCAGCCTAAGCAATATAGCAAGACCTCGTCTCAAAAGAAAAAGTAATTCTCACAGTACACCAGCCAGGCAGGTACCACAGTCCTCAGTTAAGAAAGGTATCTCTAGGGGCTGGAGAGATAGCCTAGTGGTTAAGAGCACTGACTGCTCTTACAGAGGAGCCGGGTTCAATCCCCAGCACCCACATGGCGGCTAAGAACCGTCTGTAACTCCAATTCCAGGAGAACTCCAGTTCCTGGGGAATCTGACACCCTCTTCTGACCTCCGTGGCATTGCACGACACGGGTGCACAAACCTACATGCAGACAGTACATTCATACACATATAAAAATAAATAAAAAAATTTTCTTAAATCCTTAAAAAAAAAAGAGAAAGGTATTTCTAGAGCTGGAGAGATGGTTCAGCAGTTAAATGCACTGGCTGCATTTAAGAATCTGGGTCTGCTTGCCCTCAGAGGTCAACTAAGTCTCAGGGGACTATGCATGGGGGCATCTCCTGAAATGACCTGCAAATGTGGGTCACCAGTCTTCCTGTGCAGGAAGGTCTTGGAGAGCCACTAATGGGACTTCATCCAGTGTCCAGTCTATAAAAAGGAAAGTCTGCTCATACTTCAGAAAGGGAAGCCTTGTCTAACAAGACCTGACTTTGTCCTCAAGTGGATGGAACTGGTAAATGAAAAGCTGAAAGGAGCCAGGGTTCCCCCCACACACACACCAAAAAAAATAAAATAAACCCAAGCGATCCCTGAGGACCAGATCCTCAACTGACCTTAAAAAAACAAAAACCTTGGTTAATCTGGGCTAACTGTGTGGCTTTAAGCATCCAAAAGAAAAGCAAAACCAGAAATAAATAATCAGCAAGACTTCAAGCTATATTACAGGGCTATAGTCATAAAGACAGCCTGGTACTGGCAAAACAACAACAAAAAACAAACAAACAAAAAACCAGAACCATTGACCAATGGAACAAAATTGGAGATCCAAACTTGAGCTTGTATAACTTCAGCCACCTCATATTTGACGAAGGGGCCAAAAAAGCTCAATGGAGGAAAGATACATCTTCAGAAAATGGTGTTGGCAAAACTGGATCACCATTTGTAGAAGAACAAAATTAAACCCCTACCTCTCACCCTGTACAAAAATAAACTCCAAGTGGATCAAAGATCTCAACCCAAAACCTGAAACCCTGAAGGTGATAGAAGAAAAAGTTGGCAGCAACCTACAAGACACAGGCATAGGAAAAGACTTTCTAAATCAAATAGCAGCTGCACAGGAAATAAGGACAACAGCTGACAAGTGGGACCTCATCAAACTCAAAAGCTTTTGTACAGCTAAAGAAACAAGGAAGTGAAGAGAAAACCCATATAATGGGAGGAAACCTTCACCACTGATACATCTGACAGAACATTAACATCCAGAATATATAAGCTACTTAAAAAACAAAGAAGAAAACAAATGACCTACTCAAAAGATGGAGTAAAGAGATGCACAGAGACTTCACCAGTAAGGAAGTAAAGATGGCTGAGAAACATCTTAAAAAGTGTTCAACATCATTAATAATTAAGGAAATGCAAATTAAAACCACACTAAGGTATCATCTCACTCTAATAAGACTAACCAAGATCAAGAAAACAAGACACCAAATGCTGGAGAGGTTGTGGGGAAAGGGGAACACTCATCCACTGCTGGTGGGAATGTAAACTGGTACAACCACTGTGGAAAGCAGTGTGGAGAACCCTTAAAAAAAACTCAAAATGAGCCTACCACCTGACCCAGCCATACCACTCCTGGGTATATACCCACAAGACGCATCCTACTGCAAAGATACATGCATAGCTATGTTTATTGCAGCTCTCTTCACAATAGCAAAGGGCTGGAACCAACCCAAATGCCCTTCAACTGATGACTGGATAACAAAAATGTGGTATGTCTACACAATGGAGTTCTATGCAGCAGTAAAGAAAGATGACATCATGAGTTTTGTTGGTAAATGGATGGAACTCAAAGCAATTATGCTAAGTGAAGCAACACAGTCCCAGGGGAAAAAAAAAGGGCAGTGGATTCCCTCATTTGTGGATGCTGACACCAAATCTCCAGTTGGCAGGCAAACTGAGCAACTTAATTATTATATTTCATTGTATCTGAAAGCAATGGTGCAATTCCAATGTGAATTTCTTAATGGGCTCTAGAATTGTCCTACCACTTGTATTCACACATTGTAATTACCATATATGGATGGAAGATATGTATTCATATTCTAAAAGAAAAAGAATGTAAAGTTACACATCATTTTACTTGCATGCAACTTTACTGTTAAAATGTGAAACTCTAAAAAAAAATGTGAATCTTGGGGCTGGAGGGATGGCCTAGTAGTTAAGAGCACCGACTGCTCTTGCAGAGGACCGGGGTTCAATCCCCAGCAGCCACATGGCAGCCGAGAACCATCTGTAACTCCAATTCCAGGAGAACTCCAGTTTCAGGGGAATCCGACACCCTCTTTTGACCTCTGCAGCATTGCACGACACGGGTGCACAAACCTATGTGCAGACAGTACATTCATACACATAAATAAATAAAAATTAAAAAGTTAAAAAAATGTGAATCTCTAAATGTGTTTAGGAATCAATGTATAGTTTACTTTCAGAATTTGTAATTTTGATTTATGTGTGGAGTGTATATATGCATATTTTGGAATATAAAATTAAAAACTTTAAATAAAAAATAATCAGTAAGGCCTGAGAAATTGTACTTCAGATATAAAACCTGAGATCTTAGTAAAAAGACAAAAAGAAAAAAAGAGAGAGCACTGTTGTTTTGCCTGTCTTCAATTCTGTGATGGCCACTGCTTTTGCCATCCTTCAAAGTCATGAGACACAGCTTTTTTTTTTAAATTTTATTTATTTTTGTATGTGTATGAATGTACTGTCTGCATGTAGGTTTGTGCACCCGTGTCATGCAATGCTGCAGAGGTCAGAAGGGTCTCGGATTCCCCTGGAACTGGAGTTCTCCTGAAATTGGAGTTATAGATGGTTCTCAGCCGCCATGTGGGGCTGGGGATCGAACCCGGGTCCTCTGCAAGAGCAGTCGGTGCTCTCAACCGCTAGGCCATCTCTCCAGCCCCGAGACACAGCTTTTTAACCCTCCATTATGGACTCAAGACTCAGGTCTCTCCAAGAATCCTCCAAACCTTCAATGCCAGATGAGGACAACTGAGATATCCAGCTTGTGGACTGAGCAGCTACTGGGATTTCAGCCTTGTCAGAGTATAGACTGCCATTGTTGGACTACCCAGGCTGTATCATGGAGGCCAGTATAGGAAGATCAGGACAGGACATGTGCTTACTGGACCTCATTTGGGTGACCATGGGAGGGAAAGACCCCAGTGTGGAGCACAAGGGCAGGATTGATGGTTGTTTGGGCTTGCCAAGGAGGAAGCTTCAAACACTTCCTTAAGGAAAACATGACATCTTTTAGAAAAAAGAAAATTCTGGAAGGACTCGGAAAGAGATGCAGGACATGTGTGGCAGAGTGTGGGAACTCATGTGGGGTGGGGGGCATGGAAAGGGAAGTGACTCTAGATTCAATTGAGAAATGATGTATGATGTATGGAAAAAGTTTAATAACAATAAATAAATATATAATATATAATATATATATATACATATGAAAGAATCTGGGTCTGTTTCCTGGCATCCACATGGCAGCCCAACTGTCTGTAACTCCAGTTCCAGGGGATCTGATGCCCTCTTCTGACCTCCATGGGCATTGCATGCACAGATGCACTTACATATATATAGACAAAACACTCATACACATTAAAAGAAATAACAATATTTTTTAAAATTAAAAAAGTGATGGTATCTCTAAAACTCAAGTCCAACAAATTCAGATGTCAGAAACATTTGTGGCTTAGCTGCATCTGGGACTGCCCAGTGGGGCTTGAAGTTTGCTTTAGACATGAGAAAGGAGCCAAGACAGTGCAGTTAGGCCTAAAGGCAAACAAAGATCACTCCTCACTAAGTGACCCAACCTGTCACCTCTGATAAAATAACTGTCCCACAGGGAAATCAACCTCAAACTGAGCAGACAACTCCTGGTGGCCGGCTTACATGGTGCCAGGTGGCGAAATGAAGGCTGCCAGGGGTGCAAAGCCACCACTGGTCTTACCCGGTACCTGCTACCCATTACCGGACCTGCATGCCACAACATCGATCTGCCAGCAAGAGGTGTCCACTGGTGGAATAGCGGCATGAAGGTTATGGTGGTGACCAGCTGATTTCTGATTGGATATGTGCCCTGTTCCACAGAGGTATTTCATGCCTACTACTGTAAACCTAGTCCCATGACTGGGGAGATCGTGGGCACTAGGGGGAAACCTACTGTTGTCATTTTGATAAATGGCCATCCTAAACTGCATTCTAAATATTTGTGTTTTTACCTAGAGATTTGTGACAATTTTTGACAGAGAAGCTTTGTTCTGCCATGGGTAATGGCCCATAGCCAGTCCAGGTGCAGAATATATATAACTCTGAGTACCCAGCTGTGGATGGGTCTTCAGTATCAACCTCCTATCATCCAAGGCTCAAGACTTCACAGAAGAGGGAGTAGAAAGAATGTAGGAGCCTGTGGATGGGGGAGAGAACTGTGACTGCTGACTCCTCCACACGGCTTTGCATTGGCTGCAGACAGCAGCTATGGTTACAACAGACCTGCACAAGATCAACCCAGTCAAAATTCCAGTAGGGACAGGGGAGGGGCCCCCAAAGCCTCCACCTATCATATATAGTAGGAGCTATTGGCAGTTGATGGTTGCTGAGGGTGGGTGAGTCACTCTTCTATGGGGACATGGCCACTGGTAGAAAGTTATTAATAAGAGCAAAAAAAAAAAAAAAAGGGAGGGAAAAGAAGGGGAGGCACTAGGGTAAGTTGGTAGGAGGCAGTGTGGAAGAATATGATTGATATACACTCAATAAATGTTTGGAACTTTCAAAATGTGCAGCTGACCCCACCCACTAGGTAGGATGTATTTTGTAATGATAGCAGCTGACCACATCAGTTGGGATGACCACGTCAGATCTAGGCCAGGAGCCTGTACCCCAGGATGCTCATGAGAAGCACTGTTTACAGGGCATACTGGAATGTAGGGAGAATGGCCCCCTGGAAAGACAAGGTGGACAGAGGTGCTGCTCGGTCCTCTAAGGGGGAGGTGAATTGCTATAATGACCAGATGGCCAGAGAGACTCCTTTTTAGTGGTTTTCTAGACACTCCAAAATTGACCTGTCCTATAATATCAGGACCAAAATATCCCCTGGCTACGTTTCTCCTCCATCATAAGGGCAGAATGACCCTAGGAATTATCCAGCCAGACCCTTTCATTTACAGACAAGAGAAAGGGACTCAGAGCCTGAAGGCTTTGACATTCTGAGAGCCGGGGCTAGGACTTTAATCCAGGTCTTCTACACCACCACCCTGGCCTATGCCGCCGGGGCCAGACAGTTCTACCAGAAGATTCTCCTCTTACCTTCTTTACCCTCTTCTGTCTATATAACTGAGAGGTCTTCCTGAAAGACAAATCAACCATCACACTACCTGCCTAAAATCTTCCCTTGCTCCTACTGCCTTGGGATGAAAGGACACCCAAGATCTCCCCTATGTCCTAGGCCCTGCCTCTTCCAGGCTTCTTTTGTTGTCTTTCATCCATTTTCCTAGTCCGTACTCTTGAGCCACCTGCAGTTCCCTAGGTGTACAGTGTTTGCTCCCAGCCCTTAAGCCTTTTGCACACGCTGTTCCCTCTGCCTTTAACACTTTCCCTGGCCCTGCTCTGTTTCTCTGCTCCTGTGCAGGTTTCAGAGGAGACGGCTCCACCAGGCTTCCCTGGCCTGCTTACCTCCAGGGTTAGATGTTCTTCCTACTTTCAATGGCAGGAAAGGCTCCATTACGAGCTGTTTTCCTGTTAATTTTTCCTTCTCCTTGGAAGAAGATCCCGAGACACTGTCGCCATCCCCATGCTTGGCCCAGAGACAGACCCACAAGAAGCTCTCAGTAAAACCTGCCGAGTTATCCGGGCATGGTGCCACACAGGGCGCATGCCTTTAATCCTAGCACTTGGGAGGCAGAGGCAGGAGGATCTCTGTAAGTTCAAGGCCAGCCTGATCTACAGAGTGAGTTCCAGGCCAGCTGGGACTAAAGGGAGACCCTGTCTCAAAAATACAAAACAACAACACCAAAACCTGCTGAGTAAACACCTGTTAGTGTCCACCCTCCTGCCTCTCCAAGAAGTTGAAGTGCATCATGGAGAATGGCTTCCGGTTCCCTGGTCACAGCATACACTTCTGTACTTTTGTGTCTTTGCACATTTTCTCTGCCTAGACTACACTTCTCCAAACTTTCATGCTCATAGAAGCATTATTTATTCATTGTTCTAAAGACATGCTTTCATGTAGATAAGGCTGGCCTCAAGCTCAATATATAGATGAGAATCACTTCAAACTTCCCAGGTGCTAGGATTAGAGGTATGTACCCATATGCCTGGTCTATGCCATGCTGGGGATCAAACCCAGGGCTTATTGCATGCTAGCCAAGCACTCTACCAAACAGCTTCATCCCCAGCCCAGTATTCATTCTTTATGAATGACCCCTCATGCCTATGACACCCTTTATCTCAGCCAGGATCACTTCCGTCCTCTTAGTCCCCACCCCTTCATCTGTCACAGATTCTGTCCTTTGGGTCCGTATCCCATATGATCACAGTTGCATGCCTCTGTGTCTGTCTTGAATCTTCGTGGGACCAGGATGGCACTCTATGGAGGCAAGACTGGAATATAATTCAAACCTTAAAAGCTACAAATGAATCACTTGTCTTCTTCCAGAGCTTAAAAAATATCTAACACATAATGCTCCAGAATATGTTACATAGAGCCCCATCTGCAAAATGCTCCCACCCCTCCATCTCCCATTTGAGAAATGAAACAAATATATCCCCCTGATGGAGATTCACAGCACCCATTAGTTCCTTAATTTATCTATTTTACACACCCTGGCTTTCCTTTGTTGCCCTGGGAATTGAACCCAAACCCTCATGTACGCTAGATAAAGTGCTCTTCCTCGGCTTGCACTCAGCCTTGCTTCATGTACTTAATGAGCATCTACAATGTGGTAGGCTTAGTGTCTTATGAGGCATGCCTGGGGCAGTGCACCAGGCTTTAAGCAGAGTTTTTGCTCCCTGTCCTGCAACTTTGAACTTCACTGGCTCATGGATTTTGCTTCTCAAGGGAGAATAGTCCCTCAGGTGATACGATAATGGCTCCAACGAGCTGTTTGTTCAGGCCACAGAAACAATGGCACAGAGGGGAGTACCATGCAGCCTGGAGTGACTGTTCATGGTTGCCAGGGTAACTGGGTTGCTGGTACACAGTAGGTCAAAGGGGCCAAACTGTAGAACCCAGGGGTTCCTCACAACACTCAGTAGTTCCACTGCCAGCAGTAAAAGAGAACAAAGAAACTCAGCTAAAGGACAACCAGATTGTGCTGGTTTGAGCTTTTTGGCAGGACTAGTCAGGAATCAGACCCTTCAAGAATGATGGTTTGAGTCACCTTACCAGATTTAGGAAGCAAACAAATACCCAAAGAAAGCTTAAGAAATCAGAACAGTGGAAATATAAGCTGGAGGCCAATAGAGGAGGGAATGGATAGTGAAAGAAATAGTTCAAAAATGTCATCTCAGCCTGTGGGCAGTCAAAGACGACAGTTTCTTGCCCCTTGCTTGTCCGCATAGGTTTCTCTGTATTGACAGCATCCTCTATGATGCCTCTACTTTGATTTCTTTCCCTTCCCCCCACCCCAATTATTTCACAGAAAGGTCATTGGATGTAGATTATTGAGGCAGGATTGATTAGGAGCTAATATTACTCAAACATGGGGACAAGGTATTTTAGGTGTCTGATCTCCTATAGGAGAGAGTATCCTTGTATTATTAGGAAGGATCATTGCAACTTGTTATGCCAGCACACACAGGACACTCCTTGTTGGAAAGACTTCACCTGCTCAGGAGCACTAAGAATGTGGATTCACCCAGGCTAAAGCTTCTGCCGTTCAGACCCATTCGTTCGACATTTTCCACTCTGTTCTGCCACAGCGGGGTGGGGGTGACATTCCTGCTCTGCCAGGTGTGCTTGGATCCTTTTCGGTCTTGTTTGCTGTTTTTGCTTGTATAGCTCAGAAGTGGCATTTAATGTCCAGCATCATGTTGTTCCACACTCCCGGAATCAGCATCACTATGCTCCACAGAGGCTCTATAGGCAGTGCTCCCTCTAAGCCTAGCCACAGCTGGGCAGTGCCTTCTTCTCAGAGCTCTGGGCTGCAGCTCCTTGGGGGCCTCCACTCACCTCCTACAACCACTGCTGTTGACCTCGGCCCCAGGCTACCAGGTGGAACCGTCTCCTGAGTGAATTTCTCTGTTGCCTCCATGTTGCTTTGTGCTTTCCCAGCACTCCACGCCATCTAACCAACCTCCTGATAGCTACTTCTTCCTGTTTTCCTGCCTGGCTCCTGCCTGATACAGGTGGTGGTGGCATGTTACATTACAGCAACGCCTAACCAAAACCAGCCTGACTCTTAGCATCCATTAAAACCAAAAGTGAGGCCCAATCTGTTCTGAGAACTTGTTCTCTTGGATTTCTCTCAGAGAGAGAACTGTGCTCTTGAAACTATTCTCCCGGACCAAAGTCTTGCTCTGTCTTCCTTTAAACAGCCCATCCAGCATGAAATGGAGAAGGAAAATCAGAACCTCAGCAGAGGGCTTTGCCTTTCTGACTCCTGCTGATCCAGATAGTGTACAGGACCACAAACAGATTGTATCAGTCTAATCCCACCTATTTTCTGCAACACAAATGGAATAATCTGTGGTTTTCAATGCTGCTGCTTCAGGCAATGGTATTTTCACAACATGAACACATATGCACATTATTCTGGGTCAAGAGGGAGAGGAAGGATCAGGAGGGATTAAAACTATGAGTTTAGGTTATAAGGGGAATTTTGATACACATATGTTGTTTAAACAGGTATAATTTGGAGTAATTAAAGGGGAGGGAACAACAACAACATGAGGACTGGGTCAAAAAACTGACTGATACAGTTAAATTCTGCTCAAAACAACAAGCCTCTGAAGAAAAAAATAATTGGAAACACTGAGAGAAAGATGGGAGACATGTATGGCAGAATGCATGAACTGGGAAGGGGGGAGGGGCAGGGAGAGAGGGAGGGGCAGGGAGAGGGGAATGTATCCAAATTGGACTGAAAAATGATGTATGAAATATACAAAATGTCAATTAAAAAACATAATTAAAAAATAAAAATGAGGAACGCAAAGCCTAGCAAGCTTATTTACATTATAAACAAGCTGAAATAATGTGACATGATCTCAAAGCATAAGATTAGATTAACTTTAGTTACAAGTTAGGCAAGATTCCATTTGTCCAGAAAACTCCTTCCCATACAAGTGGATGGGACAGACTCCTTCTCACATGGGTCTGACAGTCATTAACAAATGATGACAGAATGGGCTGGAGAGATGGCCTAGCGGTTAAGAGCACCGACTGCTCTTGCAGAGGACCTGGGTTCGATCCCCAGCACCCACATGGCGGCTAAAAACTGTCTGTAACTCCAATTCCAGGAGAACTCCAGTTCCAGGGGAATCCAAGACCCTCTTCTGACCTCCATGGCATTGCATGACATGGGTGCACAAACCTACATGCAGACAGTACATTCATACACATACAAAAACAAATAAAATAAAAAAAACCCAAAAAACAAATGATGACAGAAATGGGTATTTAACTACAGGCTAAATAAATGGGAGAGATGGCTCAGCAGTTAAGAGCATCAACTGCTCTTGCAGAGGACCGGGGTTCAATTCCCAGCACCTACATGGCAGCTAAGAACCATCTTTAACTCCAGTTCCAGGGGAATCCAATGCCCTCTTCTGACCTCTGCGGCATTGCATGACACGGGTACACCAACCTACATGCAGACAGTATACTCATACACATGAAAAATAATAAATTTTTAAAAAATTTAAAAAATAAATGGGCAAAGGGCATTAACATATAGAAGGTCCCCAGAGGCCCTTTTGGAAATAGCTGTTTATCTCTGGCTGACACACCTTTGTGCAGCTCACTTGATCCTGAAGCTGGGCCCTTGTCAATGTAAGAACAGATAGCACCAGGGAAACGTGAGCCTGGGCCCTTAGAGCTGAGCATCTGGCACGTTCCTGCCAAAGCACCAGCTCTGGGTTCCAGCCCTGAGTCAGCCGACAGCTCCCTTGGCTCTCAGACAGCCCCACAGGTGACTTTCTGATGTTACTGCGGGAAGAGGATGCTGTCCACCTCCAGTCCAGCCATTCTGCTCCACTTGGTACTTCCTCATTACAGAGAGCTCCTTACAGGGACCATAAATCCATTAAAAGTGTATGCATTTGTATATATCCCCATGTGCATGTGTGCGCGTGCACGTGTCTGTGAGTATGCACACGTGGGCATTCCTCTGAGAAGCTATTGTTGCCTTAGTAGGACTCTGAGTCCAGGGAAGGACCTCTGACTCTGTGCATTCATGCTCTTACTTAAGTCACTATGAATCAGTTCTTATTCTCATTAGCCTTGGTGAGGGGGTGTCATTCACTGAACTGAAGTTCTCATCCTGCAGCTGGCTGAGGGGCTGGCCAGCCTTCCAGAGTTGCATGGACTTGGTCCCCTCTGGTCATACTTATGCCTTTCATCTGACTGGGAAGCTCCTTCCCAATGCCTAAGGTCATTCCCTAGGTGTCAGCTGAGACACTGTCATCACTTTAGTTTTCAATTTGCCACACATGGTTAGAGGAAACCTCAAATGAGGAATTGTCTCCAGTGGATTGGCCTGTGGCCATGTCTGTGGGGGCATTTTCTTAACTGTTGAGTGATATGGGAGGGCCCAGCCCACTGTGGACAGTGCGACACCAGACAGGTGGTCTTGTGTTGTGTAAGAAAATAGGCTGAGCAGAGGCTGGAGAAGGAAGCCAGTAAGTAGTGTTCCTCTGTGGTCTGTGCTCCAGGTTGCTGCCCTGAGTTCCTGCCTTGGCTTCCCTTGATGACGAACTACACTGCAAGCTAAATAAACCCTTTCCTCTCGAAGCTAGTTTTGGTGAGTGTTTTATCATAGCCACTGAAGGCAAACTAAGACACCGTGAATGTCTTTATCTCACTCTGATGCTATATAGATCTACCAGCCATGAGAAGCTCAAGTAGACACAGATAACCCACATTTGTCTCTTAGCAGCAAAAGCTTTCTTCTTGTCAGATGCACATGCATGTGCCCACACATGAGCAATCATCTCCTTAGATGAAGAGAAAGTGTGGCTGGGGTGTCCGTTCACACCTACCTGCATTCCTCAGAAAGCGGCTCTGGTAGTCCCGGATGACCCTCGTGATGGGATTGTAGAAGCCGTCTCCGCAGTCATAGCAGCCTGCAGGAACCTTCCTGGGTGGGTCCATGTTGGTGAGTTGAGGGACACCTTGGGGCACAACAAACAACTGGTTCACCAGAAAAGCCACATGCAAGTCCAGTGCTAGAACTCTGCCTCTGGCGGATGCTCCTGTGCCTGGTGTCCCTGTGGGACTAAGGGCTCCTGAACCGGGCCAGGGGCGAGCCGCAGGAGCAGAGCCAGGAGAGCTTTCTGGAACCAGGCTGCGGGTAGTGCCTTGGGAGCTGGGCCTGCCTCCCTCCCTGACCTGATCCCCGTCCATTTCTGGGGCCAGCATGGCAAAGGTCTGAGTTCTGAAATCAGTAAGACCCAGAGGGTGGGTCAGAGATGTCTAAGTATGGGCAAAGGCCACAGGTGTGAACCCCCAGCCTGACTCGGGAGACCTCATGGAGCAAGCACAGATGAAGGAGAACGCAGAGAAGGGTGAGTCGGTGGACAGTAGTCGGAGAGCCCTGCACCTGGACAGTCTCCAAACTGCCCCAGTGGGGCCATTTGCTGTTTCTCATGTACCAGACGTTCCATTCCTCCTGCCTGGGGTGACCCTTAGAACAGCTCCACCTGACAGAGAAGAAGGAGCTGTGGCACAGAGGAAGAGGTCGCACACAGCAGACCTCATTTTATGTAGCAGGGGCAGCCTGACTCTGGAACCTGGGTGCTAAGTGCCACACCAGGGAAGGAAGAAGCCTGACTGTGACCCCCCCATCAGGGGCTGGACCCCAGGGCAAGAGGAGTTTGTGTCGTTTTCAAGTTCTTTCTACCTGTAGATCCTGTATTCCCCTTTCTCTGAGCAGAGAGTTGGATGCCTGGGATACAGATCTCACAACTCTGTGCCCTGCGTAAAGCAGATGCTTTAGCACGGACCATGGACACAGGTGATTGCTGCTTGCCTTTTCAATGTCAGTGACTTGGCAGCTGTTCTGCCACTGAAGCCTCAGGCCAGGTGCCATCTTGGAGGTGCTTAGAGAAGTCAAGGCCACCCTTAAACATCCCTTTGCCCCAGGAACAGGACAACAGCGCTGCCCCACTGTGCCTTCCCCTTGAGGCAATTGCATAGTGATATGGAAGGAAGCAGCCCGGTGGGATGAAGCTGTTCTGCTGTTTGTCACTGGAGAACGGGAAGTCCAGCAGGTGCAGGGAATGTTGCCCTATGGACTCTCACTCTGTTAGGGACATGTGAGAGCTGAGGACTTTTATCCATGGCTAAGTCTCGGCTCTGTCATAACAAACCAAGGAGAAGTGATCTGCGGGGTTCCCAGGTTACACGTAGCTAAGCAGGTCTAGGTCTCTTGGGACCTGGCGGTAGCTGGCACGGAATAGGGGCTAGAGAAGTGCTTGTCAATGTCTCTGTCTCCACTCCCTGGGGACACTCTTTCCTCCACAGTTGCATGAGCATTATTAGGTCTATCTGACAAGGCCTCTTTGTTGAGCCCCTCCTCTATGCTGGGCACTGTGTTAGGCATTGGGAAGACAGCCCTCATGAGACTCCCAGCCACTGAATGTTCTGCATCCAAGGAATGTCACAACTGCTCTATGACATACCACAGGGAGACCTCACCTAGTCCAGGAGTTTGAGGAGAGGGGGTTCTGGAAAAAGGAACATGAAGTTTTGACCTGAAGGATGGGAATGAGTTATTTAAGGGTCCTAAGGATAGTTAGAACATTCTAGACAGACAAGTGTCAGGAAAAGGTGCACTGTCTGAGGGAAAAAGAAGAAATGTACTGGGGGAGAGAGGAGAGAAAAGATGAGGGGGTGAACAGGCCAGGTGAGGTGGGGGACAGTGGCAGAAGCCAGAGAAGGTGAGGAGGCTTGGGAGGCTTCCTTCCAGGGTCACGGGAGACATCTGCTAGGGAAGTAGGAAGTGGTGGTTTGGCAAACAGTCACATTTTTAAAAGGTGAAAGTGACTGCAGAATGAAGACTGGCTCAGAAGGGTCAAGTGAGGGATCCTGGGAGTTTGGGTAACCCTGGAGGGAGGCGGAGGCTGACAGCAGAGTAGAGGCCATGAGGATGAGACTGTACAGAGGCACTTGGGAAATATTTGTTGAGGGAACAAATGAAGAGACATATTTAAGACGCAGAATCCACTGGGCCAGGGATGGATTGCTCGTGGAGTCAAGGGGGAGAGGGGAGGTAGGTAGATGGACATGAATGTCGACCACTAAGGCAGCCAGCACTGAGCAGCATGGGCTTGGTGAGGATGATAATGAATTCCATACCGCCAAGTCGATGGATGGCTCCATGCAGGTATTAATGAAACTGGATGCCAGAATCTGAAGCTCAGGGACTTTGACTTCAATCTGGAACTGAATCAACTTATTTGGGGAAAGGGCCTCATCCTGAGAACCTGGGAATCCCCAGAACTAATAATGGGGAAGGTGCTGACAAGAAGAAATGGAGCAAGAAGCCAAGAAAGGAAAATAAGGAAGCAGCTCTTGGTCACCTAACTGAGCCAAGGTCCCGTGGCCAGGAAGGGAAAGGCTGAGATTTGAGCTCAGATCTGTCTGACTCCATGGTCTGGGTGCTTTCTCCAAGTTTCTGCCCTAATGAAAGCTTTATCTAGCCATGGAAGGGCATGACTGAGTCCTAGACCTTCCAGCTCTTTTCTGTCATTTTGGATATGTAGTCTCTGCTGTGCCCAGAACCAAACTCTTCCTGAACTTCTTTGACCTCTCTGGAGCCTTAAAACAGAGCACCCTCTAAGCTGCCACTCTCTGAAGCCAGACTCCTGACCCTAACACACCTTTCTGGGAAGGGCCATGGCTTTTGCAGGGAGGGAGCTAATACAGGGTGTCTAAGAGGGCTACCAGGTGAGCTCTGTCACTGGAAGTTTCTTTTCTGTGATGTGGGTCAGGGAAGAGTGACAGGACATCCTAGACAGTCAAGGAGATTAAGGCCACAGGGGCTACAGGGAGCCTGGCCCAGCACCTGCAGACTCCATCAGGCCCCCCCCCCTCCTCCCTCCTGCTCAGTCTCCCACTCTCTGTTGCTCTCAGATGCTTACACATGTTTAGTGGACATGCGCCATGCACCTGACATCCATGCAGGCTACCGTTGTAGCAATTTACACAGATTCTCTTACTGGAAGTGGCCTTTTAAGAAAATGATACCATGGCTCTTACTTTGAAGGGGAAACTGAGGCACAGAGGATTTCAGCCCCGTCCAGTCCAGGGAAGCTCAGTTTCCCTTCTCCCTGGATGAGTTCAACAGGGCCCAGGCACTGATTTCAGCCACCTTTGCTTCCCTCTCAGTGTGGTGTGAAGGAGGGAAGGGGTCTGGCTACCTGAAGGCTTCAGGCTGTAGCAGATCTCAGTGTAGAACCTCCGGTCATAGCTGTCGCAGTAGTGCCAGTGCTTGTCCTTATACTCCAGACCGTCCTCAAAGGTATATTTGCCCTGGAAGACAAGAAGCACGTAGCACCAGAGGAAGGTCAAGCTTTGGGCCAAGCAGGTGTATGCCCAGGGAAGAATTCACTTCTTACTGCTGTAGAACAGAAATGACAGCTGTCCCAGTGACCATGGCTGCAAGGGGAGGAGATAGAGACAGAGCTGTGAGATGCTTGCCACACAGAGCCTGGCAACTCCCAGCCTGAGGCTGGGCAGGTGACCTACACACTTGGCTTTCAGTGTCCTTGTTTGTAAAATCAGGATGATGATGTTGTCTGTCTAAGAAGGGTGACTGGGAATTCAGTGAGATGGTACATTTAAAGGTACATCTGGCACAGCATCTGTGATGGCCAATTCTGTGTGTCAACATGACTAGACTAAGGTATTCCCACATAGCTGGGGAGCTCTATGACAGAAAGAGAGAGAGAGAGAGAGAGAGAGAGAGAGAGAGAGAGAATTTCCAGAAGAGATTAGCATTTCAGTCAATGGACTGAGGAAAGCTCACCCTCACCCAAGCATATGGGTACCATCTGGTCTGCTGAGGGCCTGAACACAACACAAGGCAGAGGAAGGCCCACTCTGCTCTCAGCTTGTGCTGGAACACCCATTTCCTCCTGTCTTTGGGCATCAGCATCCTCATGTTCTCTGCCAGGGTTCTGCCTCTCTGGGTAGTCAGTGTTTCAGTTTGGACAAGAACTACAGCACTGGCCCGGGCCTCCAGTTTACAGAGGGTAGACTGTGACACAGCATCCATAATCTCATAAGCCAATCTCTTTTAGTGAATCTCTTTCTATTTATCTGTCATGCCTTTTTAATTCTCCTCCTATGGAGCAGTTTAATACATATAGAGGAAACATTTATATACTTATTATTCTTTTAGTGTTTTTATAGCTAGAAAGTTCAGAGCCAGGAGCCTCAGCCCTTTGTCCAGAGATGTGCATTCTGCTTTTGCTACCATAGAGTTAAAGGGAGCCTCAGGATGTAGGAACTGCATTGGCTTAGGCATCAGGAAACATGAGTGGAAATTCCCACAATACTATTTGTTCACTGTGTGACCTTGGGTAAGTCACATCCCCTTCCTGGGGCTCAGATTCCCCAAGCTATAAAACAAGAACCATTTCTTAGCCTTTTTATAGGTCATGAGTCAGGCCTAGCACACTCTCAACTGAAACTCATGAGAATTATAGATGCTTTTTCCAGAGAAAAACAGTCCCGAATGCACTGACTCCTATGTACAAATCAGTCCCGATGACCCTTGAATTCTACTCATGGTACACCAATCTGGGGATGAGAATCCTTGAGTTAGATCATTTTGCCAAGAGCTCACACATTTAGACTTGCTTACTCTCTCAGAGCTTCCCGGCATGTTGCAGTAGGCTGAGTAACAGTCCCTCAGAGATGCCTACGTCTGAAGGATGTTACCTTGTGTGGTTGGTTAACAAAAGAAGCACTTTCCTGGGCTCACACAAGGTAATCACAGGAGTCCTTGTAAGAGAGACGTAGGAAGGTCTGGCTGATAGGAGAGGGGGAGGGGACACAACCTGCTGCCAGAAGCAGAGGTTGGAGTGAAACAGGGTCATAAGCCAAGAAATGCACACAGCTTCTAGAAGCTGGAAAAAGACAAGAGAAATAGACTCTCCCCTGAAGTCTCCCCGCTGGCCTGTAAGGATGAGGAGCTTGAGTCCCAGAGATGTAAGTCATTGGCCAAAGATCAGATAGCAAATAGCATAGCAGGATCCTAACTCACACCCTCTGCTGATCTGAACAGGGGAAATCCTTGAACTCTGGGAGATGGAAAAGTGGGGAGAGGAGGGACTGGAAGGAGGCAGACTTTGGGGACAGGATGGGTCTTCCTGCTTGAGGCTCTCCCCCAAGCCTTAGCTGATCACCTTCACCACCAATCCCTTCTCCCAGGTGGCATCGAATCGGCTCCTGCTGGGGAAGAACAGGGTTCCTTCGCCGTGGAACATGCCGTCCATCATCTGCCCAACATATCTTGTTTCGGTGGGGAGGATGTACTCCCCGTGGCCCGCCATCCTGTAAGGACATGGGTAAGTCACTGAACCCTGCATGGGAGCCCAAGGGACAAAGCGAGAGGGACCTTCACCCTCGGGACCCCACACGGATTCCGTCTAAAAGTTTTTGTGCTGTTCTGTTTTCATCGACACCTCGAAAATGTTGTCTGAGATGGGGGCGTTCATGTGCCCACCCTCCTCTTACTTGCAGGCTGTCCTGAGGGCTATGCTGGTCATTGAAATGCCTCCTTGCTAGGTCCAGAGAGGGCCAGGCTGTAGCAAAGCCAGACACTAGAAACTGTGAGGCACATGCTGGGCCCAGGCAGCTGGTTCTGCATCTCCTCTGTCTCCCCATGACTCTCAGAGTCCTGCCCATTAAGCCACAGTGGCCTGGCCATTTTAAAATCCCTGTTCTGCCAAAGGCTAGCTTGGGCAAGCTACATAAATCACTCTGCTCCTACCTTACTTTTCTTATCTGTAAAATGGGAACAGAAACACTATGAGTAGGGGAAGATGCTGAGGCATAGTGGCTATTACAGAGATGTGAGTGATTTTTCTTGTTCTGCAGTGGAGTTATCTAGAACTCCACTGTGCAACTCTTCCACAGAAACCACCATCTTGAGGCCAGACAGTCTCTACATTACATTTTTATTTAAAAAATATTTTATTTTTGCAAGGCGTGGTGGTGCACGCCTTTAATCCTAGCACTTGGGAGGCAGAGGCAGGTAGATCTTTGTGAGTTCAAGGCTAGCCTGGTCTACAAAGTGACTTCCAGGACAGCTGGGGCTACAGGGAGACCCTGTCTTGAAAAAGACCAAAAAATAAATAAATAATATTTTATTTTTATTATTTTTATTTTATTTTTTATGTGTATGAGTATGTTTACTACATGTATGTAAGTGCACCCATGTCGTGCAGTGCCTATGGATATCAGAAGCAGAAGTCTGATCCCCTTGAATTGTAATTACAGATGGTTTTTAGCCACCATGTGGGTGCTGGGAATTGAACCTGGGTCCTCTGCCAAAGCAGCCAGTGCTCTTAATCACTGAGCCATCTCTCCAGCCCCACATTTTAAATTTTTTTTTAAGTCTTTTCAAGACAGGGTCTCCCGGTAGCCCCAGCTGTCCTGCAACTCGCTCTGTAGACCAGGCTGGCCTTAAACTCACAAAGATCCACCTGCCTCTGCCTCCCAAGTGGCTAGGATTAAAGGCGTGTGCCACCATGCCCAGCTTCATTTTTACTTTTTTTAAAAAAATTTTTAATCTATTTTTTATGTGTATGAATGTACTGTCTGCATGTAGGTTTGTGGACCCGTGTCGTGCAATGCCACAGAGGTCAGAAGAGGGTGTCGGATTCCCCCGGAACTGGAGTCAAAGACAGTTCTCAGCCGCCATGTGGGTGCTGGGGATCGAACCCGGGTCCTCTGCAAGAGCAGTCGGCGCTCTCAACCGTTAGGCCATCTCTCCAGCTCTCATTTTTACTTTTTTGAGACAGGGTGTTAGCCTCTAGCTCAGACTGGCCTGGAAATCACTATGTAGCCCAGGCTGGCCTTGAATGCATGGCAGACCTGCCTCAACCTCTCAAGTGCTGGGATTACAACTGTGAACCATGCCAGGCTTTTCACATGTATAATATATACATATATGTTATTTTCATATATAATACTGTATATTTTTTGAGACAGGGTCTCATGTAAACTATGCTAGCCTCAAACTCACAGAGATCCACCTAATTCTACCTCTCAAGTGCTGGCATAAAAGGTGTGCACCACCATGCCCAGCTCATTTTTATATTTACATATGGTACAAGCAAATCATGAATTTTAATGTTTTGTTAAGACAGATTTATTTGTGAAGTTTACAGAAATATCCATATACTTAAAGTATACAATTTGGTAAGTTTTGACATACACCCTTAAAATCATCATGATAGTTAAGACAATGAATATATCATCACCCCAGTTTCTGCATGCCCTTTACTTAATCTTTCCTGCTTGCTCCCCCTAAGTCCTCTTCTGTAGCCAAATACTGAGCTACTCTCTGTCACCATAATTATATTTTTCAGAATTTTATATAAAGGACATCATACAGTATATATTCTTCCTTTGTCTGGTTTCTTTCATTCAATATAATTCTTCTGAGATCTGCCAGGCATGGGGGCGCACGCCTTTAATCCTAGCACTTGGGAGGCAGAGGCAGAGGGTCTTTGTGAGTTCAAGGCCAGCCTGGTCTACAGAGTTCCAGGACAGCTGGGGCTACAGGGAGACCCTGTCTTGAAAAAGACCAAAAAATAAATTAAAAATATTTTTATTATTTTTATTTTATTTTTTATGTGTATGAGTATGTTTACTCATACACAGGGATACCATGTCTCGAAAAGACCAAAAAAAATTCTTCTGAGAGCCAATCATAGTGTTGTTATGTGAACCAGTAATTTACTCCCTATAACTGTTGTGTACTATTCCAGTGAATGGGCATACCACATTTGTTCACTCACATGTTGAACACTTAGGGTGTTTCCAGTTTTAAGTTATTACAAATAAATCTGCTATGAGCACCTACATTCTTGGTTTTGTATGGACATATACTGTCATTTATCTGGCTGGATCACTAATTAATGAAACTACCAAGTTTTTCTAAAGCAATTATCCAGTTTATATTCCCACAAGCAATGAAGAGTCCAATGAATCAAATGTTAAATATCTACTTCTTATTGTATAATCCATGTGTTCATAATAGCGTGCAGACCATTTTGCTTAACTTCAGTTCATTTCTTTGCCAGATTAGCCTGAATTATCTCACCACCATGGAAGAGAGTGCATGCCCTGCATCTTTGCCACTTCCTGATGATTTACATGGGACCCTCGAGCCCCCTAAGCCTCCTTTCCTCCCTTATCTCTGAAATGCAAATACATCTCCCATGCAAGGTTGGCTGGGGATTTGAAATAGCATCCTCCCTATATTACACTTTCTCTAGGAACCTATCCTTTTCCTTGGATAGACCACTAATCATTCTTTCCTCCAACTGGAAACGCCCTGCAATTCTACTAGCCTGTGATAGAGACCTGGGATTCCTCCTGAATCTTGCCCTTCATCCCTCATAGGCTCATGAAGCACTTCACACCCCAACTAGCCCTTGTCTATCAATACACTTCACTCCCCAGCCTCAGTTTCTCCAGCTATATATTCTACTTTGTCCACCTCCATGTGTCCTCTGCTTCTCTTGCCCACACTGCTGACCCTACTAACTGCCATTATCTATGTTATGGATCTTTGTCCCACTATCTTTGAATGAGCTTTTTTTTTTTAATTTCATTTATTTCGGTATGTGTATCAATGTACTGTCTGCATGCAGGTTTGTGCACCCGTGACGTGCAATGCCGCGGAGGTCAGAAGAGGGTCTCGAATTCCTCTGGAACTGGAGTTCTCCTGGAATTGGAGTTTCAGACGGCTCTCGGCTGCCATGTGGGTGCTGGGGATCAAACCCGGGTCCTCTGTAAGAGCGGTCGGCGCTCTTAACCGCTAGGCCATCTCTCCAGCCCGAGCTTTTTTTTTTTNAATTTTGAGTTAATTTCATCTTGAATGTGAGTTTCATAATTCTGGTAGAGATTTATAAAAATATATAGTTGCAGATATTATGTAGTTCTAAGAATCACCCATCTGACATTTTCTGCAATTATCATAAATTATGACATCGTGCTTACCTTTACTTTTTTCATTTTGTATCATTTTTTTACTTTTCTAACTTTTTTTTTGTCTTTTCCAGACAGGGTATCCCTGTAGCCCCAGCTGTCCTGGAACTCATGCTGTAGACCAGGCTGGCCTTGAACTCACAAAGATCCGCCTGCCTCTGCCTCCCACGTGCTAGGATTAAAGGCATGCGCCACCATGCCCGGCCCCTGAATGAGCTTTTTGAGACCAGAATCAGTCTGGTACTTGGAGGATAATCAGTATTTGTGGAATAACTTTTCCTATTCTCCTTTGTAACTATCATTTTTGTTTGCATTTTTTGGGACAGAGCCTCCCTGTAGCCTCAGCTGGCCTGGAACTCCCTATGTATTCCAGGTTAGCCTTGATCTCACAGAGATCTGCCTGCCTCTGCCTCTTGAGTGCTGGGATTAAAGGTATGCACAACACCTAGCATTGTATATATTATCTTGATAATACTTAGACTGTAAACTTTTTGAGAGAAGAGATCATGGAGAGTTGGACCTCTATTTTTCTGGGTTCTGAATCTGTGGATTCCATTGACTCTGGGCTTGAAAATACAAGTGTCCCATACCAGGCTGTGGAAGGATTGGTCTAGGATCCCCCTCTGATCTGAGCATGCTCAAGTCCATTACATAAAATGGCATAGTATTTGCCTAAAACCCACTGCATATCATCCTGTATGTTTTAAATCCTTTCAAGATTGTTTATAATTCCTAATAGAATATAAATGCTATGGAAATAGTTACTATACTGTATAGTTTAGGGACTGATGACAATTTTACCAGGCTGCTGTGGAACCACCAATAAGGAAGGAACTCAGTGTGGGGTCCTGGAACAATTTCCAGGTTTTATACTAAGGGTTGACTGTGTACTGAATTCAAATTAGCCAGCCTCTCTGCCCCAGTCTCCAATATTTTCATAGCATTTAACAGCAACATTATCTTCTCTCTTTTTTAACTTTTAAAAATATTCTATTTATTATTTTTATTTTAAGTGTATTGCCACCATGCCTGTGAGTGCACTCATGTCGTGCAATGCCCACGGAGGTCAGAAGAGTGTGTCAGATCCCCTGGAACTGGAGTTACAGACAGTTGTTAGCCACCATGTGGGTACTGGGAATCCAACCTGGGTCCTCTGCAAGAGCAGTCGGTGCTCTTAACCGCTGAGCCATCTCTCGGGCCCTTCTCTTTTTAAAATGTTATCAATACTGCCCCAATAAAACCCATGAAAGCAAGGATGTTGGCATTCATTGTTACCATTGTTAATGTCATTTCCATAACTAAAATTTCCATATAGCAAACACGCAACACACAATAACTGGGAGAACGAATCTAAATTATGCTTATTATTAGATATGTGCCCTTGAGCAAGCTATGCTTGAACAACTTTGTGAAAGTGCCTGGCACAAGGTCCTTGGCAGAGGTAAAGGGCAGCTGCCTTTCCCCAGTCCCGGATAGTGGAGACGCGGTGAACAAAACGAGCCCTTACCTCCCATTTACATATGGGCCTGTATATTGACTCCCGGTGTACTGCATGGCGTCTGCTGCTAGTTTCCAGAGGTTTGGATATCAACTTCAGCGGCTACAGCATCACTATGACAACCAGGAGAAGTGGGAGGGGCCTAATGTAAGCCCCGCCTCATAGGCGCGCCTAACTTCCTGGAGTGGCTTACGTTCCGTCCCTTTCGGCGGGGACAGGGCTGTGCGCCTGCGCACTGCCGCCAACGCATGCGCAGATGGTGTGTGGGTCTCCACGGCGGTCGAAAGGGGAATTGAAGGAGACTGGGGCGACGCGGCTGAGGGTGTTTGGTCAGGGTCGCGGCAGCCACCGTCATGCCAGGGATAGTGGAGCTGCCCACTTTAGAAGAGCTGAAAGTGGAGGAGGTGAGGCTCGTCCGGAGGGCAGGTGGGAGGCCCGAGGCTGCAGCCGCCGGGCCGGGCCGGGCCGGGCCGGGCCGGGCCGGGCGCTTGCGGATGGGCTGCACCCCGGGCTTCGGTGCACACACACTGCGACCCCCAGCGTCTCCACAGCCCGGGGACGCCCCTGCCTGCCCCACTGAAGTATCAGCTAGGGCCACTTGCATTACCTCCTTGTGAGATGAGTGTACCCCTGCAGGTGCTCGCGGTCGAGCCACACAGGCCACACTCCGTGCTAAGCGCCTTAGAGCCGACCTGGGAGCCCCAGGTGTTTGAGAGCGAGCTTGCCGTGGGCCAAGCTGTTTGCTAACAAGACACATTTCAAGCATTTACTTCTTCAAGAGATACTTGTATTTATTATGTGCACGAGCACTGGGAAGTATGAGATAACGCCCCTGCTTTCCAAGTCTGTCATTTCATAGGGAGACAGATAAACAGGCCATTGGAGCACAGTGCACTTAATGCCTTGCAAAGTGAAGTCAAGGTGCTGTATTATTACAATTATTGCGAACTTGATCAAGCCATTCCTAAAGGCCTATAATTACTGTGAACACAGTGTAAGGTGGGTTATAATTGGTTTTTCCATGTGGTAGACCAGAAGTAGGTCCTGGGAATAGAAGTGATTTGCCCAAGGTCACATAACTAGTGTGTGATAGAATTGGAACAGGAATCCAGATCTTGTTTAGAAACCCATGCTATTAAAGTTAGGAGCTGGAGCCCAATAGAGTGGCCGGTATAACAGAGCCAGGTGTTTTGGAGCGAAGAGCTGTTTAATGTGAGCCTACACTAGTGTTGATGAGCGTCCAGAGAAGTAACGTTGACAAAGCCAGACCAATCAGTTTGGACTTTATCCTGTATGTGACATAGTGGGAAGAGGTGGACAGGGTAAGATGCAGCAGTGTCACGTGAGGACTGGGTAGTAGAAGTGACAGGCAACATAAAAGGAACTGGGAGGCAAGGTGAAAAATGACATGTCAGAAATTGTGTGCCAGGCTTTGTGTTGAGTGTTTTCCCCACATTACTTCCTATAAACCTTTGAGAAGACATTATTAGCTGTGTTCATGGCCTTTGTAGTAAAGTGACATTTACTAAGAGGTGGTGGCAGGAAGGATGCAGCCACCAGCCTGCCTCTTATTCCTTATCCTACCCTGAAGCTGGTTAAATTTTTATTGACATATTTTTGGATTTTTAATTTTGTTCAGCAAACATTCATGCAAAAGTTCTCCATAAATTTGTGCAGTTTGCACAATTGAGATACAGATAATGATACAAATAGCTAAAATACAGTGAAATATAAGACACGTAGGATTAAATACTATGGAAAAGGGGCAGGCATGGATTAATGAAGGAGTAGGATTTGATGTGGGTTCTGAATTGCAAGTCTAACTGCTTGATGACCTTAAGGTAGCTTTAGGTAGCAGTTAAAGACACAGGAATCTTGCTTGTAAGCTGAGGTGAGCCCAGCCATACAGTTCTCTCTGAGGCTGTACAAGGGATAAAGAAAGCACATCTTGGGCTTAATGTAAAATGTGGCATTCGAAGGCTGGCATTTTTATGGGCTGAGATGGAGAGAAGAGATGTAAGTGGAAATTGAACCTTGGTGATGGTGGAGGTCAAGGGGCGGGAAGTGGACTTTGGAAGCAATGAGTCTGGCATTTGAGAACAGCAGTAGTGTTCCTGTCAATTTTTGTGAGAATATTGGAAAAATATTTAGACTCAGAAAGCCTTGATTCAAACCCAATAGGAAGGTAAGGCTTTTATTCTGCCGCTAAGGCCAAATCCTTGGAAGGATCACTTGTTTATTTGTTCTAACACCAGAATAAAATAAGAGTTGTCATTCAGAAATATCACCTCAGCAGCTCTGTGAAGAATAGATTGAAGAGAAGAAACTCAGAAAGACTAGCCTCAGTGCCTGTGAAAGTGAGAAATACATTTGCTACCCTAGCAATGCAACTGTGTTACGAGAAACAAAAGAATAAGTACCTGTATGTGGAATGGGTCCCACTTAGCAATGGATGGATTGAGAGGAGGAGACTCCAGGTCAGATTTGCAGCATGTCAGCAGAACTGGGTAGGTCAGGAGCACAGCAGCAACTCTGGGGAGTAGGTTAAACCTACTTTTTGGACTTCACTGATTGGGAGTTAAATATCCCCATGGAAAAAAGCATTCAGAAGCTTTGGGCTCAAAACTCCTTGGCCATTTTGACAATTTTGAGTAAAAATGAAAATAGCAGCCAGTATTGACAGTGTCCTTTCTGTGTGTCAGGCACATTCTCAGCATTTTTAAAAGTGTGAATTCACTGGGTCCTTATAGTGGTTCTGTGAGATTATGTATAACAATGCTCCATTTTACATGAATCAGAAAATAGGGGCTGGTATGAAGTAAACGCAGACGTGGTTAAGGAAGCCAGAGCAGGACTGGAAGATTTGGGAGCTGTGGATTGTGACTTTCTCTGGCTCACTCCATACACCTGCAGGCTGTATGTGTGTGTGTGTAGGGGGTGCTGTGTGAGGGTTAATGAGGTAATGAGGAAGGATGCTGAGCTGTACAAGGCATCCCACTGCTGGGGGAATCAGCAGTTGTAGTCAAGAAGCAGTGAGGAGACACGGGGACATCTCTTCTCCACTCTCTCAGTGATGTTGATGTCATGGCGGAGGCCCAGTCAGAGGCTACATCCCTGGGTTCCCCTTCCTGGGGTGACTGGTGTATCACTCCAAGTGCATGTGCTTATTCACCATTTAGGGATTGGCTCAGTGAGTGTTTCTCATCTTTGTTTTCCTGTGACAGGGACAGTATTTGACATGCTCAGCAGCATGGGTGCATTTAAGTCTCAGTAAGACTTCCACCTTTGTGGGGAAGAAAAGCAGGTAATGCTGCAGGCTTTGAGGGGCATGGTTGTCTTAAGGATTTGAATAATCAAGTCTGCCATTTAAGGATATATTTGAGGCATTTGACAAGAAAGTAAATAGTGCTAACTCAATTTTTTTTAATTTTATTTATTTCTGTATGTGTATGAATGTACTGTCTGCATGCAAGTTTGTGCACCCATGTCATGCAATGCCGCGGAGGTCAGAAGAGGGTCTCAGATTCCCCTGGAACTGGAGTTCTCCTGGAATTGGAGTTTCAGACGGTTCTTGGCCGCCATGTGGGTGCTGGGGATCGAACCCGGGTCCTCTGCAAGAGCGGTCGGCGCTCTTAACCGCTAGGCCATCTCTCCAGCCCCTAACTCAATTTTTTTAAAATGGAGTAACCTTTAAAAAAACAAAACACTGAAGCCAAGAATGTATGAGGTATGTATGTCTGTAATCCTAGCTCTGGGGGTAGAGAGCATGCTGAAAAAGAAGTACTGAGAATTAGGCCAGCCTGGGCTACATAAGAGAGGCTCTGGGGCTGGAGAGATGGCTCAGTGGTTAAGAGCACTGGTTGCTGTTGCAGAGGACCTGGGTTCAATTCATAGCACCCACATGGCAGCTAACAGCTGTCTGTAATTCCAGTTCCAGGGGTATCAGATGCCTTCTCCTGTGGGCACTGCATGACACAGGTGCACTTAAACACATGCAGGCAATACACTCAAAAGAAAAATAATCAGTAAGATACTTTAAAAAAAAGAGGCTCTGTCTCCAAAATCTAAAAACAAAACAAAAAGATTGACTGCCTTAGTCCTCCAGCTGGGATAGGTAATAAAAGGAGCAGATGTGACCAGACGTGAACACATAATGAACAGGCTTTAGATATGTTAGAATGGTGTGGCTGATGCACTCACATCACACCTTTCGATTTGCTTTGTCAGGGGTGCTGTCTTCTTTTCTTCCCATTTGTCTTACTAGTTATTGTCTGTTTTAAGGGCCTAAAAGGAAAACTACAGACTTTTTTCACATTAAAAGCTCGGGATGAGCTGCACTGAGTGAGCCAGAAGAGTAATTTGTCGCAATGGACTCTAGCACAAATAACAGAAGGTGTAAACTCTGGGGAGGGGGAAGCTGCGGGAGGGTATCCAGGGAGAAGCAGTATAATGGCAATTAAGACTGAAAAATTATGTGTGAAACACATAAAAATTCAATTAAAGTTGTAAATTTTGCAAATCAAAACCAATAGTGTATCAAAGTAGAATAGATTGGAACAGACTAGATTTTAGGAAATCTGTTCATATATTTGTCACTTTTTTTTTTTTTTTTTTGGTCTTTTTTTTTTTTTTTTTTTTTTTTTTGTCTTTTCGAGACAGGGTCTCCCTGTAGCCCCAGCTGTCCTGGAACTCACTCTGTAGACCAGGCTGGCCTTGAACTCACAAAGATCCGCCTGCCTGTGCCTCCTGAGTGCTAGGATTAAAGGCGTGTGCCACCACGCCCGGCTTTTTTTTGGTCTTTTTGAGACAGAGTGTCCCTGCAGCCCCAGCTGCCAGCTGTCCTGGAACTCACAGAGATCCACCTGCCTCTGCCTCCTGAGTGCTGGGATTAAAGGCGTGCAATACCACACCCGCCCTTTTGTCACATTTCTAAGTTAATGAAAAAGTAGTCTGAAAATACCAGTCTTTCCTAGTAGAGAAAACAGCAACAGTAAAGAAAACCAAATAGGATTAAAAAGAAAAGCCCGGAACAAGGAATGTCCAGCAACTCTCTCCCAGAAGCCAGCAGTAAATATCACACAGAGCTGCTTGAATGTTTAGGGTAAAGCAATCCCGACTGTCAGCACTGGTCATCTGCATGTTCCTGCAGGGTTCAGAGCAGTAAGATAGAAATGTCAGAAGAGAAACAGAGTAGCCAGGATGATTGTGAAAAGGAAGAATAAGGAATACTTCTCCCAGATACCAGAATGTTTGGTCTGGTTCCAGTAATTGAAACATTGTGGCTTTGGCATAGGCAAAGGCAGCACAGAGCCCCAGACTGTGCAGTTCCTTGGGAGCTGGTGTGACCAACTGCACCACGAGGCTTTGCCAGAGAGTGCTGGAAAGGAGAGTGAGTCTGGCACAGTTGTAGTGCTCTGAGTTAGCATTTTTAAACATTGGCAGATTCCGGTACTTTATTCTTAGTAATCTTTGCTGGGCTCCCTGCTCTTTCATTCCCCTTCCAGCATCTCGTCCTCTGGGATTCCCAGCCCTCTGGGAGTTTTAAATGTCCTTGTGCTATTTGTCTTGTTCTTGGAGTGGAGACTTAGCAAAGTTGGCAGTTGTTTCCTGTTCTATATCCCGAAGCAGGATTGTGCTAGGGCTGTTGTGTCTTCATGCCTTGGAGAGAACGGGGTAGTTCTGTCAACTCAGTACCGCGTGGAGAAGGAGGACCCTGGCTCACCACGTGACATTTATTTATTTATTTTATATGAATGCACTGTCTGCATGCAGGTCTGTGCACCCGCGTCGTGCAATGCCACGGAGGTCAGAAGAGGGTCTCGGTTTCCCCTGGAACTGGAGTTCTCCTGGAATTGGAGTTTTGGACGGTTCTCGGCCACCATGTGGGTGCTGGGGATCGAACCCGGGTTTTCTGCAAGAGCAGTCAGCGCTCTTAACCGCTAGGCCATCTCACCACGTGACTTCTTCCACTCCTTTCCCAGGTGAAGCTCAGCTCTGCTGTGCTTAAAGCTGCTGCCCATCACTATGGAGCCCAGTGTGACAGGACCAACAAGGAGTTCATGCTCTGCCGGTGGGAAGAGAAGGACCCGAGGCGCTGCCTGGAAGAGGGCAAGCTGGTCAACAAGTGTGCGCTAGACTTCTTCAGGTAAAAGTCTCTTGATATTGCCTGCGTTACTTGAAACATCAGGGTGTTCCTAGAAGAGTAAGTGAACATCCAGTTTATGAAATGGACGTGGTGAGTGTGAACACTCTGAAACTGGATAGAATAGTAATAATCATTTTTTGTTTTTATTATATGAGTTCTTTAACCACCACAAATCTCACGTTCCAAATTCTGAATGGTATGTGTCTCTCTACGGTGAAGTGGTGAGTATTTGAAAAGGGGTATTCAAGCCCAGTGTTTGTTGGCAGGCACTTGGTTGTTAGACTATAGAGCACATAGTTGCAAAGCATAGGAAAGTATTGAATTTGATTCTTAGGAAGGCCACTGTGCAATCCAGGGTATGTAATGAATAGAAAAATATTACCTAGACATGGCAGTACAAGATTGTATCCCAGCAGTCAGGAGACAGAACCAGGAAGATCAGGAGTTCAAGGCCAGCCTTGACTATTTGGCAAGTTTGAGGCCAGCCTGGTCTACATGAAATCTTGTCTCAAAAAAAGGGATGTTGTTAGAGACAGGGTCTCGGTATGTAGCATAGACCATCCTAGAACTCATTGTATAGTCTAGGCTGGCTTAAAACTCACAGTCCTCCTGCCTCAGCCTCCGAGTGCTGGGATTTATAGGTATGTGCCACCACACCTAACCTTAGAAAAATGTTTTAACACCCATATTAGGTTGAACTCCAGTTATAATAAAAGGACAGAAACTCACTTCACAGGGAGTTGGCTGTTAACCGTGAAGTCCAGTCCTAGTGTCGGCAGGGCCAACCTAATAATGTCAAAACAGCACGGTGTCCTTCCTCTTCTCACCACAGTCTCTTGCCTCAGCTTTTCTTTGTTGACATTGTTTTCAAATAGGCTTTCTCTTTCTCCTTGCTGTAGTCTAAATGGTGGACAACCACTTGAACCTGTTCTTACTTAGCAGACTGAGGGCATGGGGGGCAGGTGAGAGCCATTATTACAGCAGCGTGGGCAGAGTCCCCACACTTAGGCAGATTATCCTAGCACTAGACTTCGTATGCATGTTGTTGAACCTCAGGAAATAAAGTTCTCTGATTAGTCAGGCCTAAAGTGAGAAGTAATCTTAGCTTCATCCAAACCACATTGCTGAGAGACAGGGAGCGACTGGTTCCCAAAGAAAAATTCAGGGATGTTTGAGAAGAATGGGGAATGGCCACTGGCCAGGCAAAACCCACAGATGCCCACCACAGTGACATTAAGCAGAGAATCAAATGACTTAGCACAGTAGCTGCTTGCTGTTTTGCCTTTTGTCCATATGTAAAGATACTTTTGTAGTTACAGTGTGTCCTAGTTTGTCTTCCATTGCTGTGACAAAACACTCTGACCGACACCAACTTGGGGAGGAAAGGGTTTATTCAGCTTACATCTCCCCAGTCACAGTTCATCACTCAGGGAGCCCAAGGCAGGAACTCAGGGCAGAAACCTGGAGGCAGGAGCTGAAGCACAGGCCATGGAGGAATGCTGTTGACTGGCTTGCTCCCCTGGCTCATGCCCAGTCTGCCTTCTTATATAGTACACAACAACCTGCCCAGGGTGGCACTACTCATTGTGGGCTGGGCCCTCCCACACTGCTCGACCATCAAGACAATACTCCACAGATGTGGCCACAGGCCAATCCAATGGAGCCAATTCCCCAACTGAGGCTCCCTCAACCCAGGTGTGTCAAGTTGACACTAAAGCTATCAGCACAAGTGTGTGTTTAAAATTGAAACTATTAGAAACATTCTTTTGACTCTTTATTTTTAGTGACTATATAATACTCCACCACTAGATGAACCAGTTATAACATACTTGAGCAGTTAGTGAACATCACTGATGATTTCAGTGTTTAGTTGTTTCACATAAACCTGTAGTCTTTTCCTTTCTGTCTAGTTCTTTTTCACCCCTTTGTTTCTGTTTTTGTCTTTTTAGACAGCATCTCCCTCTAGTCCAAACTGGCCTAGAACTTGCTTTGTAGACCAGGCTGGCCTCAGTCTCTTAGAGATTCATCTGCCTCTGCCTCAAGTGCTAGGATTAAAGCTGTGTGCTACCATGCCCAGCTTGAAATTTTTTTTCCATTTATAGAGAATTGGGTCTCCACTTCTTCCTTATCCTGCCTTCCTTGCGTGCCCCACCTGTAGGAGCCTCCTCTCTCCTTTCATGTCCCAAGTGACCTTTTGTCCTGCCTGCCTTCCCCAATACCTCTATTCCCCTCTCATGACGTCCTGTCTCATTTCATAGTCTCCACATGTGGTAGTTTGAATAATGGACCCCACAGGCTACAAGTGTTTGAACACTTGGCCCCAGTTGGTGGGGCTGTTTGCAGAGGTTTAGAAGGTGTGGCTGTGCTGGAGGAAGCAGCCACTGGGGAGAGGGCTTGGAGAGTTCATAGCCTTGCCCTATTTCCAGCTTCTCTACCTCTGCTTACTGTGTGTGCTGGAAGATGTGAACACAGCCTTCTGTTATGGCTGCCCGTGCCACGCCTCCCTGTCCAGATGGACTCAGCCCTCGGGAAATGCAAGCCAAATAAACTCCTCCTTCTGTAAGTTGTCTTGGTCTTGGTTTTATTAGAGCAACAGAAAATTAACTGATATCCTACCTACTCCCACAACCCCTTCTTTACATGCATAGAGACATGAGGAGTTTGGGTCCACATGTGAGATACAAGAGAGACCTTGAGCTTTATCTTTATGCGAGTGGGTTACCCATTCAATAGAAGACTTTCCAGTTCCATTTTCCTTCAGATTTCATAATTGTATTTTTGTTTTTGTTTTTCTAGACAGGGTCTCCCTGTAGCCTCAGCTGACCTGGAACTCACTCTGTAGATCAGGCTGGCCTTGAACTCACAGAGATCCTCCTGCCTCTGCCTCCCGAGTGCTAGGATTAAAGGTGCGCGCCACCACGCCTGGCAAATAATTGTATTTTTCTTAAAAGCTGGGTAAAAATTCCATTGTGTATATATGGACCATTTTTTTAATTAATTAATTTTATGTGGATGAGTGTTAGGCCTGCATGTGTGTAAGTGTACCTGTGTTGTGCTTTGCCCTCAGAGGACAGGAGAAGGCTTCCAATTTCCTTGGAACTAGAGTTGGAGCCACCATGTGGATGCTGGAAATTGAACCTGGGTCCTTTGCAAGAGCAGCCACTGTTCTTAACTGCTGAGCCATCTCTCCAGTCCTTGTGTATATATGGAACATATTCATTGTCTATTCTCATGTTGATGGACATCTAGGCTGATTTTATTTCTATTTTGACTAGCAGTAATAAATACAAATAAGTAAAGGTAGTAGTAATAAAAATGGATGTTCAGGGGGCTGGAGCGATGGCCTAGCGGTTAAGAGCGCCGACCGCTCTTGCAGAGGACCCGGGTTCGATCCCCAGCACCCACATGGCGGCCGAGAGCCGTCTGAAACTCCAATTCCAGGAGAACTCCAGTTCCAGGGGAGTCCGACGCCCTCTTCTGACCTCCGCGGCATTGCACGTCACGGGTGCACAGACTTGCATGCAAACAATACATTCATACACATAGAGCATATACAGAATATTAATAAACTAAAATTTAAAAAAAAAAAAAAAAAAAAAAAAAAAAAAAAAAAAAAAAAAAAAAAAATGGATGTTCAGGTATCTCTGTGGTAGGCTATGGAGTTCTTTGGGTACATGCCCAGGAGTGATACAGCTGGATCATATACTGGTTCTATTTTTAATTTTTGGAGGAACCTCCACATTGATTTCCATGATGGTTGCACTAGTTTAAACTCCTACCAGCAATGGATAAGGGTTCCTTAGAGCCTTGCCAGCATTTGTTGTCACTGACTTGAAGGACTTAGGGAATAGTGGTATTGGCTCCTATGTTTGAAAATGCAAAGCTATTCATTTGATATCTATGCGTAGTAGAGTTGGTTACACCTCTACTATGCTTTGCAGTGAGTACCCTAACCTCTAGTCCTTCTTTCCAGACAGATAAAGCGCCACTGCGCAGAGCCCTTCACAGAATACTGGACTTGCCTTGATTTTTCTGGCCTGCAGGAACTTCGTCGCTGTCGAAAACAGCAGGCGAAATTTGATGAGTGTGTGCTGGACAAACTGGGCTGGGTGCGTCCTGACTTAGGGGAGCTGTCTAAGGTAAGGTTGCTGCTGGACCTCGTTCTGACTCTGGGAGGTTGGTTGGGGAGGCAGGATATGACCAAGGCAGGGGGTGGTCTTACAGTGGTCCCTGTGAGGAAAGAGGATTAGTTGTCCACATTTACCAAACAGATTCATGAGGAGAACTCACAATCCAGAAGCAAGCATTTTTAATAGAGTTGTTCCTTTAAGTAGACCCTCCAGTGTGTGCAGATTTGCTTTTGGTTAATCAATGTTAGTGAAACACTTGGGTAAATTGGTTGGGGAGGTAGGATCAAGCTTTTGCTAGAGGTTTTGGGAATACAGTCTTTAAAAGCCTATGCTAAGAAGTGCCATTCCCCCTTTTTCCTGTTAGTTGTCTTGGTGATAACTCTGCCATTGACTTTTAGCTGAGCTACATGCATTTCTGGGAGGGGAGGTGGTTTTACTAGAGCCTTTGAAGTTAGTTCATCCTCTTAAATTGAAGAATTTAGGGCCAAAACTACATCTTCACTGTAGGAGTGCTCTGTCTGGAAAACAGTCATGTGTCATTGAAGCTTTCAAGACCATTAGGAAGTCCCATCTGCTTGCAAGATAAATGTTCTCCCTCTGCCCTTAAAGACCTGACCACCCCGCTGCTTCAGCTCAGGTCCTCTGTTCCTTCCTGGGCAGCCAGGGTAGCAGAGCTTGGAGGGAAGAATAAAGTGGAACTGATACATGTGGTGGATCTGAATCTTGCTTCCTAAATCCTGTGGAATCTTGAACAAATCGTGTAAGACTTCCTGTCCTGCCTCATGTACAAAATGGGACCAGGAACTTCTGTTTTCCTGTGAGAGTTATGCAGAGAGCCTGTGTGAACCCCGCACAGCCAGCCACACCTGTGTGCATAGGGCTCTTTCATCCCACCTCCCTTCCTCTGGGGACAGCATCCATGGATAGCTTGTTGTAAATAGAAGAGAAACCTGGCAACTTATCTTTACTTCACTTCAGAGACATTCTTTTGCCAAACTGAGATCATTTTTTAAAGTAGTGGCCAATTCTAAGAAGTGGTGGACCTTACACACTTAACAAATAAAACTATTTCTCATTTCTGCCTCATGGTAGAGGAGTTGGCAAGTTACACTATTAAGGAAGTGTATTTATTCTAGAGTCTTTACATTAATATATACTTTTAAATCCTCAAATAAAAAGTTATTGTCTCAAACATGCATTTCTTGAATTGTACTATCAGTTATAGTTGTACTTGATTCCTTGTCTAGTCACTTTCTAGAAAGATCACAGTCAGTGAGTGAAGCTCAAATTGGAGCTTTGTTCTCCTTGGCATTCTGAGTGGCCCGCCTGCCCCTCCCTTCTATGGTCTAGCTGGGCCTGGGCTCAGAAGTCACACCTTTTCCTGAAGTTTATGACCTTTCTAGGCAGAACTGCCCTACTCATAGTCCCGTCGGCTGGATCAGATCATTAAAACCTCGCCTACATCAGGCACCTACTGCGTGTTACCCTGGTTTACCCAGAAACCCCATTTTACGTATGGCAAGTTCAGTGTCGAGTTGGCTCCCCATGGTCCTTCCTGTAGGACTGGGTCAGCATCATGGCTGGGTTCCTTTCAAGGAGCTGGTACAGAAGAACTATTCGTCCCTCAATTTGTCAGTGGGTCCTTGATTACTTTATGTTTAAGAAACATTTTTCTAGATTGATTTCATAAGCATACAAATTCTTCAAAAGAGCATCAAATGCTAAATGAGGACTTTGGAGTTACTCTACCAGCAAGAAGGAGCTCTTATTGGTCCTACTTAGGGCAGGGGGTGGAAGCCTGCACTGAAGGACCTAGGCTCACGCCCCAGCTCTGATGTTGTCTTAGACAAGTCTGTCTCTCCATGCGTCACCTGTGAGCCAGATGTAATGTGTGCCAGATGGGGTGATTATATTAACTGTGTGATTATGTGCCTGAGAGCTCTGTGCAAAAAAAAAAAGTTTCTGAATTACAAATCTAAGCACATCAGCTTGGTTCATTACATGGATATCTTAGAGTTGGTGCAACAGGTACCATCACAGTGCGGCTGGTAACTATGGTCCACCTGTGACCTTTTTCCTTCGCTTAAAAAGAAATAATTTCTGGGCTAGGGGTAGTGCCAAGTAGCACAGCCCTTGCCTACCATGTACAAGGCCCTGTGTTTAATTCCTACTATCACAAACAAAATATTTTTTTATTTTGGTTTTTTTGAGACATGGTCTCCCTTTAGTCCCAGCTGTCCTGGAACTATGGAGACCAGGCTGGCCTTGAACTCACAGATATCCACCTGCCTCTGCCTCCTGAGTGCTGAGATTAAAAGTGTGTACCACCATGCCTGGCTAACAAAATAGAATTAAAAAAAAAAATCAATTTCTGATGACTTTCCAGTTGGTATTGTGGTGGCCGGCAGCATAGTGGGTATAAATGCCTTCCCTGTGTTCCTGCTGCAGTTCAGAGCTGCACCATCTCATTTGGCCTGTGGGCTCAAGTCTGGTCTCCTCTCCTGGGTCAGTTTCCCTACTCCCCAGGCCACAGATGGTAGTGGTTACCTCTTGTAACAGTGGCACCTGTTAGATTAGAATCTGAGCACCTTTGCGCAGCATCCAGTAGTTCAGTATTCAGCTCCAGCTTCCAGCTGTGCATAGTATTTAAAAGCACAGGCTTTAGGGTAGACAGACCTGGCTTTGTGTCCTCAGTAAACCTCTGAGGAATGACCTGTGAAATGTGAGAACTCGCACTCCACTGGCATTGCACTAGCAACAGCAAGAGCCTGGTTAGGCACTTTGTCTCTCCCAGGCTCCCTGGAGCCATAGGCTTTGGCCACTCTAGTGGCCTCTTGTCTTCATAAGTCATCTGCTCACTCTCACGGCCTTCCTCCTAATCTTCTGGCTATCTCCTATTCATCCTTCTCAGAAATACCCCAGACCCTTCCTTCCCTTTAGTGAGTGAGATGCAAGTAAGTGGTCTTCCCTTCCACAGTTCCATTTCTGTTATCCCTGGGCAGTGTGGTAAAGTCTTGGTTGATATTCCCATCTGTCTCACCAACTAGCCAGTGAGCCCCTGAGGACAGTATGTATCTTTTCCCTGCTGTATCCCCAGTTCTTACCATGCAGAATGACAAAAAGTAGGCTTTCAGAAGTTTATTCAAGGATTCAATGAGACTAAACCTTCGAGGGCTCACTTAGGGTCACAGACCACTGCAGTGTTACTTTCAACCCTGCCTCTCCCTTCTTCACCCTTCCAGGTCACCAAAGTGAATACAGATCGACCTTTACCGGAGAACCCCTATCACTCAAGAGCACGGCCGGAGCCCAACCCTAAGATAGAAGGGGATCTGAAGCCTGCCAGACACGGCAGCCGCCTTTTTTTCTGGACCATGTAAAGATGGGTCCCCAGCCCACACTCGGTCACGCGCCCAGACGAGAGATGAAAACAAACTCGCTCACATCGACTGATAGAGTGTTCTTTCCTGGATCACAGATGTTAACAAAAAAAGTTAATTTATGTGACTTGGCAGTTATTCTATACCATTTCCTGTCCATTAAAAATTTTAAAGGAAACAGTTGTATTTTATTATGCTTTATGTAACCTTTTAGCCTCTAAAGATGACTTCCCTTAGACTTTTCTCCGCAGGTCCTGCCTGTTCCTCTCACTTTGCTTTAGGTAACACTCACCTGTATGGCAGGGAACCACGTGCCAGCGTGGAGAAATGACTGTCAGAAGGCCTGCTACCCGAAGCAGCTCCTTGCTGTCTGCTTCGCACGCATTTTGAAGTCTCAGTTCTCTTTACACCCAATTATTCCAAGCAAATAGATTTCCCTAAAGGTCATTCCAGGGAAACATCCAGGACAGATGGAAAGAAAGGTTTGAGCCTTGTGACTCAGGGCTTGGGAGGGGCTGCTGGCTGGGTCTTAGGCAGACTTGCTTGAAGTTTCTTAAAGAACCTAACTTCCACCATTTCCCCTTGATAGCCCATCCTCAGGCATCATAACCCAGATGTTTTTCCTGATAGACAAGGGAGGTGGAGGCTGAACTCCCAGCTCCAAAGCCAGGAAGTCGGGAGGTCTGAGTGTCAATTCCAACCTTGGGTGTGTTCCTTAACCTCTTGTGAGAGGTTGAGTTTGAGGACAAACCAAAGGCCACATGCTTATCTACCTCCCAGGCAGGTTAGAGCCCAAGTGTTTATAAAGCTCTTTGGTTCAAAGCTCTGTTCTCCCCAGCCCCCTCGCCCCGTTCAGTTCCCTTTCACTCCTAGGCCGTTTCCTCTGTCGCTGACTGGCTCACTCTACCTTCTGCTTGTGGCTTTACATTGTGTAAGACCTTGCATGCCTTGGTCTCCTTTGTAGAACAGCTGAATACCAAAGGGTTTGGACGTGTGTCTCCTTTAGCTCATCCAGCTCTCAGCTCTTCACCTGAAGAATGTGAGGACCTTTCAAGGAAAAGCATTGCATGGTTGGCCATGCCGCCCACCCTGAGCTCACCCCACAGCTGGAGGCATTTTCTGTGAAGTTCCCACTTGATCCACACTAGTGCTTTGCCAGTGCTTTTGCCTCAGATTCTCCAAGAATAAGCTCTTAAGGTTTGTTAAAAAAAATAATAATAATAAATTTTATGTGTATGAGTGTACTGCCTGCAGGTATGTAAGTGCACCCATGTTGTGCATTGCTGGCAGAGGCCAGAAGAGGGCATTGGATCCCTTGAATTAGAGCTGTGGATGGTTGTTAGCTGCCGTTTGTGTGCTGGGAACCAAACGCAGGTCCTCTGCAAGAGCAGCCAGTGCTCTTAACTGTTGAGCCATCTCTTTAGCCCACTCTTGAGTTTTTAAAATAGCCAACGCATTAACTTCTTGGTGGCCAAAGTAATTGGAAGTCAGCTCTGATGCATAAAGAGTGACATTTATTTGGTACTGCCTACCACAGTTTTCTTTCTGGATCCTCAAAAGAAGCTTGGTTTGCATAAATAGTATCAAGCACGGATGTTGTGCCAAGTGCTTTGCACATGTCAAGTCCTTCATGCTCAGAGCCCTTTGAAAGTGATACTGTTAATGTTAATAAGCCTGTTTCACAGATGAAAGAATGAATACTTGGGGAGAGGTGATGAGGCCCCACCTCAGTTTCCAAGTGGTAGATACAGGGTAGAGATGAAGAGTTGTCTGCTTGTGATAGCCACACATCCTTAAAATCCATCGGTGGATCTTAACCCTAGATGCACCTGGAGACCTTTAAATCCTGATATCTGGATCCCACCCTTGTGGAGATTGATTTCATTGACATGTGGTTTGGTCTGACAGGGTTTTGAAAGCACCTTGAAACCAAGGTGTGGGTCAATGAGCCGATTTTATATATGAAGAAGCAGATCCGATTAAGAGGTTATAAATTAGCTGGGTAGTTAAGTGACTAAGCAGAGATTAGAACCCAGTTACATCCCATAGCAAGCCCGTACCCTTTATGTAAGCCAGTGTCTATAACCACAGGGAAGATTGTGCTTCAGCAGGTCTGGAGTGAGGCTTGAGATTTCTACTAAGCTTTCATGGTGATGCTACTGATCCTTCCACACTGGGTAGCAAGGAGTAAACTATGACCTTTGTAGAATATAGGAATCTGATCTACCCTGTGGCAGTTTGGGGTATCACTCTCCAAATGCTAATCTTCCTCTTTAGAATTAGAGCTGTGCAGCTTGAACTGTTAATGGCTTCAAATTCAATTCTAGGATGTTTTAACTTTTACCCAAGTTGGACAGCAGTTGTGTCTTCTCCCCTCCCCACCTTGCTTTGAATTCCCTGAACAAAGGAACCAACTCTTGGCTTTCCTGTAAGGTTGATGGAATTACACGACATCACAGCCTTCTAGGACAGAAGGGCCTAAGTTATTAAAGATAATAATTCCTTACAACAAACGCACATCTCAGTGTCAGTAGGCAAAAGGTCACGGAACAATTTGAAAGCAGTTAGTGTGAAGGGTCCCTCAGCAGGGCTTTAAATAATAGAAAATCTGGTTTGGCTTGAGAATAGTGAGACGAATTCTTTGTAGTCCCAAAGGAAACCTATCTGTCCCCTTTCCCTGCCAAGCCCATTCCTGTCTTCCCTATCTGAGTCCACGCTGTCTCCATCCTCCCAGTGTCAAAACACAAGACGCATCTTTGGCTCCTTCCACTCATTCCTCTCCGGCTTGCAATCCAACACCAAGCCCTTTTGAGTTTCTGCTCTAAATCTCACATTTTTGCTTCCTCATTCGTCTCCCGGTTCCTGTCTTAGGCCTCTTTTCTTCCCCTGTCCTGGATTCCTGAAACTGCTTCCCAATTAATTGCTCAGTGCCTCTGGCCCCAGCCGAGCCCATTTCCCAGTTGTATCTTGTTTTTCATATGGAACTGTACTCTAAAGAAGAATGGTCCTTGATTGCTTCCCAACTTTTTTTTTCAGTACTGGTGGTCAATCCTTGGATTTCCTACATGCTAGGTGGTCCATCCTTGGATTTCCTACACGCTAGGCAAGCCCTCTCCCAGTGAATTGCATTCCCAGTCCCGTTTTCACTTTTAATTTTTGAGACATGGTCTCTCTAAGTTGCCCAGGCCAGTCTTGAACTCAGTGTGTATCCCAAGCCTGCCTTGAACTCAGTGATCCTCCTGTCTCAGCTTCCAGAGTGGCTGGGATGACAGGCCTGTGCCATCAGATCAGCTGATTTAAATTTCAACATTTAACTCTGCACAACTGCTATCTATTCAGGAAACCATCCTTCCCCCCTTCTCTGCCTCTTGAACCTCCAGCCATCGCTCAAGGCAGACACTCGTCCAGTCTTCCCCAGGAAGCCGCCCCTTCTTACAAGCAGAAGTGGTCTTTCCTGCCCCATTGTTCCCAAGACACAGTATACAGTGTGATGGCTGAGCAGAAGAGCTCTGGAATTACCGTGTGTCTGGAATCCAGGCTCTGCCACTGGGTAGCAAGTTACTTAACCTTTCCATATCTTAGTTTCTCCCCCTGTAAAGGAGCAGCAGATAGCCTGCTGATGGGACCTCCTGTCTGGAAATGACGTGAGCGTTCAGTGAATTGCACGCATGAAATGTGGGCTGCAGTGTTAATAAGTGGCAGCATCACCTAACACTGAGCATGTGCCATTAGCGTCATGACACTAGGTGCGCCCTATCTCCCCTGGTCCCGGCATCGCAAAGGCTAAGCATCTTATTTTACCTTCTATATCCTGGTGCCCATTGCATGACAGACATCCAGGAAATGGCTGGCCATCCACCAGGTTTATCTTTCCAAAGACTGCCTTCCGAAACTACACTCAAACAAATGCCTTATGTGGAAAGATGGTGTCACTTTTGCACATTAAATTGCTTCCTTCTAGGGATCAAATCCTGGTTAAAATGCTTTGGGTATAATAAAAGATGTATTCTCATGATCTGAAACAGATCAGGACATCCTTGGGCTGTAAAAAGTTCCAGATACCTGGCCGAGTCTGGCGGTTCTGAGGCAGGCAAGAACAGAAAGTGTGTGAAACACAGGTGTGCAAATGCCTCACGAAGGTCTCTGCTTTTGTTCCGAGAAACATTTCCTGCCATAGGTGTCTCCACAGTCTGCTGGACAAAGTCCAGACTCTGTGTTTGACAGTCAGTGTCCCCAGAGTCAGACTCAGCTCTCCAGCTTCAGTCCTCAACCCTGTACCCCAGGCACCCCCTGCACCTTTCCACCCACTGCATTCTCTCTACTTCTTGGGGAACCCTCCCTTCAAGATTCTCTTCAGCTGTCTCCTCTTTGTTCAGCAGCCCCCACCTGTGGCTGCCCTCCTCGTGCTCATGAACAGAAACTATACCTTGTTTCCCAATGTTTTGCCCCCTCAGACGTGGTCAGGGCTTGAGAAATATCCGTTGAATGAATACTACACCATTAACCCTTCTCTGAGAAGGGACAGCCTGGACTGTTGTGAGACATGTGACTTTCTGCAGAATAAACACCGGGAAGCCCTGAGAGCCTACATTAATGGTGAACATCATTGGAGAAAAGAGGGAACTCTGGTTTTTGTTTTTGTTTTTGAGAAAAGCCCAGAAATCCCTATAGCAGTCTCAAGAGAAATGCCATCTGTGAACTGAAGGGAGGATGCATAAAAGGTCAAATTAGGCTATGGTAATAAGAAATATAATTGCATGCCGGTATTCCTTTAATTTGAGGGTTGAATGCAAATGAAGCAGGCATGCCCTTTCTGGAAGCCTTGTTTTAATCAATTCTGCTGCTCTGGTGGAAGAGTTTACATTCGAAAGAAAATGATAATAACATTCCTTTCACTTGCCATCTGAGACGGAGGCATTATATGACATGACAGCTTGATTTAAAGACTTTATTTTATCTCCTCCACTGTTGGACATGCAGCACCTTGTGCTGTGGTGGTGGCTTCCAAAGATCTTAGGTTGCCAGGGGTGAACTCAAGTAGTGCTCTCAGGAAAATCCTTTATCATATCCCATATCAGAGGGATAGCAAGCAGGCAAAGAGGAAGCTGAGGCAGGAGATCTGCCCACTCCATGTCGGACTTTCTTTCATGGCCTCCACAAGCTGCCATTCTCTCTGAGTCTATTTCCTTAACTGTAAAATAAAAAATTGGAGCAAGAGGATGTCTGGGCTCTTTTCCATATATAGAGTTACATGTCACATATGACTTGAAAGTGGACAGCGGCAATCCTGGGAATTAGAAGCTAAAGTAAGGATGGGAGCAGGAAGGTCGGAGAGGGTTAAAAAAAAAAAAAAAAAGGGCTGGAAAGATGGAAAGATGGCCTAGTGGTTAAGATGGCGGCTGAGAGTTGTCTTTGACTCCAGTTCCAGGGGAATCCGATGCCCTCTTCTGACCTCTACAGCATTGCACGACACGGGCGCACCAACTACATGCAGACAGTACATTCATACACATAAGAAATAAACAAAAAATTTTAAAGAAAAAAAAAGATTAAAAAAAAAAACTAAGGAAGTTTGTAAAAAACCTTATACAAACCCATTATTTTGTAAACTAAGAAATAAAATTTGGGGAGAGATGGCTCAGGAGTTAAAAGCACTGGCTACTCTTGCAAGAGGACCCAGGTTTGATTTCCCAGCACCTACATGGCAACTAACAACTGTCTATAACTTCAGTTCCAGGTGAGCTGATGCCCTCTTCTGTCCTCCTCAGGCATTGCACAATCTGGGTGTACTCATACACATAAAATAAAAATGAAAAATAAAAATTTAGGCTGGGTGTGGTAGCACATGCCTTTAATCCTAGCACTTGAGAGGCGAGGCAGAGGCAGGTAGATCTTTGTGAGTTCAAGGCCAGCCTGGTCTACGTAGCGAGTTCCAGGACAGCTGGAGCTACAGGGAGACCCTGTCTCAAAAAAGAAACCTATAGAAGGGGGAGAGAGGAAAAAAGAAGAAAGAATAGAGGGGCAAGAGAAAAAAAAATAAAGGAGTATATAATTATATATAATATATTATATATAGTTATAGTTTTTGAAAGGCATTTGAATGGAAATATTCTGTATAATTGAACAAGGCTTCCCCAGAAGTCATGGACTATTAAATGAAAATCTCAGTGGCAGGTGCTGGATACCTCCATATGAGTAATTGGTCAGGGAAGCCCCAGGAGCCCCCACAAAAAATGAAAGGCTATTGTCATTGCTATTGGTTGCCTACCACAGCTAGATGCTAAGACCTTATTGTTGAAGACTCAACAGTTTGGTTTTAGCACATAGTGAAATCAAGCTGAAACTGACCTGGAAACATCATCCCTGCAGGCTAGCTAATGCCAAAAGGTGCTACACAGTCTGCTAGGGAAGAAAACTCGTCAATTGACTTACCTAACAATGGACTCTGCATGCTACAATATCACCTGCCAGGCAAGAGGTGCCCACTGGGTGCATTAGTGACACGACTGTTATGGGGGTAAACACCTGCTTGGATTTGAGGCCTGCTCCATAGGACAAGGGCAACCTACTACTGTTGATTTGTTAAATAGACAGATTGTGAAGCTGCCTTCTAAACGTTTGTGTTGCTGCCCATAGGTTGGTGCTGGTCTGAACGTTGATCAGAGACGCTTCTTTTTGCTGGGAGCAGCAATCAATGCACATCCGTACCTAGTCGAAGTTCCGAGGATAAGTGACTGTTGAGTGCTTATCCCTAAATGAGTCATCTATGTCAACCTGTATGAGGCTCAGGGAACGTTGCCAGAGATGAGGCAAAAAGGATGTAAGAGCTGGAGAATGGGGAGGAATATGTGAAGTGCTGTTGTCTGGGTGCAACATGGTCACTTCACTCTTCATGAGTGAAAGTGGATATCCACTCACGGGAGCTGTGGATATCTGCACAAGACCTGCAGGAGATCAAGCCAGTCAATAGTCCAGCATAGACAGGGAAGGGAGTCAGGAGGCTCTGCCCCTAGCAAGGAGCTCCTGGCCACTGATGGCTGCTTGTAGAGGGGCAGTAATTTATCTTCAAGAGTATGGCCTCTGGGAGGTTGCTCATGCTCCTGAGACAGCACCATTTGGATTCAGTGGGATATATATATATATATATAGAGAGAGAGAGAGGAGAGAGAGAGAAGAAGAAGGAGAGCATGATGTTTGAGGGCATTCAAGAAGTCAGAGGGGATTTGCCAAGATATGATCAAGATACATTGTGTAATCTATGTCAAATAATAATGAATTTTTTTGATTATAGACAGTTCCTATTCCCAGCTGGCTTGGAATCACTCTGTAGATCAAACTGCCTTGGAACCACAGAGATGCGCCTGCCTTGCCTTTGGAGTGCTAGGATTAAAGGCATGCACCACCATGTCCAGCTTATGGGTTCTGGGAATTGAAACCGGGGTTCCCTGCAGAGTAGTCAGCACTTAAACTGCTGAGCATCTTTTCAGCCCATAAATAAAATATTTTAAAAAAGAATTATATCTAACATTTTTTTTCCTATTAGTTAATCTGCTAGAGAAAACTGGGATTTTGATGCTCTTGTCAAAGTAGATCTAATCACCCAAGTGTTTCATTTTGGAGATTTCATTAAGATAAGGATAGTTTGTATATCTTTTATTTTGATGCATGTGTGTGGGTGTTTGTGTGTGTGTGTACTCATGAGTGTGGAGACGAGAGGACAATCTCAGGTGTCATCCTTAGAAACGTCATCCTGTGGGCTGGAGGGATGGCCTAGTGGTAAGAGCGACGACCGTCTTGCAGAGGACCCGGGTTCGATCCCCAGCACCCCAATGCGCTGAGAACCGTCTGTGACGCCCGGAGAACTCCAGTTCCAGGAATCCAAGACCCTCTTCTGACCCCGCGCATCGCAGGCACGGGTGGCGCAGAACCTGCATGCAGACAAATACATTCATAACATAAAAAATAAATAAATTTAAAAAAATTAAAAAAAAAAAAAAAAAAGAAACGTCATTTCTGTTCCTTTGAGATAGAGACTCAGTGGCCAGGAGCTCGCCAGTTAGGCCAGGCTGGTCAACCAGTGAGGACCAGGAATATTCCTGTGTTGGTTCCCTAGCCCTGGGATTACAGTGTGCACCAGCATGCCTAGTGTTTTCACATGGGTTCTGGGCTTTGAACTTGGGTCCTCCAGCTTGCACGCCAAGCACTTTACCAACTGAGCTTCTCTCCGCCCTGACCACTGTTTTATAAAAATCACCACACTGACATTTTTTAAAATTATTTATTTATTTATTATTTATTTATTTATTTATTTTTTGGTCTTTTGCAAGACAGGGTTCCCGGAAGCCCAGCTGTCTGGAACTTGCTCTGTAGACCAGGCTGGCCTTAACTCACAAGATCTGCCTGCCTCTGCCTCCCAAGTGGTGGTGCATGCCTTTAATCCTATTATTTCTTTTTTTAAATTTTATTTATTTATACATATATTTTTATCAATCAGACCCGTGTCGCCCCCATCCCTCCACCCCTCCAGAGCATGCATTCTGCCAAACATGCTATTCATCTCTTTCTCAGTCTTTCAATATTCTCCATGGGAAGTTGACGATTTGAGCAAGTTATGATGTTTCAGTCAGTTCTTTGATGTTTCAGTCAGTTCCTTTCTGTTGTTGTTGTTGTTTCCAATATGCATCACTCTCAACTGCTTTGGACAAAAGCTCAAGGGGCCATGCACAGGAATACTTACAACTGGGTAATTGGCACTAGCATCTACAGATGAGGGATACCATTCATCGTTTGTTTTTTTGGGACTGTGTTACTTCACTCAGCATGATGTCCTCTAGCTCCAGCCATTTTCCTTCAAAGCTCATGATGTTGTCTTTCTTTACTGCTGCATAGAACTCCATTGTGTAGATGTACCACATTTTCTCTATCCACTCATCAGTTGAGGGGCATTTGGGTTGGCTCCAGCTCTTTGCTATTGTGAAGGGAGCTGAAATAAACGTAGCTATGCATGTATCTCTACGGTGGGGTGAGTCTTGTGGGTACATGCCTAGGAGTGGTATGGCTGGGTCGGGTGTCAAGTTCATTCCAAGTCTTCCAAATTCCTATTATTTCTTATGTGTATGAATGTACTGTGTGCATGTAAGTTGGTGCATCCATGTCGTGCAGTGCTGCGGAGGTCAGAAGAGGGTGCTGTAGTCCCCTGGAACTGGAGTTAAAAGATGGTTCTTAGCCACCATGTGGGTGCTGGGAATCGAACCTGGGTCCTCTGCAAGAGCAGTCGGTGCTCTTAACCACTGAGCCATCTCTCCAGCCCCACACTGACATTTTTAAATAAATGTTTTTCTTAGGTTTTATTTATTTATTTGTTTTGTATGGATGAGCGTTTTGTCTGCATGTATGTAAGTGCACCATATATACAATGCCCATAGAGCCAGAAGATGGAGCCAGGTCCCTGGGAACTGGAGTTACAGTTGCCAGCTGCTATGTGGGTGCTGATAAGTGCTCTTAATCACTGAGCCATCTTTCCAGTCCCCATACTGACGTTTGAAGGTCAAAATATGGAAAAGATTCTGAGGTCTCATTATCTATGTCATTCAAAATTATTCCATGTAACTTTATTATTGTTTGAGGTTGAGTTGGTTTGGAGGATTATGAGGAAGCTTTTGACCTTAAAACATAAGCAGAGAAGGCACAGTGTGGGAAGGGTACACCTTTAATCCCAGCACTCAGGAGGCAGAGGGCCATGAAGCTCTGTGAGAGGCCAGCTTGGTCCACATAGCAAGTTCCAGGGCAGTTGGGCCTACAGGGAGACCCTGTCTCAAAATGGAACCCAAACCAAAACAAACCAAAATTAACAAAGAAACCTTTTAGAAATCATCCCTTACTTAAACTGCTTCTTACTAAGCCACGTTGAGTCAGAGAAATCCTTTAGGCCTCTTTGGTTCAGCTTGGGTGAATGTGGAGGGCATTGGAGTGAGTGAGAAGATTAAAGATTAATCTATAGGGAGAACTCTGGAGATCTAGGCATAAGAACCTGGAAGGGCAGAGAGAGGATCAAGAACTTGAGATAGAACTGAGCCAGAAAGTATGTAGCAGAGAAATACCCTATAGTGATACCCACACAGGCTACAAGCCGGCAGTGTGAGGAAGAGACCATCTAAACCATTGCTGAGCATGTGACATGCTTAAATCACATCGGGGATCAGAATAACACGTAGTAACACTGCATCTAGATGCCCCTTATTTGATTAGCAAAAATGCAAGAACTTGATGATACTGTGCATTGATTGAGATGTGGCGATCATAAAGTAATCCATCAATGGATTATGTCTAGAAGGCAAATTGCTGCAGCTACCAAAATATAAAGCAGGTATGCCATTCCACACCTGTAAAAATCTATGCCACTGAGGGCTGATTCAGATATGTTGGGATGTGCACAAGAGTTTCACAGAAGCATCGTTTGTAAGAAATGGGAGCTGGAAGAGGGAAGGGGAGAGGAGAGAGAGAGAGAGAGAGAGAGAGAGAGAGAGAGAGAGAGAGAGAGAGAGAAAGAGAATATGAATCCAAGGACCCACCAGTATCAGAACAGCCTTGCAGGTTGAAATGATTGTTGTACAACCTAAGCTTGGGTGCCCATGAAAAGGTCTGAGGTGACTAAATTGACAAGAAATTTCTATGCTCCCTTCTGTGTCAAATTACATGATTCTCTGTACTGTTCTACCTCTTTTTCTTGACTTGAGCTTCTTATATCAAGGACTCTGTGGCAGAAGCAGGCCTGGTCCATTTCCTGGACTCCTTGCTCCACTGACTCATGGGTTGGAAGTTGGTGAATTGGACACATGGTGAGGGGGGTGTGAGGCGAGGCAAGGGTGTGAGAGGGATGGAACTCACCTAAGCTGCACAGCTCTAACTTACATGGTTCAAATGGCAGTTGTTATGGTGATTAATGAGGTGGTTTTGTCCTCTGTGGACTGGCAAAATATTCTCGGAGGTTTAGTTCCTGCCTCTACAAAATGAGGGTGCCAACAGTGCCTCCCTTCTGGGTAGCTTTGTTAATTCAGTAACAAGATGATGATATGATGCCCAGTACTGAATAGATGCTTAACAAAAGTGCCCTGATCGAGGTGACAGGTGCTTCCAGCAGGGTGAATAGACAAGCTGGACAGGCAGCAGAATGGAGACTCTCCAGGGGACAGGATACAGAGCCCGCAGAACACAGTGCTCCAGCCGCAGACCGCCTGAACAGAGGGCCCCCAGAACCGTTCCCTGTGACTCAGCGCTGGGCTAATTGGCGGACAATGGCATTAATGAAAAGGCCATGTTTCTTGACAAAAGCCCCCACCCAGCTCCCGAGCCAGGAGACATTCTGAACTACTTGTACAGCTCCCTTCTTTGGGGGAGGATTCCAATCTGCTGGAGAACTAGGGACACAGACACCCTCTAATGCAGGGTGTAGGCTCTGACTCACTGGCAAGTTCAGTGTCAGGAATCGGATGACTAGAGTGGCTCTTGGAACACCAACATGGGAGCGACCTTAAGATGCAAATAAGTTCCCTTTCTTTTACAATGGGGGAACTGAACCTCAAAGATGGGAAAGGGTCCATTTGTAGTGAGATTAGGGCTGAGCCTAGACTTCCTCCTCCCCCATCCTGGACAACCTGGGGGCTATGACTTGATAATCCAGACTTGTGCATGGGAATGCCTGGGTAACGAAGGGAGGGACAGGAGGCTGTTGAACCATGTGAGCCAAGATAAGAAAGGGGGACTGTGGAGGAATCGTGGAAATAACGATGATGATGACGACGACGGCTGACGTTTGCTGGCTCTATGCTCTTTGCCAGGCACTGGGTTAAGTGACTTACTCCCATCAGCCCATTTATTTCTCATAGTGACACCTGATATAGATACTACTGCTCTTCTACTTTTACAGATGGAGAAACTGAAGCTCAAAGGAACCACATCATTGTCCCAGGTCACGTGGCTATCATAAGAATTGGGATTCACACCTCCTATATTTTCATTTTTGTTACTATGATATATACCCTGACAAGACCAGCTTAGGGGAGAAAGGAATTTAGTTCAGCTTACAATTCCAGGTTACAGTTCGCCAGAGCAGGGCGGTTAGAATGGCAGAAGCTTACATCGCTTCCCGTCAAGAGCTGAGGGGAGTGAAGGAAAGCATGCATGCTGCTTGCTTGTGCTCAGCTCAGTTTCTCTGCTCTTACATAGTTCACGACCTCCCTGCCTAAGGAACGGTGTTACCCACAGTGGGCTAGGTCTTCCCGCATTGATTAATGAATTAAGACAATACCCCATAGATAAGCCCGCAGGCCAACCCAGTGTAGACAATCCTTCATGGACACTCTCTTTCCAGGCTACTCTAGGTTGTGTCCAGTTGACAATTAAAGCTAACCATCACATCATCCAATTTTGTTTGCTCCTCAAACTGTAAGTCTTAATGAGTCAGTCTTCATGAATATCATACACAGGCAATCACATGGACATGTTTGATAATGACTAGGCTTGAAAATTGAGTTGACAATTCCCATCATTTAGAGCCACCTAGAATTTTCTGAATGGCTATAAAAGGCCAACCATGTCTATATCTGTTACCTATGAATGGTGTGTTAACTGCTATTGCTCTGATTGACACGGCAGTTCTGCTAGGCTGGGTACCTGCTAAGAATATGTACCCTGATCTTCAGATGGGAGACTGAGGCCCAGAGAAATAAGGCAGTTTGTCCACAGAAACGCAGCCAGCTGGTGGTGAAGTGGGACATCAGCCTCTAAGAGATAAGCATAAAGGATGGCCTGGCCAAGTCTCAGGAGGTGGGGAGGGATGGGGCAGGGCCAGGCACAGGCCAGCAGCCCCTTCCTGGCTTCCTGACAGCACTATTGTTTGAAGCCGGTTCTTGGACATCCAGGAAATGGGCGACATCACTCCCAACAAAGGAGAGGAAACTGCTTGAATGTTTCAGCTCCACCTCACGCGCTGGCCCTGGGGTTGGTGATGGAGCCTGGCCAAGGCAGCTTGACCCTCCACTCAGCCGGGCCATGCAGCCCCCACCCTGTGTGTGCACTGCTCCCTCTCCTCTACCAGCAAGTTCCAAACCTTTGTAGCCCCAACCAGCAGACTTTCCAGCTCTAGAAGCATCCATAGAGTCCCACTGATTCCCTTTTCTCTGAGAGCTGTAGCCCTGGGGTCCTACTGGATGGACAGTACCTTCCCTATGACTGGACAGACCGCCCCTTTAGTTCTGAGTCCCAGGCCTAACCCCTGGCAGGCTCACCATCTATGCGGAGGCAGAGTGTATCAGGCGGGGCTGCTCCTGGTCTCTAGGAAGGCCTCTTATACCTCTGCACAGTTAGCATCTTCCCTGAGTGGATGAAGGAGGGGGCAATACCTGAGGCCACAAAGAAAAAGGAGTGTCAGGTGCTATGCATCATTGAGGATGGGACAAGTAACTAGGTAAAGCAGAAATAAAGATGATTTTTCGGGGCTGGAGAGATGGCCTAGCGGTTAAGAGCGCCGACCACTCTTGCAGAGGACCCAGGTTTGATCCCCAGCACCCACATGGCGACTGAGAACCGTCTGTAACTCCAATTCCAGGAGAACTCCGGTTCCAGAGGATTCTGAGACCCTCTTCTGACCTCCGCGGCATTGCACGACACGGGTACACAGACCTACACGCAAAACAGTACATTCATACACATAAATAAATAAAATTAAATTAAAAAAATTTTTTTTAATTAAAAAAAAAGATTTTTCTGCTGGGCTCTGGAGTCACAAAGGCTTGGGTTCGAATCCCAGCTCTGCCTCCTATTACCTATGTGACCTGATTCAGTCACTCTACCTCTCTGAGTCTGTTTCTTTTCCCATGAAGTGCAGGTAGTAAGAGCTACTTAGTAGAGTTGGTGGGCACTAAACGAGGTCATGGGCATAAAAGGGGCACAAGGCACGTAGCAAGAACACAGTTCCTTTTCCCACAGCTAGGTGAGAATTGGGGGGAGATGGAGAACCTGGTACTTCAGGATTGTGATTCAGAATCCCAAGGTTCTGGGCGGAGTTAGAAGGATGAAGATGTGGTTGTTTCCCGACTCTCCAAGAGCAGGCATGAAGCAGGTTCTTGGACATCCACATGGTGACAAAAGTCTGGGCCTGGCACTTGGCAAACTCACGAGTCCCTGCTGCTCAGGATTGTAACCTCTGGGAGCTTGGCTGGATTTTGATTAGGAACCATGATCCAGGCTGGAAGCTGTGCCCTTTGAGTCTCCAAGTCACCTAGCACATCTGATCTAGAGTATCAAATAAGGGAAGCCCAGCAACAACGGCAGGTAACACCTCCCCCCAGGGTCACACAGTCATGCTCCCTACTTGGGATTCTTCCTATTGAAGACCCAGAGATTCCAGAGGCTCCCTCTCCACTTCCTGGATCTAACCCAAGACAAGAGAGTCAAGAAAAAGAAGCCACGCTGGGTCACCTGTCCGTGTTGGCTGGTAATACAAGCTGTCCCTCCCAGATCGCCTTTCTCCTGGGTCATCTCAGCATTGCCAGCCTCCTCTGACCACCCAGGGCTGGTGACCCTTGGTCCTTCTGCATATCTCTCTGACCCCAGGTTCCTCTTCTGCCAAATCTCTTCTGGTATTAACTCCCACCTGTTGTAAACTGGCAGATGGGAAAGAGCCTTGCAGACCTTCCATGGCTAGAGAGCAATAGTTGGCCTCATGCCGTCGTTGCCCCAGACCCCATAGAGACCCTGTGAGGGAAGTGTCTCCTAGATGAGGAAATGGAGGTGCAGAGAGAGGAAGGGAATCTCACAAGGCCACACAAGGTGTCGCTGGTTTATGTGGAACCAAAACTCCTGTCACAGCTTCCAGTCCAGAACAGCTTTCTCTCAAATGCCAGTGTCCCAGTCTGGAAGCCCAGCCATGTGGACTGTGGAGAGGCGGGAGTGGGGGGTGGGGGGTGGGGAGGAAGGGTTAAGAGGCTTCCCTATGTTCCCTCCCCCCAGCCTCCCACCATAGGGAACAAATCTCCAGGAAGCCCAGCGGGTGGCCAGGTCCCAGCGCTGATTGCAGGAGATGGCACGGGGGCCAGGCGGTTGCCATGGCGACTTCCTGAATCACCGAGCTAGTTCCTGCTGAGGCTTTGGGAAGTCAGACATACCTGGATAACCCCATGAGGCCTGCTAGGTCTCTCTGAGGGAAAAGACAGAGGAGAATGTGAGAATGTGGCATGCCTGCTCACAGAGAGTTGGCACAGGCATGTGTGAGCCACAGTGGCAGCAGGTGTACAGCTGGGACACATACTTCAGAGACACATGTGGCTAGGTGCAAAGCTTCCTGACCTGCACAGGAGCCCTTAAAGAAGAGAACAAGGAAGGCAGGGAGGCGCTAGGGAACAGGCTTGGAGGTGCTGAGCACAGGGATGAAGCCGGCAGAGCTGGGGTTCTGGAGGCCAGGCCAAGGAACTTGGTCCTGCACCTAGAGGTACTGGGGGTCTGATGGGGGCTTTGAAGCAGGGAGGTGGCCTAAGATCTCTCCAGTGGCCCATGGAGGACAGGTCAAAGTCAGGGAGACTGAAGGCAGGGGTACCAGTGTGGATGCCCATCTTCCAACCTGGCAGTGCCTTGTTTGAGTTAGCATTCACGCCTTCTAACTTCCATGTGTTGCTCTGAATGCTTGGTTCCTGTCTATCTGCCCCACTAGGATGTGAGCTCACAGAGCAGAGGGGTTGATTGCTTCTTTCACAGAGGTACTAAGCTCCAACAAGCTGCCTGGATATAGGGGTCTCATAGATATTTGCTGAGTGAATAAATGAGGCTTGATGAGTTGAATGAGGAGCAGAAGGAAGGGTAGAGACAGAGAGAGGTGCACATGGAAAATGATTCAGGTAGACGTGGTCAGATGGGATGGCTGGAGTACCCAGGGCCTTCATGAATTTTTGAGCTGGTGACTGTGGCCCCAATGCCATGGCTATCCTAGCTCAGAGAAGAGCCCATGGGATGCAAGGGCTAGAAAGAAGTGGAGGGCTGGAGAGGGAGATTGAGGCAGGGACTATGGGCAGTGCGCTGAACCTGAGTGCATTAGGAGGGGACCTGGGATGACTTTAAGTGAACATCCAGGGGCTTCCCTGACCCTTCTGCAATTAGGGTCTAAAGCATCTTCCAATAGAAATATACTTCAGGGGCTGGAGAGACAGCTCAGTGGTTAAGAGTACTGGCTGCTCTTGCAGAAGACCTGGGTTCAGTTCCCAGTACCCATATGGTGGCTAAGAACAGCAGGTAATTCCAGTTCCAGTTCCAGTTCCCTATTCTGACCTCTGTGGGCATTGCAAGACACAGGTGCACTTACATACATGCAGGCAATACACTCATACACATAAAATAAAAGCAATAAATAAAATATTTTAGATAAAGAAATATAGTACAGGGGCATGATAGTTTACACCTTTAGTTCCAGCACTCAGGAGGCAGAGGCAGGCAGATCTCTGTGAATACAAGGCCAGTCTGGTTTATATAGTGAGTTCTAGGGGCTTCAGGCTACAGGGCTACATAATGAGACCTAGTTTCAAATACACATGCACACACACACACACACACTTTCTACATATATGTATATATGTACTATATATATATATATATATATATAGAGAGAGAGAGAGAGAGAGAGAGGGAGAGAGAGAGAGAGAACAGGCCTCAAAGGCAAACCATCTGTAATTTTACATTTTTTTTTCTTTTTTTATTATTTTCTATGTGTATGAGTGTACTGTCTGCATGTAGGTTTGTGCACCTGTGTCGTGGAATGCTGCGGAGGTCAGAAGAGGGCATCGGATTCCCCTGGAACTGGAGTCAAAGATGGTTCTTAGCCACCATGTGGGTGCTGGGAATCGAACTCGGGTCCTCTGCAAGAGCAGTTGGTGCTCTTAACCACTGAGCCATCTCTCCAGCCCCATAATTTTACATTTTCTAGTAACGCATTAGAAAAGCACAGAGAATGTAGCTCATGCATTAGTGTATGCCAAGTCCTGGGTTTAAACACAGCACCTTGGGCTGGAGAGAGGGCCTAGAGGTTAAGGGCGCCAACTGCTCTTGCAGAGAACTGGGGTTTGATCCCCAGCACCCACATGGCGGCTAAGAACCATCTTTAACTCCAGTTCCAGGAGAATCCGACACCCTCTTCTGACCTCCACGGCAATTGCATGACACGGGTGCACAAACTTACATGCAGACAGTATAGACATACACATAAAAAATAAAAAAAAAGAAATAAATACAGCACCACAAAAAGAAAAGGAATAAGGAGGCAGGTGAAGGTAATTTAGCAACGTATTTTACTTCATCTCACGTGGTCACATGATCACCTCAACAGGTTATCAATATCCAATCACAAAGGAGATGTTTTACCAGACTTTTGGGGTACCAAGATTTGGCAAAGTTGTGTATATGACTTTTTTTTTTTTGAGACAGGGTCTCCCTATAGCCCCATCTGGCCTGGAGTTCACTCTGTGAGACCAGGCCACAGAGATCCGCCTGCTTCTGCCTCTTGAGTGCTGGGATTAAAAGTGTGCACCACCACACCTAGCTTAGAGGCAGTTCTTAGCTGCCATGTGGGTGCTGGGAATCAAACCTGGGTCCTCTGCAAGAGCAGTTGGCACTCTTAACTGCTGAGCCATCTCTCCAGCCCCATATATGACATTCTTAAAGCACATCTCAGTTTGGGGATAATCACAGATCGGGTTCTGATATTCATGGGATCAGTGCCAATATACCAGACAGGATGGCCTAGGCTCTGGAGCTCAGCCTCCAGTAATGAGGCTCTGGGTGGGCCTGGGACTTCAGAGGTGGCCCAGGATGAAGATGAGCAGTCAGAGAAGAGGAAGTCACAGGGTCTGGGATTGCCCCTTCCCCACCCTGTTGTTTTCTTTAGGTTCAGTCCTTCTCATTCTTTTGCTTATGTGGATTGATAGAGTTATGCTGAACCTTCATTGGGTGGGCCACTCTGCTAGGTACTAGGGCTATAATAGTCCATTGAACACGAAGTAGTTGTTCTTTTATGTGTGTATATGTGAATGTGTGCAGGTGTGGGGGGGTATGCACACCCACATGTAGGGTCTAAAAGCAGATGTTGGGTCCTCTATTGCTCTACACATTATTATTATTATTATTATTATATCATTATATCATTATTTTATTTATTTATCTTTATTTTATGTGTTTTACCTGCATGTAAGTACACCATGTGTGTGCAATGCCCACAGAGGCCAGAAGAGGGCATCATCCCCTGGAACTGGAGTTAATGAGTATTGTTAGATACCATGTGGCTGCTGGGAACTGAAACTGGGTCCTCTGTAAGAGCAGCCAGAGCTCCTAACTGCTGAGCCATCTATTGTTATTATTTTTGAGACAGGATCTCATGTAGCCCTGGCTGCTCTGGAACTTACTATTTAGATCAGGTCAAACTCACAGAGATACACCTGCTTCTGCCTCCTGAATGCTGGAATTAAAGTGGAGCACCACCACACCTGGCTGTATTATTAACTTCTACTAATTTACTTCTTTGACAATCACATACCTGTGTGAAATGGGTCTCTCCCTCCACCCTCTTTTATCTCCCTCCACTTCTATCAACGCTTCTTCCTCCAGGTACTCTTCACAGATTTATGGGTTTGTTTTTTTTTTTCTGTTTTGTGATCCATTTAGTCTAATTGGGGGCATCTGTCAGACTGCTGGATGGGGACTGTCCATTGGAGCCTGATGGGGGTCACTGATGAGCACACAACTGGAAGGAATGACTGCCCCTCCCCCTGAATCTATCAATCAGAGACAGTTTACAGTGTGGGATGGGGCCCCTCGACCCCTTCTCCAGCCATTCCTGTGCAGACAGAATGCAAGAGAGTTCATGATTACAATGGCTGGGTATTTTGCAGTCCTTCTACCCATTGCCACCTCCCTGTCCTGCAATGTCCCCTGAGCCTTGGAAGGGATGGTATGGAAGTCTTGTTTGAAGGGTCTGGAGAGTTGATGCAGCAGTTATGAGTACTGGCTGCTCTTGCAGGGGACCTGGGTTCCATTCCTAGTGCCCACATGACACCTAACAACCACCTGGAAATCCAGTTCCAGGGGATCTGATGCCTGCTTCTCATTCCATGAGTGCTGCACGACATGGGTGCACTTATACACATGCAGGTAATACACACATACACATAAAATTAAAATAATCCATAAACTATATTTTTTAAAAGTCTTGTTTAGGGCTGAGTACTCATCCATCTTATGTTTTGAGACAGGTTCTCTTGCTGAACCTGGAGCTCACTAATTCAGCTATAGTAGCTGGGCAGCAAGCCCTGGGATCCACGTGTCTCTAACCACCACAGTGCTGGGGTTACAGATGGATGTGGCCATGCCTGGGTTTTCACTGGGTGCTGGGGATAGAACTCAACCCTACAGAGTTATTAATATTCTTACTAGAATACTAGCTCTAGCTCATCGATGAGGAAGCTGATGGTTGGAGAAGGCAAATCCATGTTGTATGACTAACTGAGGGAGCAGGTTGGTGACCTGATGGAATCTATGGAGGGATTTCTCCAAGGAAGCCCTTTTCTCTAGATCTCTACATTTAAGTGGCCTGGAAGATATGGAGGGATAGCCAGGGTGTCTCCAGCCTAACAGCCCATCTCCCAGCAAGGCAGCAGAAGGTAGAGACAGGGACAGGAAATCACTGTTCTGTGTGAGAAAACAACGGCTGAAGTCTCGTTCCCTTCCCCCCCCCCAGGTGACCTTGGGGAAGATGGCTTTGACTTTCTAGGTTTCAAATTCTACCTTGATAAAACAGGCAGACTGGCTTACTTCCCGGATGGGGGTACATGATAGCCACAGAAGCACATGGTCCATAAGAAAGAGTGGCACAAGGCTTGGAAAGGGAGCATAGAGACCCTGACTCCTGACATGGCCCTGGTGGGGGCCTGGCAGGGGTTCCTCCTGAGTGAAAACTTTAGGACATGTGACTGGGGTCTCTGGTCCAGGAGTATCTTCTTTGAAGCTCGTGCGCTAAGTGGGTGCATAGTGAATGAAATACCTCTTCTTTCCAAAGAAGTTTGATGATGGACTCCAGCCAGGAGGTGACCATGTTGGATTTTAACCCTGGCTTCCTTGTCCAAACCCATAGCTTCTGTCTTCTGCCTAGCATACCAAGGTGCTGATAGTCTATCCCAGAAGTCACAGCACAGATAGCCTGTCCCTCACAGCCTGGGGTCAGTGTACATCAGATAGCCTGTCCCTCACAGCCTGGGGTCAGTGTACATCGTGCTTCCAGGCACCCGCAGGAGCAGGGAGGCTGAAGGCCAGGCATGGCCGGATTCACAGGTTGAAGACTGTTTCTCTGGGCTTCCTGACTCCGTGTGTCCCGCCGCAGCCCCTTCTCCCGGCCACCTCCCTTCCTGGCCTGGTGCTAGGGCTGACCATCGGGTGGGGTGGCATCCGGGCCAGAACTGTGAAGAGGGTGTCTGGGCAGAGACGGATGGCCTGTCATTTGACTGCCGGCACATCCTCAAATTCTTTGCCTTTGAGCAAGTGGGAACTGTGTTGGGGGTGGGGTTGGAGACAAAGCAGAAGTAGGAGGTGGGGGGAATCTGTGGGGTTATGGGCACCTCCATGGCCTGCTTCAGCTGCTGGCTGGCCCACAGACCTGGTCTAGGCTATGTGTGCGTGTGTGCTTGGGAGAGTCAGACCCTCAACCTTAGCTTGGAGGCTGGACAAATAGGAGAGATGACTTCAAACCCTGGCTCTATTCTTCACTTGTAAGAAGACCTCAGGCTGCTCTCTTCTGGTTTTCTCTCCCCGGCCTCTGTGTCTCCATCCAGGCAAAGGGCCTGCAGTTCTGACATGTGATCCATTTAAACTGTACTGGCTGGAACACTTAGCCCAGCAGAGGGAGCCCCAGGGACTGTGGGAGACACTGAAGGGAAGGAGGCCGTTGGAAAGGCTGCGCAGGTGAGCTCTCTCCACCAGGCTGAGCACCCTGACTGGCTGTGCTGGGGAAGAGGTGGCTACGGAGGAAAGACAACGGCTCTGTTGTCTGTCCTGAGAGAAACGGGGCTGTCACATTGGGGCTTTCTCCACTCAATGGCCCCTGTTGGGTCCCAACCACCACTCGCAGTCACACACACCACTACTCCCAGTCACACATACCACCACATAGCTCTGTTCACAGAGTCTTGGTCCACACTTTGAGCCACAGCTTGGCAGTTCCCACTGTTAACTGTAGGGTTATGAGCCAAGCAACAGCATACACCACCACAGCTTCACGGATGTCTGCACCTGGGCTTGTGTGTACACACTCAGTCACAGGCACACAAACACAACCGCCCACAGGCACAGAGCCTCTGAATGCCACACACTGACTTGTAGAATCACAGGTGCCTTGGGGCAGGCAAGCTCGGGGTCCCCCACGTGTAAACATGCCCCTTGGTGGAGGAGCCCACTTCTAGGTAGGCTCAGCCTTACCAGAAGCCCTTTGAATTGTCAGAGGCATAGAGTGTCCCGGGAGCCTGTCTTGAGTGGGGTCGTTGGAATAAAGAACCCTCTGCAGAGCCCTGACATCCTTGTAATATAAAGGAACTAGATGGTCCCTTCTCAGCTTCCTCCAGCATCCCCCAGCATCCCCCAGCATCCCCAGCATGGAAGCACCATGGCTTGCTTATTCCCTTGGAAGCTCTGGGGGGTAAACTGAGGCTTGGAAGGAGGAGTGGAGATAGCCCAAGGACAAGGCTAAGGGTCAGAGGTGGTGAGTTTCCCACTCGCACGCTGTCAGGGACACCCCCCCCCAGCAAGCCCCCATCCCCCTCCATACCAGCACCCAAGGGCTCCCAGGCACAAAGCCACTTGGCGGCGCTCGAGGGGGCACGCGTGGGAGCGTGCGCGGCGGCCCGCGCCTTCGGCCAAGATGTTCCCTCTCGGCGTGATTGACAGGCTCGAGTGCCGAGAAACAAAATTGTTTATGCGCTAATGAATAAGGCCCTGATTGCAAGATCCTGTTTGGAAAATTATAGTGCGGCGGCGGCGGCGGCGGCCGCGGCGGCCCAATTACAGCCCGCGCTGCATATTCATTTCGTCTCTCCTTTGCATGGAGATGAACGGGCGGCCCCGCGCCCTGCAAAGGCAACGCCAAATTTAGTTCCAGGTTCCGCACTCCTCCACGCCATTGTCTGCCCGGACCACCTGCCTCCTGCCCGCCTGATTGCCCGCGAGGGCTCGGGGAGGGAGGCCAAGAAAGTTCTCCCTGCCCCCTCCTCTGGGCACCCCTCTCTGCTCTTCGCTCTTCCTAGGTCCCCGACTCTCCTGGCGTCTCCCCTCCTTCCACTCTCTCCTTTCTTGGTGCACTACACACTTGCTGACTCTCCAGCTCTCTGACTCTGGTGTGGGTCTCTCCCAGGTATGAAGCAGGGGCTGGGACGTAGCTCCGTGGTAGAACTCATGGTTAATTTGCACCAGACCTCGTGGGTGCCCCCAGCACCAAGAATGGATCAGTGGAATGTGGAACACAGAGGAATTTTACTCACCTCTCCCTCCCTGCTCCAGCTGCAGAAATTCCGTGGGTTCCTGGGTTTCTGGGTCCTCTCAGAGACAGCAAGGACAGTAAAGGGGGCCTGCCTGTTTCACGCTCCCTCCCTCCTCGGCTGAGACAGGTCCAGGACCTCTGCCTTGGTCTGTCCCCCAGAGGTCGCTCCCGGTCCACTGCCTCCCCTGTGCCATCTTACCCATCCTTCTAGTATGGGGTACCCCCACGACCTGCTTGCTCTCTCATACTCTTCCCTGGCCAGCACACCCTTCCTGTCTCCCTAGACCATTCCAAGAGCAGCTCACCTATCCTTCTCTTCCTCAGGCAGGGAGACAGCACCTGGTTTCCAAGTATGTCCTGATACAGCTACTGGCATAATACCTTCCTGTCCTTTCCCACAGGCCTGATCTGAGGAGCACCCTGGGCTGGGCTGAGTCACCCAGATCCCTGGTGTGGGGGCCTCAGGGCTGGGACACTCAAGGCATCCACTGCCACCGTAAGCTCAGGTATGCTCAGGTATGCTCAGTTTCCCTCCCTAGCATTGGCAGGACTGGGTGGGCAGGACTGGGTGTGAGGCTGTGAGGAAGGGCCTTGGGCCTCCAGCCCTAGGTCCGAGGAGCCAGCTCAGCCCCGGCTTTAGCCAAGACAGGGACAGCTGGTCCTTCACACAGTCACATTGCTCTGATTGACAGGTGCTGGAGGCCCGGAGTTAATATGGCTCAGTCAGACTTGTTGAATCTCTCTCTCTTTTTTTTTTTTTTCTTTTGAGATAGGGCCTTTTGCCCAGGCTGGACCAAACTCCTTATGTAGCCCTGAACTCCAGATCCTCCTACTCTACCTACTGAGAGCTGGGATAAAGGCATATGCCTCCAAGTCCAGGGCTTTGTGCACACCGAGCAGACAGTCTACCATTTAAGCTGCATCCCCAACCCCTGGTTTTATTTTTTTAATATTTATTATTTTTATTTATGTATATGGATGTGTATGTGATGAGTTTATGTGCACTGAATGTGTACAGATCCTCTTGGAAACCAGAGGGCGTCAGATTTTCTGGAACTGGAGTCATGGACATTACCGAATGTTGGTGCTGGGAACCGAAGCCCAGTCCTCTGCCAGAGCAGCCAGTGCTCTTGGGCACTGAGCTGTCTCTCCAGCTGTCCAACTTTTTGACACTGCCCTATGATGTCATCATCTACAAAGTTCACCCTCGACAATCACAGAACTGAGTTACAAAACAATAACTTGCAAACAACAAATCGAAACAAAACCACCCCAAACTCTCACCATGTTTTAAATAAAAGTTTATAATTTTGTGTTAGGCCACAAGCAGTCTGCAAAGGGGCCAGAGGTGGACATACCTGGAAGTGATGATGGCTCAGGCTGGGCTCATCCCCATCTGGCCAAAATGCCCACAAAGTGACCAGTACTTCTCTTCTTGGGGGTTGTATTAGGAGACACTGATTTGAATAAAAATGGACATCACAAACACCCCAACCTACTGCCAGACACACAAACTAATGCTTGCTCTCTCATACCCTTACCTGGCCAGCACATAGTCTTACACTGACATAGTCTTACACACACACACACACACACACACACACACACACACACACCATTCTTCTTGAAAGACCTACAATACACTGAGACACAAAGACTGCCCAGGAGGCTGTGTATGGGGCAGCACTGCCCTCTGGTGGTTATTCTAGAACTTCGTAGAGCTCCCACTGGCCTAAAACCATAAAGGAGCCGCAATGGGGATACCCAAATCCAGAGAACTGGGACTTGCAGGCAGGAATAGGAGTCTAACATCTGTCTCTGTGGTTCCAGCTCTCTGCTACCGTCCCCACATACTCTAGGCTCAGAACTTGCTTATAGCAGGACCCTGCCCAATGACAGGGAGAGGAAAGATGTACAAGCTGAGCCTTCTGATGCAGAGTGGACAATCACAGAGTTATGCCAGTCAGGTCATTTTTCCATTGGGTTTACTCATCAGCTATGGGTCACTGAGGCTATCTCAGCACCTGAAGCACGGAGGAATACCCTAGGTGTGTGTGTGGGGGGCGGGGAGAGCCTCATAGAGTAGCAAGGCCACATCCCAGGATCTTGAAAGCCATGTTTGGGAACATGGGTTTTATTCTGGGAGTAACAGGGATCTGGGAACAGGTTCATAGAGACAAGATCAATAGCAGGTGGCCGAGGAAGCAAGAAGCAGGTGAGATGAAAGGAGAAACAGTGGCTTGGACCAGGGTGAGGACAGGGTGGGAGGAGGCCGGAAGCACACTGATTCCATACTTGCTGTGAAGGTTGGCTTCCTATGCTTTGGGGGAGGGAGTGGCCTTGGAGGGCATGGAGCTTCGGGAGGCTGACAGGATGGGGTGAGGAGAGATGGAGATGATGTGTTTGATTTCACTCTGCCAAGCCCGAGAGCTGGGAGACATTTGGATCTGAAGTGCCTCCCATAGAGGGTCATGGGTTGAAGACTTGGTCTCTGGCCTTATTGCGAGGTGATGGGACCATGAAAGTCCTGATTCCATCAATGAACTGATCCAAACATGACCTCATAGTTGAATTGTGCTATTGGAAGCTATTGGAATTAGGTCACTGGAGGTGTGCCTTTGAAAACTATGTCTTGTCCCTGGCCTCTGCGTCCTTCTTTGCTTCAGTCACCACAAAGTGAACAGCTTTCTCCCACCAAGATGTTTCGGCTATGACTCAGGCCCACAGCAATGGACCGGCTGACCAATGACTGAGTGAAATCTCTAAAGCCATGAACCCAAATGAATTCTTCCTTAAGTGTTTTTTTTTTTTCCCCAAGCATTTTGTCATAGTGGTGAAGAGTGGCTTATATGGATGTTATTTGGAAAGCAGACGATACCAGGCCCGAAGAGAGCCATGTGTGACTTAGAAGCTTACTCACACTGGCTGAGACAGTGAAGAGAAGCTACCCAGGCAGGGCTCTGAGAAGCCCTAAGCACTGGAGATGGATGATGCTCACACCAACCGGTGCATCAACAAGGAGACTTCATCATAAAATTAAACACGTGCATTATGAAAATTTCTGTCTCAGATGGGCAGAATCATTGAAACTGACCCTTTTGGTGCTCCTGGTCTGAAGGTGCCATGTGACACCTACCTGTTTAGTGACCAGCTCCAGGTGTAAGCAAAAGAGGTATGTCAGGGGGCTGGAGAGATGGCCTAGCGGTTAAGAGCGCCAACCGCTCTTACAGAGGACCTGGGTTCGATCCCCAGCACCCACATGGTGACCGAGAACCGTCTAAAACTCCAATTCCAGGAGAACTCCAGTTCCAGGGGAATCCGAGACCCTCTTCTGACCTCCGCGGCATTGCACGACACAGGTGCACAGACCTGCATGCAGACAGTACATTCATACACATACAGAAAAAAAAAGAGGTAGGTCAGACATAGTCAGGGACAGAGGGAGCTGGAAGCTCAGAGGAGTGTGAGAAGGACCACCTAGGGAGGCAGGAGACAATCTGGGAGCCAAGGACAGGGACAGTTTCAACAAGAAGGTTGCGATCAGTGGGTACAGGTTGAGCAGCTGGACTGTAGTTCCTCCTCTGACCACTAGGGGAAGCCAACGAACAAGTCCTGCCTTGACTCAGGCTTTGCATCTAAGGACTGTGGTCCAGATCCTGTTTTCACCTGTAATGTGTCTTTGGGGTCCCTGGGCCTCAGTTTCTTTTCCTGAAAGGTAAAGCAGTTGGACACCATGATATTTTGAGACCTCTTTGGAATCTTCATTTTAAATTCTCTACCTCCAACCAGCCTGGTAGGACAGCCCATGGTCAAGGACACAGACAATGTGGGTAAGAACAGAGGATGGGCAAGGTTGGCATGGGAAGGTGGCAGGGGATGCCTGCTGGTGATGACAGTCATGAGACTGCTGGGGAAGTGCTACCCACTGCTAACTTGAGTGTGATGTGTCCCACTCCTCCCTCTTTGGGCCTCCGGAACCATCAGAAGAGTAGTGGGAGGTGTGTGAGTGCTTTCTCAGCTCCTCGCCATCCTCAGGCGTCCGGGCCACCCTGTCTCAAACCCAGTGGGCACAGGTATAGACAGGGACACAGCACTTTTGAGGGCTATTATGTTTATAAAGATAGGTACATGCAGTCAGGAGCATGGGCCTGGGTGGGAAAACAGTTCTACATGTGTGCACAAATCCTTGTGTGGCATACATGACCATCCGTGCTTGTTTGCACATAAGTGGGGGTGTCTGGAACATTGGTTCCTGGGAAGATGCAGGAACCAGAGGAATATACTGTGGAGTTGAAAACATGGCGGTGTAACTCACCCACTAAATAACTCTCCACTCTAAGGTACATGTGGGTTTCAAAACTTACTGCACATTTCAGTGGTTTTAGGTTTAGGTTGTGCAACCATTACCACCATCTAGTTCCAGAATGTTCCATCACTGCAAAGGAAACCCTAGACCCACTAGAACTGGGTCCCCCAACCTCACTCAGTGAGTTTATGCTCCACCTCTGGATATTGGGCATTTTGATGAATGCAATCCCGCAGTGTGTGTCTGGCCTCTTTAACAGGGACTTGTGTTTGCAAGGTTCTGCATTTCCATTCTGTAAATGAGGAAATTGTGGCCCACACAGAGGGAGTGATGTCCTGAGTCAGACAGCAGTCCCAGTAGGGATTTGACATGGTGTTACTTTCTTAAGAACATTAGCCTGGGGCTGGAGAGATGGCTCAGTAGTTAAGAGCACTGGCTATTCTCCCAGAGGACTAGGTTCAGGTCCCAGCACCCATAGGGCAATTCACAGCTGTCAGTAACTCTAGTTCCAAGGGGTCTGACACTCTGTTCTGGCCTCTATGGACCCTGAATGCACATAGTACACTTATAAACAGACAGACAAAACAGTCATACACATAAAATAAAATGAAAATCTTAAAAGAGCATTAGCCTGCATCAGTGGAGCTGGGGTATGGAAAACATAGAAGAGCTCATGACCTATCTAAAAGGGTGGCCATTACTCAGCTCCTATTATTTTATATTATTATTATTAACACACAGCTTCCCTTCTTCCTTCTCATACCTCAGTTTAAAGGGTGATAAAATTGGATAGTTGTGAGAAACTTTTTTTGTGTTTTAAAAATTGTGTGTGTTGCCAGACATAGTGTCGCACACCTTTAATTTCAGCACTCAGGAGGCAGAGGCAGGTGGATTTCTGTGAGTTCAAGGCCAGCCTGATCTACATAGGAGCTCCAGGCCAGCTGGGACTAAAGGGAGACCCTGTCTCAAAAAGACAAAAAAAAAAAAAAAAAAAGGTGTGTGTCTTTCTTAATTACTATCCTTCTTAGTTTTTGAGACGGAGTCTCTCACTAAACCCAGAGCTCACAGTTTTGGCTAGACTGACCAGACAACAAGCCCTGGACATCTGCTTGAGTCTATGAACCCCTTGGAAGCTCTGCCTCACCCAGCTTTTATGTAGGTGCTGGGGCTCCGAGCTCAGGTCCTCATGCTTAAGCAAGGAGTACTTAACGCACCCAGCCATCTTCCTCGCCCCATTATTTTGTCATGGGAGGGAATATGTCATGAGTACTGTCTCACACCACAGTGAGATGAGTAGTAACATTGTGAATGCTTCTCTTGTGCCTAGAGTTTTATTATTACGTGTGCGTGTGCGTGTGCGTGTGTGTGTGTGTGTGTGTGTGTGTGTGTGTATGTGTAGGAGGCATGCATGCCACAGCACACATGTGAAGGGCAGAAGACAACTTTACGGAGTCAGTTCTCTCCAGCTCTCTTGATTCTGGGAATCAAACCCAAGTCCCCAGGTTTGCATGGCAAGTACCGTTACCCACTGAGCCATCTCACCTAGCCTTTTAAAACCTCCTTGAGGTCTGTCTAGAGCATACTCTAGCCCTAGAGTATGCTAAGTATGCTCTATAGGCACGTTCTCACGCACTCTTCATGACAGTCCCTAAACAAGGACTCTTACTATCCTTAATAAGCAGATGAAGGCACCAGAACACAGAGTGGCAAGGTTACTCAGCCAAGGAGAGAGTAAGCTGGAGTCAGAGCTGGGGTGTGAGAGCCCTTGCTCTATGCGTTCATACAGGTGCCCTCCTGCTTCCAACTTGAAAAGCAAAGGAATGCAGGTTTTAATGGGGAATGCATAATTTTGCCATTTAGTTTGTTTTGCTTTTTGGCACCATTCAGACTGCAGGCCCAGAGCCTGCACAGGCTGCTTTAACACAAGGGGAGGGACCTCTCTGTAGGAAGCTTCCTTTCCCATGAGCGGCAGTGCAGTCCTGCTAAGGGAAGGGGAGCACGGTTCCCTGCGGCCACTGTAGGGAACTGACCCCTCGGCGCAGAGGTCAGCTGGTTAATTTCATATCCCGACCTGAGAGGTGCTAAGGACCAACTCAGGGCCTCAGCCTGGGACGACGGAACGTTTCCCACCTTGCCTGTGCTTTCCACCTGCCCAAAGACTGCTGGCCCCTGGACAGGAAGTTCAGGCTGATGGCTGATGGCCTATCTTCAGCCTATGTCCACTCACAATTCACTTCGCCACACCAGCTGTCCAGATTGGTGGTCTAAAGGACTGTTGTCCAACCCACTGGTCACTCGAATGAAATTCAGGCCTGCTTTGGCCTGTATGGGCAAAAACTGATGGCCGGGAATCGTGTAGTGATGGCAATGGAGAATTTGATCTATTGCCTGCTACAACCTGCCTTTAAAAGCAAAATGACGTCAGCTCCCAGAGCCAATCACAGGCCCCCAGTTCTGAGCCACTGCACACTGCTGTCCCACCCAGCATCATGCACCTGGGCCACATTGTCTGCTCTTTCTTGGGGTGGAGGCAGAGAACTCCCCTGACTCCCACCCGCATGGTGCTCTGAGGGGTGCTGAGAACTAGCCCCCAACTCAAACCGGATCTTCCTACACCTCTCACCTCTCACCTCTCTCTCTTCCTCTCCCTCCTCAGCTTACGGCTCTTCTGCCTACTTCCTCATCCCATTTCTTGCAGGGGTGGGGTGCAGTGGGTCCAGGCGAGGATCCTGTTACAGCAGGCAGCCCCAACTCTCCACCTTGGGGTGCCCCTGTACATAGCAGGGATGACTCTGAACCAGCCTCCTCCCCTTCCTTGTCCTCCATTGCAGCCTGGGAAGGGACTTTCTCATGGGATAAAATGTGCTCATGTGACTTCAACTCCCTTTTGAGAAGCCCACCCCCACCCCCTATATATGCCTTACTTTCGTTCTGAAAAAAAAAAAAAACCCAAATGTGCTCAAGAACCACAGTGGAAAGAATTAATGGCTGACATTTGGGTCAGAGGCTGATAGAAACCAACACCATCAATCTCCAAACTTAGAGATAGTTTGTACAGTACAATGAGGTCCACCCACTGCCTCGCTCCATCGTGAAATCACCATGCTCTGTGTGTGGTTGAAGCCAGGTGGCCTTGTTTGAATCTGCCACTTCTTTATCTTAACCTTAGCTGGCAGGCTGCTCATGATGGGAAGAACAGTACCAACCTTTAGGGTGGCAGCATGGATTCTGCACATTAAAACATAAAGCAGGCTGAGCACCAGGAAGAGTTTGTGTTCAGTAAACATCACTGATATGACATACGGCAGCTTCTCTCCTTCCGTTCTATCCACTGTCGCTTTCTTCCCTGGTTCTGAGGACGACCCAGTGTGCAGGCCTGGTGCACGCTGGACACATACTCTCTGGAGCCCTGTCCAAGCTTCTGCCTGCTACTATGAATTCCCCTTTCACCAATGAGGAATGAGAAGAGGAAGCTGAGGCTGTGGTTCTCAGCTTGAGTGGTGTTCTTCCTGGGCTCCTTTGCCAACGATGGGAGGCTGTTTGCTAACACATTCCTCGGGGGTCTTCAAGAGTGCTGTCACATGCCTTGGGGTACACAGGACCCCCTGCTATTTCACAGATTGTCCTGTGCAGATGAACAGTGTTCAGGCTGAAGTACCTTGGTGCCAGATAACTTACGAGGACTAGACAATGGAGGGATGAGGGTGGAGTCCAAGTTGGTGGCTCTGAGTGCTTGGTCATGCCTGCTGGGCTATGGGACCCAAGGTTTCCTCCCTGGGATCTCTGGGGAAGGCAGCACTTCTTGCTGAAGACCAAGGTGGCTATATAGGGCTGATGTTAACCAAAAGGCAAAAGTGTCTCACAGTCTCACCTGTCAGGGTTTCTAGGGTCATTGTGACATTGGGTTCCAGCCCCTCACAGGACAGTGGAGAAACAGACCTCTGAGAAGAAGGTCAGAGTCCAAGGTCAGGAACTAGGCATCCTCAGCTCGGAGGTCTTCCTGACCCACCTTTCCTCCCTAGGTCCCTGCCCTTCTGTGATGGCGAGTGGGTGCAACTGGGTTCTCACTAGGGAGCAGAGGGGAGTGGGATTAATGGTGTACCCTATCTTCAGCAAGCTCCATCCCTACACTTCAAGTTGTTAATTGGAGGGTGATACTCCCTCCTATAAGAGTGACCCTCCTCGGGGCTGGAGAGATGGTGTAGCGGTTAAGAGCACCGAACCGCTCTTGCAGAGGACCTGGGTTCGATCCCCAGCACCCACATGGTGGCTGAGAACCGTCTGTAACTCCAATTCCAGGAGAACTCCAGTTCCAGGGGAATCCAACACCCTCTTCTGACCCCCCACAGCACTGCAGGACACGAAGGCACAAATCTACATGTAGACAGTACATTCATACACATACAAAAAAATAATAAAAATAAATTTAAAAATTTTAAAAAGAATTAAAAAAAAGAGTGACCCCCTCCTCCAGGCTTGTTGATTTGGGGAGTTCTGTGGAGAATGGGGGGTTCTGGAAAAAGCTGGGGTGCTGGCTGGCCCAGAGCAGTCCTGTGGACCTGGACTTACAGCCACCAGTAGGTGACATCTGTCAGGGATCGTGGGACAGCACCCCAGCAGCAAGCAGGGGAAGTGACCTGGCCCAGAGCTCTATCCTGGCCCAATGGTGGGAGAGGCTGCAGACAGACAGATTCCCAGAATGCCTGGGCCTCGCCATATAGGTTCTGAGTCTCTCTGTGCAGCCAGAAGCAGCAAGTTCATGATTAGGAAGGCTGGCACCCCTGGATTATGCAGAGAAAGGGTTAGAATTTGGGGGGCCCAGGGCTGAGAAGGTCCTGGGACTGGAGTGGAGGGGCAAGGGGTTGGGTGGGAGCTGAGACACCAACTGGTGGGGAAAAAGGCAGAGCCAAGAGTCAGCAGAGGACAGGTCCTCTGTGAGGCACAGTGGCCACTCAGGGGGCTGCACAGCGGCCAGGCAGCTGGGAGGCAGGCACCGCAGAAGATGCAGTGCTTCCGGGCAGCAGGACTGAGCAAGTCTGAAGGAAGATACAGGCCCTGTACAGGTGTGCCACCAAAGGAGGGGAGGACAGGCAGGAGGGGGAGTCAGCCATAGCAGCAAGGTAGCCAGGAGGGCTGAGAGGAGAGGATGGGCCCAGCCTTGGGAAAACCAAAACCAGGAAAGACCCACAGAACTCAAGTTCATAGGAGCCCCTGATACAGGGTCTCGGCGTGAAAGTGGAAGATGAAGACGCCTATCGGGCACAAGGCGGGGGGTCAGGAAGGAAATGGCCACATCTGGGAGGGCAAGCCCTTTGCCCTAGCCAAGATCAGGTTGCAGCAGAGGTCAGAGTCCACTTTTCCCACCAGCAAATGCTCTGCCGGATCTGAGCAGTGGCACATTCCCTGGGAGAGGGGCAAAGTGCTAGCTTCCTAATCCTGATACTCAGTTGCCCTCTGGTTTCGGCTGAACAGAAGGTAAAAACAACAACAACAACAACAACAACACCATGATGAGAAAGAAGAGAGAAAATGGATTGCAAGGAGCAACATAATTAGACAGACACTCGGGAGAAGGGAGCGTTGCAGAGGACACAGAAAGAGCAAAGGCCTGCAGAGAGGAGCGGAGAGGAGAGACGGAGAGACGCAGACACAAGAAGGCAGCCAGGGACCCAGCTCTGTGGCTACTACTCCAGCTGAGACGTGATCATGCCTAGACACAGGGTCTTCGCACCTGTGTGTTCTGGGTAGTAATGGTCCCTTCCTTCCGCGTTGCGCTGAGCTAGCCCCTGCCTCCCTGTGTACCTCCTCCCCATCAGTGCTCCCTCTGCTCCAGGTCTGCCTCACTGGGTTTGAAGTTCCAAGGCTTTTCAGCTGTGCATGTATTGGATGCCCACTGTTTGTGACCCTATCTGTGATCATTGCCTGCTGAAGCCTTCTTGATCACCTTAACAAAGAACCTGAGCCCAGAGAGGTTAGGCTGCTGGCCAAAGGTCACAGAGCAAAGGTGCTCAAGAGAAAACACAAACTCATTTATGTTTGATTCCAGGTTTTTTCCTCCAATGTACTAGTCATCCTTTGACTCATATTTTCTGCATGTTTACTTATTTTTAGTGTGTGTGTATTTGTGTGCATACACGCACACACTTCCACCCACAAGTATGTGGAGATCAGAGGACAACTTCTAGCAGTCAGTTCTCTCCTTCCTCCCTATGGGTTTGGGCAATTGAACTCAGGTGGTCAGGTCAGACAGTCGTCAGTGTCTTTACCCGCTGAGTCTTCTCCCTGGCCCCTTCTGACTCAAGTTTAAAGGCTTCTGCCTAAGAATATCTTCCACTTGGTCTCAGTATATCTAGGTTTTCTTCTCCCTCAGGTTTGGTTAGGAAGGGAATGAGTGCAGAGGGCCTGGACAGCTAGGTGTCTGTGCTGAGGGCCTGTATCTGCCCCGCCTGCGAGATCGTGTGTGGATCCTTCCACAGGCAGCTCCTCCTGGATCCCCCATCCGCTGTCCTCTCAAGAAGCTGGAGGAACAATTGCTAATCAGCTTCTGAGAGCTCACAGGGGATGAATGGAAACACCAACAACAGGCCTCAATTACTGGCAGCTGGTCTGCGTCTGCGAGGCCGCCCCAGAGCCGCCCGGTTCTTCCTCTGCCTGTTTCTTCATGTCCGAGCCACTACCCTGTACCCTGGCCCTGTACTTCGCTACCCTCTCCTGGAGTCCTTCTCCTGCCCAGTCCTTCCTCTGCCTGTTTCTTCATGTGCGAGCCACTACCCTGTACCCTGGCCCTGTACTTCGCTACCCTCTCCATGGCCAAGCCCCAGCCCTAGGCTCGGTCTTATCTCTGAGTCGCCATGCAGCACACTCACTCCTCTACCTGGCCAACTCCTAACCATCTTCTGAAGCCTCCTGCCTCACCTGCTCCATGAATCCTCCCAGACCTCCCCCCCCCCAAATCAGACTCCCTGTGGTGAGCTCCCAGGGCAGTACCTACACCTCACAGTGTGGACCTGGCTTTTTGGCAGTCACTGAGGCAGCTTGGTGGGGTGAGAGGAGCAAGTTAGTTGCTTGGCTGCTTCTCTTCCTGCTTTTATCCAGGTGCCCCCCCGCCCACCTCCAGTCTACACTCCAGTGCTCTGGGGCTTCCCTCCCAACTAAGAATGATTCGTTCAGTGTCCCTGGGCTCTGCAGGGCAGAGGTCCTCCCTGTGTGGCCACTTGTTGCGGCCCCAGCATATGGGAGAGACAGATGAATGAATGAGTATTGGGATGGATCCGACGCCCTCTTCTGACCTCCATGGGCATTGCAGTACACAAGTGCACTTACGTGCAGGCAATATCCTCATGTACATAAAAATAATAAGTATTTGGGGCCTGGAGAGATGGCTCAGCATTTAAGAGCACTCGCTACTCTTGCAGAGGATCTGGATTCGATTCCTAGCACCCACATGGCAGCTAACGACCATCTATAACTCCAGATGAATCCAAAGCCCTCACCTCCATTAGCATTGAGTAACACGGGGGCACTTACATATACGCAGGCAATACACTCACACACAAAATATTTTTATTTTTTAATTTATTATTATTAAACTATTTCCATACATCACACATCATTTCTCATTCGAATTTAGAGTCACTTCCCTTTCCAAGTCCCCCACCCCACCTGAGTTCCTGCACTCTGCCATACATGTCTTGCATCTTTTCCTGAGTCTTTCCAGGGGATTTTTTTTTCCAAACCAGAGGCTTATAAATAAAATATTTTTAAACTGGAGCCTGTTCAGCTCCAGGTTGGCCAGGAAGAATGGTATAGGGCCAGGTGGCTGGGCAGGAACTGGGGTAAAGGGCACCTAGAAAGAGAAGATGGAGGGCTGGAGAGATGGCCTAGCGGTTAAGAGTGCCGACAGCTCTTGCAGAGGACCCGGGTTCGATCCCCAGCACCCACATGGTGGCCAAGAACCGTCTGAAACTCCAATTCCAGGAGAACTCCAGTTCAGGGGAATCCAACGCCCGCTTCTGACCTCCGCGGCATTGCGTGACACGGGTGCACAGACTTGCATGCAGACAGTACATTCATACACATACAGAAATAAATAAAATTAATAAAAAATTTTTAAAAAAAAGAAAGAGAAGATGGTCAGAGCAGAAGAGTGAGGGAGAAATGGAGACCACAAGGGACAGGCAGCAGACCCCCACCCCAGACCAGAACATCTCCATCAGTGTAGCACCTATCGTCCCCAGCCCAGACACTTGCTCGCAAACCCATACTCCCCCAGCCTCTTGGCAAAGCCTCCTTCCTCCCTTTCCTTCCCTCCCAGGGATCTATCACTGACTAGGGGAGGTGGAGCAAGGGGTGCAGGGAGGGCATGAAGATACCCACTGGCCACTAGGGAGAGAAGCAGCTGGGGGGGGGGCAAGAGGAACTCACAGATGAGGGGGGAGCCAGCAAGGGTGCTCTGAGAACACAGGGGCAGCCTGACACCCTAGAAGCCGGCAGCCCCCCAGTCATCGTGACCTCTTCCCTTGTCTCTGCCCCATGGCCAGGATTCTTCGGGAAAATATCTGATCTCTGTACGAGGAGGAAAACTCCTCTGAGCAATCTGTTTGAAGACCAAGGCTGGTCTCACCCAACCTTGCTCCTGCTCGGCCCTGTGTTAGGCAGTCTTGTCTGGGCAGTGGGTGCTACATTGATGGCGATGTTCTGGTCTGGGGTGGAGGTCCAGCCTGTCCTTCATGGTCTCCATTTCTCCCTCACGCTTCTGCTCTGACCATCTTCCCTTTCTAGGCGCACTTTACCCCAGTTCCTGCCCAGCCACCTGGCCCTATATATATATATATATATATATTTTTTTTTTTTTTTTTTTTCTGGCCAACTTGGAGCTGAACAGGTTTACTAAGCCTTCTGTGCCTGGGCCCTAGTTATGTTTCCAGAGTCCAAACACACTGATAAAACCAAATATATCAGCCACTTAGTGATGGGTTACAATTGGCATGGCCTCTTGCTAAGAACTTGACCTTCAACAACTTTACCAGTTTCAACACAGAAGGGGTCAGAGATCATCTGTTCCTGCTGTAGGCATTCCTTGGAGGTTTGAGGCTGCAGAGCATTTCCACCGCCCTTCGTGTTCATTTCCACACCTGGGTTCCCCTGACCTCTAATGCCTCTGCGGGAGCAAGTTCCCACAGATTTTACCAGCCCACTGTGGTATCCCTGTTTTGCATACACTCAGCACAGTACTCATTGAGGCCAGGACATGCCAAGGAGAAAAAGGAGTCAGGGATACCAGGCTCCAGGCTTACTGTCCTACAGTATACATGGAGATGCAGGCTGGGAGAGGTCTCACTGACTCTCAAGCATCTCAACCTCAACACGTCTGCCACCCAACTCACAGCTGTCCCCTAAACCCACTGGTTCCACTTTGGCAACAAACACTTCCATCCAGCCCTTTAATTTCTGGATTAAATTTTTAGGTTGACCCTATTTCTCCATCCTCAGTATCTCGAACTGTGCCCAGCACCCCAAACAGTGCCTGGCTCATAGACATCTGGTGAAAGTGTGTCTTCTTCAGCTGCCTCTAGACTCAACCCCTCCAATAGAGCTATCTTGGTTTGTTTTCTGTTGCTTTGACCAAAAGCAACTTGAAGAAAGGGTTTATTTCATCTTACACGTCTGCAGTCTCCACTGAGGGAAGTCAGGGAAGCAACTTCAGGCAGTTCCTGGAGGCAGGAACTAAAGCAGAGACCATGAAGGAATGCTGTTTGCTGGCTTTCCGCCCCTGGCTTGGTCAGCTACCTTTGTTATACAACCCAGACCCACCTGCTTAGGAATGGGATTGCCCACCATGGGCTGAGTCCTTCTAAATCAATTAATAATTAAGAAAACACCTCACATAGATGGCCAAAGTCCATCTAATAGAGGTATTTCTTCAATTAATGTTCCCTCTTCCCAGATGTGTCAAGTTGACAAAAACTAACCAGCACACCAGCCTCTACTCAGTAATCAAAGTGATAGAAACATTCCAGTCAAGCCCTGTCCAAGACTGCCTGCTCCTGCTTAGCTGAGGATGGTGCATGTGCTCTTTCCTGGTTTGCCAGGCTCCGGATAGCCTAGCCCTCCCACCTCCTCTCTCCACACATGGCTATATATAGATGCTCCAGTCGTATCACGGGTCTTGTAGGCAGCCAGCTATGCTAGGCTGATTCACGCTTCTGTCTTGGCACATATGCTGGTCTCTCTGCTTAGGAGGCCCCTGACCTTACCCTCATCTGTTCAATGAATGATTCACGGTTTAGAAGCATGTTCAAAAGTCACCTTGGCCACAAAGTTTCAACTTGACTCCTTTGTGTATCTGTCTATTACAGCATGTAAGTTCTGAACTCATTTATGAAGATATCTGTCCAATCAATAGAAAGGGGCACACCCAAGCCCCAGGGCCTTTCTGACTTACCACAGGCCTGGGCACGGAGATGGGAATGAAGGAAATCTCGCTGTTGTGGAAGGCTGCATCCAGGTTCTGTTTATGTGCCTTTCCCATATGACTGTACATTTATCTGGACCAAAGAAGAGTCACTGTGCCAGTCATTTACTGACACACAACAGATGGCCCTAAAACAGACTCACTTCAAACAGTGGTCATTTGTTACGTCTGCTGATTCTTGGAGCTGACTGGGCTCTGCTCCACATGGTGTAGCTGAGGTTGGTCACCTGGTGGCCCTCAGCTGGGAGCTCAGCTGGGGCTGGCACAGCTCATGGTTGAAGATCACCATCTATGTGGCTGTTCATCATTCTGCAGTACTGCCTGTCTTCAAAACAGTGTCTGGCTTCCTTGCAAGAACATCCCAAGAGGATGTAGAGCTTCTCGGGTCTTATGTATTCTTATTATTATCCCACTAGCCAGAGAATGTCACATGACCATGACTGGGAATGGGTGTGCTTTACTTGAGGCTGTCAAGGAACTTGTCCACCCCTTTGGCCTTCATATCCAGCCTTTCTGGGAAAAAAAAAAACAAAAACGAGAACAAGAAGAAGACATTATTTGAACTATGTCCAAATCTACTAGGGAAATTCCATCAGATGCCACAGTCATATTTCCTCCAGAAATGATCCTGAATAAAATAAGCATCTTCCTCACCTGTCAGATCAAGAGCACATTGGACCAAAGTAGTTTGAAGGAGGTTTTGACCCTGTCTGATCCAGGTCGTCATGATCTCATTCACCAAATCTGGGTCAGAAGGAGGTGACATGAGGGACACTCAACCCTGACTTCTCTGTGTAGTTCGTAACTCTTTTCCCTTAGGAAATGAATGTCTTGTTTGTCCTTCATATCCATTCTTTGGGAATGGTGACCTCTTATGGGATACTTGGCATGACAATGGAAGGGGGACGAGGCCACTCCATCTGCCCTCATTCTAGAAGTATGTGGATGCAGCTCAGTTCCCCAAATCCCATGATTTGTTTTTTTTATCTTAAAGTGGTTTCAATATTCATTTCCTTAATTATTAGCAATGTTGAACACTTTTTAAGATGTTTCTCAGCCATCTCTATTTCCTCACTTGTGAAGTCTCTGTTCAGCTCTTTACTCCATCTTTTAAAGGAGTCATTTGTTTTCTTACCTCTGTTTTTTGAGTTTATGTATTCTGGAAGTTAATGCTCTGTCAGATGTATGGTGAAGGTTTCCTCCCACTCTGTGGGTTTTTCTCTTCACTTCCATGATTGTTTCTTCCGCTGTGCAGAAGCTTTTGAGTTTAATGAGGTCCCACTTGTCAATTCTCGACTCGTTTGTCCTTCATATCCAGCCTTCTGAAAAACAACAACAACAACAATGACACAAGACATTATTCCAACTATGTCCAAATCTACTAGGGAAATTCCATCGGATGCCAAGGACAGCTGGGGCTACAGGGAGACGCTGTCTTGAAAAGACCAAAAAAAAAAAAAAAAGTCTTGGCTACTTGGTTGTAGTAGGCTGGGGGGAATGAAAGGGTCACATGTCCAAAATCTAAAGGAATCATCTTAATTCAGCCCCAATACCAACAAGAAAAAGGATGTCTTCTCCTCAAACTGGGCCACTCGAGAATATTTGAGATTTTTCTTTTTTACATTTCTTTTCTAACATTAGGCTATAATTGAATACTCAGTGATATGGGCCTTTCCGCAGTAGCAGAATTCCATGGATATATTTCAGAACTACTTGTTTCTGTGCCTAGATGAGTCATCTCTCGATTGCCTTCATTATGAGTGCTTTCAAAAACATTTTTGAACCCTGACTGGACTCCAAGAGGGAAGCTGGTTGTTAGGGGAATGCATTGGATTTCAATTTCCCTTCACCTTTTTGGAAAAGTCAGTTGATATTTGTTATTTATTGTCTGCTTTCCCAGGAAGATCCCTGGGTCTTGCAGGCCAGCCAACTTCCACTAACTGGTGAAACCTTGGTCCCATTGAGAGATCCTGGCTCAAAACCCAAGATGGGACTGAGAAAAAGATGAAAAACATGTTTGGTAGAATGCATGAGCTCTGGTGGGGTGTGGGGAGGGGGCAAGGAATGGGGAATGGGTTTAGACTTGATTTGGAAATTTGAAATTCACAAAGCTTCAATAAAAATTGGCTTTAAAACAAACATACAAAAAAAATGACCAAAGCAGTAAACTTCTAGATTGAAAAAGTTAAAAAGACTAAGAAAAAGGTGCAAGACATATATGTCAGAATGCATGAGCTCTTGTGGAGGGGGGCATGGATGGGGGAACAGGTCTAAATTTGATTGGGAAAGGTTGTATGAAATGCACAAAAGCTCAATAAAAAATTTAAAAACAAAACAAAAGAGCTTGGGAGCTGGGTTCTTCCCGGGTCTGGGGCCTTGTGGGCGGGACCTGGGCGCTGAGCCAGAGGGTCCGGAGAGTCGGGACAAGGCCAGTGCGGCTGCACCTTTGGGCAGGCTGCTGGGGCACGGGCTAGATCAGGCATAACCCCCCACCTCCCCGCCATCGGTGAGAATCCAAGTGGACTCTTTTTTTTGGAGAACCTTCAGAACAAGAAGTGCTTTGGCTTCCAATATCCAATATAGCAACAAAATTGAAAAGCAGACAAGTCCATACTCCATAAACAAGGAGGAGGAAAGGGAACAAAAAAAGGCATCTGAAGGAGGAAAGCAAAACCGTCTGCTATTTGTGATCTAAACCACAAAAGAGAAGCCCACATGCCAGGGACACAACGAAGGGACAACATGGGAAAGGCACAGGATAATCCTGCACCAAGCTCTACCAAACCTGTAGGAGACAGCTACAATGGGAACCCCTTGGAGGAGACCCAAGGAACAGATCTTAGAGGAATAATTGCAGACCTATGCAGAGAAATTAAAGAACATAAAGAGGAATTCAGAGAACTAAAGAGAGAGAA
>VZQC01004423.1:513847-754104 GCA_009823505.1 Rhizomys pruinosus
CGGGTGGCGGGGGGGGGGGGGGGGGGGGGGGGGGGGGGCGTTCTTTAGCCCGTGCCCCGGTACCTTCCGCTGGGCTCAGGAGATCTCAGATCTCAAGAGTCACACAAGCCTACCTTTAATACCGGCTGGCAGGATAACTCCGCCCCCACAGTCACAAAATCCAATCAAGCCAAAGACCGCACCTTTAATCCCAGCTGGGAGGATAACTTCGACCCCACAGCCACAAATGCCAATCAAGCCAAAGACAGGTGGACCAAGGGATCAACAATCAGCTCTGCTGAGGCACCCAGTTCCTACCTGTCTCCTACTCTTCCTTCCGCTGGGCTCAGGAGATCTCAGATAACCTCTGTACTTTTATGAGCTCTGTACTTTACATTCAAATTCTCTGTGATTTGAGGACCAGAGTGGTCTCATCCAACTCCCGGGAATGAGCTACATGTGCACTGCGGAGCAGTTCCTGGGAAACTTCCCCAGATCGTTTTTCTCAACCCGGGGTCCTGAGCCGCAGGATGAACAAGAGGCCTCTTTTCAAAGCATCGTTAACCCCTCGATTCTCCTGAGACACAATAAAAATTAATGGAGTTAGGCATGGGGCTTGCATAGATTTGTAAGATTGTAAAGACCTCTCCCTGAAACGGTGGTTGGGGCTCTGCTCGTTGTTTCCAGCTTCACTCAGGCTGTGCCTTCACTGCCCCTATTCAGGATATGTTGATATAAATGTGTACAAGTATTAGTTAGTGAGTTTGCTCTAACAGATGTATTAAGAAAGGGTGCCAGTTGGGGCTGGTGCTGTTTCTCCTTGGTGGACTAGATGATTGTATTAAGGTTTTTTCCAGGAACAGAACCAATAGAATGAATATATGTTAAAAGAGGACTTATTAGATTGGTCTATATGATACAGTCTGGGCAATCTAACAGTTGCTGATTTCACAGTGGAGAGGCAGAAAACTTGATAGTTTCTCAGCCTTGTGCTCTGCAGTTTCAGTATGACGCTGAAAGCCTGGAAGATTTCTGGAGAGCTGATCTTCTATCCAGGTTGAAAGGCTAAATAGAGTGGGTTCTGATGTCAGTAAAGAATGGAGGCATCCAGAGTGGTAGTAGCAGCAGCAGCAGCAGCAACAGCAGCAGCACCAAGACAAGACAAGCAGGTAAAAAGCAAGAGCTGTTGCCCAGGATCTCCTTATATCGAGGCTGTCTGGTGGAGGAAGGCTGTCAGGGTGTTGTCTTCATTTATCCTCATCAATAAAATCCTCTGAGGACTGGAGAGACATCTCAGTGGTTAAGAACAGGTACTGCTCTTGCAGGGGACCTCAGTTTGATTCCCAGAACCTACACCGAGCAGCTCACAACTGCCTGTAACTCTAGATGTAGGTGGATCCACACCTGTGGCATCTGTGGGCACCAGTGTTCACATGCACACACGCATACACACACACACACACACACACGACATATACAGAGACGCAGACACACATAGACATACACAGATACAGACACACAGACAGACAGACACACACAGAATTTAAAATAATGTTTGAAAAATAGAAAATCCCTCACAGGTATGCCCAGAGGCTAACCTAACGTAGATAACCCCTGCTAGATGTGCCTAGAGTGTGTTGTGGCTCAGGTGTGACTAGATACTGTCATGTTGACAGTATTAACCGTCACAATGAGTGTTGACTTCTGTCTTCCCCCTGCTCAGTTCATTCTTTTTGAAACAGAACGACCTTGTCAGGCCTCCCCTTAAGCCCCTCCATGTCCATCAGTGGCTGTGCAGAGGGGCTTGCTCTGACGCTGACCTTCCTTCCGAGCTTCAGGTCTTTATGACTCCCCCTGCCTTCCTGTTTACACTCCAGGGGTCCTTGATCTGTTAGTTCTCTGCCAGGCTTCCCCTGCTTCATCTTTCTCCCTCCTCAGAAACTCCCCTCCAACCCCTCCTCACAGCCTGTGCAAGGGACAGGAAGAGTTGTTCACTGTGTAGACATCATGCATTTTGTAAGCGTCCACCATGAAGCAGACCCACTGTGGACTTTCGTGTGGAGATGGTCCCCATTCTCACATCGAGTAGATAATTTTATTAACAGTATGTCAGGTGCCCTGCTGTGTCTTAAAAAGAAGAAATTTTGTACCTGGGCCTTGAGGTGCTTAACTAAGTAGATAGAATTAAGTGGGGTAAGGGGGAAGGTGCACCAGGCAGGAGGCTCAATGATGTGCCTTTGTGAAGAGCCAGGTGGAGAGTTGTTCCCTGCAGAAACTGTGGCTTCCTTGGCAAGCGGCTGCCAGCAGTTCAAACTTTGGATCTTGGGTGCCACCTGGTGGCAGAAATTAACAGTAACAACAGGGGAAAAAAATGCAGACGCGTAGCCTCCGTTTCTCCCCTGGAGATCCCTTCCTATCTTTCCCCCCAGAAATGGACCTGCTATAAAAGTTGTATAATAATAGCCAACTTTTTTTCATTTAAGATTTGGTTTTCCAGGTAGTATCACATGCTTGTTGTAGAAACACGGGTGTAAAGTAAATGGCATACCCTCACAACCCATAATAACCACAATATTTGGGCATACGCTTTCCAGTGATTTTTCTCTGAATTTCATCTTTCCACAGCCAATGAGTGTACCTGTATGCTCTGTGCACACACAGTCTGAATTATGTTTAAATACATTGAACATTGGCAGAGACGTGTATGGATGCTGAGAGCCAAGTGCTAGTATCAAACCAACCCCTAGTTAGAATCTCGTCTCTATCTTGACTGGAGGTGTAAGTTGCACAGATGGCTTGAGTAGCAGTTTCTTTCACCATTTGTAAATGTGGTTCCTAAGGGGGGCTCGCCCTAGAGCTGTCTTGACAGGGCATCTGTGCATGTCTCAGGTTACTGACCATAGGTTACAACACAAAGCTTTGTCTTTCCGACTCCTCACTACCATCTCCAGAAATAGAATTGGTTTGGGGGTTCAGGGGTATGAAGCCCCATCAGGTTTCTTTCCAAAACTGAGAGCAAAAAAAAAAAATTGAAGCAAGAAGCCAAGTCTCCAAAACAGCTGTTCCCATTTGTCTCTAAATTCTTCCAGGCCCTTTTTATGCTGGGCAGTTTTTATCCATTGTAATTACAATGTTTGTGCCAGTTCCCTTCATGTTACGTCACTGACATTTTCCTCTGTGGCTAAAGCTGTCACTGACAGAATTTGCCATAATTTATTTAACTATTTTAGTGCGAAAAATACAGCTTAAATTATCGTTCATTATCCATTCATATCCATTCAGAAGATAACTGCTTCTCTGCCAGGCACTGGACTAGGCACGGGGCCACAGTGGCCCACAGGAACAATGCATTCCCTCTTGGACTCTGGATGGCAAGAAGTCAGGAAACAGAGATGTGAAAATCTCACTCTGGGCTGCACTCTGAACTGCAGGGGGCAGGGAGGGAGCCCCTGGGGAGAGTGCTTTAGTTGGGCATTTGTGTGGCATGGAGCTATAACTGAAGTCTCTCATCCTAACTTGTTTTGTTCCTCCATAGCCATGGTAGATGCTTCTCTTGGAGGCATCTCCTACAGGGTTTCATGGTCTACTGACATATTTTTGGGGTTTCCTGAGAAGTCAAAGGGTACCTCCTATGGTGTCCAAAGCCCTAATAATGGAGGTCAAATGAGCCTATACCCTGTTCTTCCTTTTCTAGGGTTTGGGTTTCAAATGGTGCAGTAAGGTCCCTGGCTTCCTAAAGGCTGATATTTTCCTCTTGCATCTCTGGCACTTCATTTCCTCATGTGTCCTCTCAAGAGTAGACCTCCACTAGCCCTAGAGTAAGAGCATCCATGCCTGGTGGACAGAGCCTGCATGTGTGGGGCTTGGTGGTCAGAGTGTGTACTGGGTTCCTTCTCCACCAGCTCTGCCTATGGCCTCTGCAGTGGTTCCCCATCTAACTTTCTGTTGCCCCATGGTTTTCTTGAGTCAGGGTCTCCCTGTAGCCCCAGCTGACCTGTGACTTGTTATGTAGACCAGGTTGACCTCAATCTCACAGAGCTCTACCTTCCTCTGCCTCCTGAGTACTGGGATTAAAGGTATATACCACCATGCTCAGCAAAAGTCTACCTAATTCTTGCTCCAGCCTGAACACTCAGTTTATAGTCTATGCCTTATGCAGAGTCTGGCTTTTTAATTCTCAAGAAATTGATCATCCCTGGAACTCCTAAATAATTTTTAGCTTTTCTGGCCTCATTGGGCACTCAGTCATGCGGCCTCATGCTTCATCTGGATTTCCTGTCTTCCATTACCATTTCATCTGGAGAGGTCTGATTTAGACTGAGATGTCAAAGACACCTCAGCAGATATATCACTTATACTGAAAGCTGAGTAAGTAGGCAGAGATCTGTCACAAGAGTGTTCTAGGCAGAAGGAAGGATGTGTGCAAAGGCCCTGAGGCAGAAGAGATCTTGGATGTGCCGTGTTCTCCCCAGATTTGATAAATTAGATAATTCACTATTGCATTCATACCATTTACCCCCCCAAATCACTATGTTCTTGCCTCATCTAGTGAAGAATCAGACCAATATGTCCTTACCCAGACTGATGGAGGAGTCCGAGATGATTTCTGTATAATGTGGCTGGCAGTCAGACATGGTGAATGCCGACATCAACTATGTCAGCATCACAGAGAGTAAGCATACCTGCCTGAGAACTCTAAGAAAAGCTTCTGCAAGAAGACATCCAAGCTGAGCCCGAGCTTCCCAGGTAGAAGAGACATAAGGGAAGAGTAAATTCAGGCAGAGCAAACAGTGTGTACATTATAGAGAAAAATAGGGTGGGTGGATTCAGAAATGGCAATCAGGACAGGTTTAGAGATGATGAACATATGGACTTGATATGGAGATGAAAAGAAACTAGGGGAGGTTTCCAAAGCAAGGCAGTAGCAGATCTGGCTTCAGTATGAGCAGATGGGAGTGTAGAAGAGGCAAGAGGCGGGAGACCAGTGAGGGGCCTGGTGCAGCGGCTCAGACTAAGGTAGAAGCCTGACTTGGGGCAGTGGTAAGAGGGAAGGGTAAGAGAGGAAGAATTTCTCAGTGTAAATCCTACAGCAATGGACTAGTTTTAGGAAGAGGGTGCATCAAGCCTTGAGAATTTTCAAGAATTACTGAATGAGAGTGGTAGCTGACTACTCCAGAGACACTAGGAAGACGGACAAAATTTGGAGTATAGAGGGAGAGGGGAGCACTGAGCAGCGGCGTCCTGATACCATGGACAGCTCCAAAGGTCTCCAAAGGCCTCAAGGAAGATTCATCAGTGGTTCTTGAACTTGGCTGCCTTTGAATCACCTGAGGAGCTCACCCAGACACTCTGTGAGAGGAGGGTTCAAGAGCCTGCCTTCTAAATGAGAACTCCCAAGTCCCTTAGTCTAGGTGGCCAGATGGCCATGAAGAAACACACTGCTAGTGTCTGCTACAAAGGAGGCTCAGAGCTCTTTAGGCCATGACTATGTGTTTCAAGACAGCTCATTAACCCACTAAAATACTGGGCCAAAGAAACAAGTGAAAAAGTGGGAGAAGAGGAGCCACCTTTTCCAGAACGTCTGTGATCTCTTCCCCCTTAGAACAGACCGTGGCAGAGTTCACCCAAATTCAGTCATGGCCACTGGGCAGTCCAGAGTGCTGTTACATCTTTCCAACTCCATTTCCTAAAACCTCAATTAAAATCAATTGTGGGTCTCTGGGGAGAGGAGAATCCTTTTTTAAATAGGCTTTAAAAATATATGGCAGACTGGGCTGGAGAGATGGCTCAGTGGTTAAGAGTACTTGCTGCTTTTGTGGAGGACCTAGGTTCAGTTCCCAGCACCCACACTGGGGCTAACAACTGTCCAGTTCCAGGGGATCCATTATATCCTTTCTGGCCTCAGTGGGCATTGCATACAAGTGGTGAAACTACATGCAAGCAAAACACTCATATACAAACTAAGAATAAAAAATTAATAAAATATGACATCCTTGAAAAATTGGAAGCAGGAGCTCAAAGAAATACTTGTATAGGATGTTAATGGGCTGGGCATGGTGGCATACACCGATAGTCCCAACACTCAGAAAGTAGAGGCAGGTGGATCTCTGTGAGAGAGAGGCCAGCCTGGTTTACATAGTGAGTTCCAGGCCAGGTGGGGTTACAGGGAGATCCTGATGTAAGAAACAAGCAAGGGGCTGAGAAATGGGACAGTTAAGAGCACTGACTGCTCTTGCAGAAGACCAGGGTTCAACCCAGCCCCCTCACTGACAACTGTAACTCCAGTTCCAGGGGATCTGCCACCCTCTTCTGTCCTCTGCTGGCATGCAGGACACAGTACACTCACAAACATGCAGGCACAACAGTCATACACATAAAATAAAAATACACCTTTAAAACAAACATTAACGGGGTAGTATTAGTTACAATAGGTAAGAGACGAAATAACTCAAATGTCCATGGATGTATGGATAGAAATAATACCGCGTGGGGCTGGAGAGATGGCTCCTGCTGACTGCTCTTGCAGAGGATCAAGTTTCGATTCCCAGCACCCACATGGCAGCTAAGAACTGTCTTCAAGCTGGGCATGGTGGCACACTCCTTTAATCCTAGCACTCAGGAGGCAGAGACAGGCAGATCTCTGTGAGTTCAAGGCCAGCCTGGTCTACAGAGTGAGTTCCAGGACAGCTGGGGCTATAGGGAGACCCTGTCTTAAAAAACAAACAAACAAAAAACCCCAAAACAATCTGTGTATACTCAAGGGAGTATTTGTCAGCCTTAAAATGGAATAAAATAAAATGGATGGTGGTGACCAGGGGCCGGGACCAGGGAGTCTGGGAGTTGGTTCCTGGGTATGTTTTCAGTGTGGAAAGTTGTTCTAGGGATGAATGGTGGTAATATTTTGCAGAACAATGTGAAGCTACTGTCACTCAACTGCACTGAAAATAGCTAAAATGGTAAATTTTGTTATATAATTTTTACGACAATAAAAAGTGATATGAAAAATTCATTGATTTTTCTCTACTTGTTGGAAATCTGTAGGGCTTGACTCCCTACAGAAGTAGAGTTGCTCCGCCCAGGTTCAACACCTTTTTCTTTGAACTTGGTCTTTTCGAGACAGGGTCTCCCTGTAGCCCCAGCTGTCCTGGAACTCACTCTGTAGACCAGGCTAGTCACCTTTTTACCGTCAATCTCTCACTGCCAGCCACTTTCACGAAGGCCCTGAGCCCACAGAAACTTAGCTGGGTCTGCAGGTGGGTGGGCCAGAGCGGCTGGCTGCCCTCTTCCAAAATGGCCGCGTCCGCGTCTTTGACAGTCCTGGTCACGTGGGCGCGCTCGCTTATGAGGTCGAAGGGGCTCGGCTGGCGATTGTCCCTTCCCGGACCCCGTCCGGAGGCGGTGACTCTCCCTGTCAACCAGAGTCTGAGCGATCATGGCAACGGGCTCGGGTGGGGAGCACGTGGCGGCGGCGGCAGCAGTTTGGTCGCGGGCCGGGGCGGCGGAGCGGCGGCGGAGGTCGCGGTGACTGTGGCACCGGCCCCGGCCCTGAACGCCATGCGGCGGGGCAGCCCGGAGCGGGAGCCGGCGACCGGGTGTGAGGCGGACGCGACGGCAGCCAAAGCGCAGGCGGCGGCGGCGTCTGAGCAGGTCGACTTGGACGCGGGCGCGGCCGGGGAGCCCGAGCGCCCGGCGCGGGAGGAGCAGCCCAAGGCCACGGCCTCGGCACCTGCGCGGCCCCGCGCGGCGGAGGAAGGCGACGCCCGCGACCCCCGCCGGCCTCCGCCAGTGCTGCCCCAGGCCCAGGCCAGGCGGTCGGCGCGGGCTCGGTGGCAGCACGAGAAGCCGCGGGGCAGGGGCTGCGGGCAGAGCTTCTACTCGCAGCGGTCGGTCACCGTGGACAGCTCCAAGGCCAGGACATCGCTGGAAGCGCTCAAGATCAGCCTTCGCCAGCTCAGGTGGAAGGAGGTGAGCCAGCCCCGCCGCGTGGGCACTGGGGGGTGGACAGGGCAGGCAGGACGCTCCGGAGGACCTGCGCACCCCGGGCCTGCCGGTCAGCCCTGCTGCTCTCCTTCCAGGCCTGGCCGCGAAGCCAACCCCCCCCCCCCCCCCCCCAGCGCCGGCTCCCCCCCAGCGCCTTATCTGTCTTTAGCCCAGGCCTCCCCATGCTGTAGAAACCTGTTTGTCTGTCCTCTCCACGGTCTGCAGGACCTCTTTCATGTCTTCATATAAGTTACCTTTGTTGAGTAAACTTTATTTAGCGCTTAAAGTGTGACTCTTGGGCCAGCGTAAGGGATTATACTTGAGCTGGTTTCACTACACCCTGCCGCTTAGCTCTGCAACTTGCAGCAAGTTACTTTTCTTTTTCGGTCCATTACCATCTATGTAAAGTGAGGCCAATCATCCATTTTCACAGATTCGTTACTGTCAAGGAGGCTTATTGCTTAGTGATACAGCGAAAGTATTCAGTAAATGACAACCTATTTTTATCACACTCCTTCCTCACCACCACCACCACCATCACCCATGTAGGCACTGTTTTGTGATTCAGGGCATGTAATAGGAGTCAGTGAGTGTGTGGGGAGTGTGAAAGGATGAGTAAGATGAGTTACTCATCCTTGACTCCATTTTAGGCCTGGTAGGGTCAAGGGCAAAGGACCAGTGACTCCCACACATTTCTCTTGCTGTTGGCTGAGCGCATAAAGCCATTTAACTTAATTTACAGCATATAAGGCTATAATGTGCTTTTGGTAGGGTCCAGATTTCTCTTTAGTAGATCCTGGACACTTGGACGTTTGGTCTGCTGAAGGTAACAGGGTCTGTAACTAGCAATATGAGGATTCAGGTGTTTAACCATGTGCTTTGCCTGGGCTAGACATTCAGAAGTGGTTTGAGACGATGGAAAATACAGAAAAATGGCCACAGGAAGGAGTGTTGTGGACAGAGTCTTGATGTCCCAATAGAAAAAGAGTCATTTGGTTTGGAGAGAAACCAAGAATCAGGAAGGGAGGATCCAGGAGAGGTAGCGTTAGCCACTGGAGAAATCCCAGGGGTCAGAGCCCCCTCAGTGTTCAGACAGGTGAGTCACAGTGAGACTTTCACACCCAAGAAACGAGAGGAAGACAGGGCAGACTCAAAGTTGTAATGAGGAGAGTCCAGGGATAGAAATTGGCCAGGGAGTCAGCCTATGTTTATTTTAGGCCCAAAGAGAAAAGGAAGCAGGATGTCTTGTTTGTTAGACCTATAGACGCTGCTAACCCAGCCCAGGTTCATTCATTTATTCTGTAAGTGCCTACCACAGTGATACCTAGTTCTGCACTGGGGCCTGGGACTCACATAATACACCCTTGCCCTCAAGGACCTTGTAGTTCAGTAGGAAATAAAATATACGAGAAAAATAGTGGCAGTAATCACAGGACCACTGTGCTGCTTCCTGCAATGCTCCTTTCCCAGCTATTTGCATGCTTACTTACTCCATCACTTCTTCAGACCTCTGATCAAATGCTACATTTTGAGACAGGCCTTCCCAGATGATGCCTGCACCAGTCTCCAACTCCTGCTGTTCTTGGGCTCACAGCATGAAACTCTGCTTGACATTGTACTATGTATTGTTTGTTGTCTGTTTCACTTACCAGAATGTAAGCCCTTCAAGGGCAGGGATTTTGTTTTGTTACTGTTATACCCAAAAGTGTCTGGCACATGGAAGTTGCTCAATAAATATTTGTTGAATGGATGAATACATTATGTGTTTCTCTGTATGGAGATATTAGTGCTGTGGGAGACAGAGGAGGCCAGCATAGCTTCCTGGAAGAGGCGAAGCCCAGCTGGGTCTAGAGTGCTGACACGGGTTGGAGTTATTTAGCAGTGTACATTTTGGGTCTCTGGTAGAGAGGTGTGGGCCAGGCAAAGGTGCAGTCAGTGGTTTGCACGTAACATCATCTGGTTGGATCATAGAGCTGGAGTCAGAATGGTAAGAGATGAGGTTGCAGAACTGAGCAGGGGTCAGATCAGTTGCCACACAGTGGGACTTGGGCCTGTTTCCAGCCATTACAGCACTCTTAAGGTTTCTCCTCATCAACTGTGCTACTTTGAACCAGTGAGTTAAACTCTGCAGGCCTCCTTTTATCTGTGCAATGCAGGTGGGTAGAACTTATTCCATGGCTTCCAGTCTTTCTCCTGCTGCAACCACATAGTAATGACTGCACTACAGTGCAAATCTACAACCTCTGTTACTCCATTCAGGGGCCGAAGTTGGACACAATCTTGGCTAACTTTTAGAGCTGATATTCTTAGAAATGAGAACTTCTTGGGCGTAGTGTTGGGGGCAGTGACTGGGCACCAGTGTTCCTTGCATGTTTGCCTGTGCTGCTGTAGGGCTTGCGAGTTTCTGCTGGCTGCCTGTGGTAGAGACTAGCAGGTGACCTGGAAAAGAAATAAAGTCATGGCTAGGTGATAGTGCATGTCTGTGATCCCAGGACTTGAGAGGCCAGTGCAAGAGGATTGCTAGCTCAAGACAAGCCTAGGCTGTGTATGCAAGACCCTGCCTTAGCAACAAAACAATACAAAGCAAATAAATGAAAGATCAGGACATTAGCCAGCATAAAGGCTTCTCCTCCATCTTCGATGTGTAGTAAGAAGCTGACCAGCATGGCTCAATTCACAGGAGCAGTGAGCTAGCCCATTAATCCAGAACTTTGCTCAGCTACCAGGTACATAGTCACTGCATATGTGTCCAACAGCCAGAGTGATGCCCACAGTAGTGAACCATTGTGCCGCACTTACACTGCTAGGTGCTGTTTTAAATGTTTTACCTATAGAAAATTGAGTCTCCCAGTTGCCCAGTGCAGTAAGCCAATTATGTGTCCATTTTACAGATGAGAAAATTGAAGTACACAGAGGCTAATGTAGCCAGGTTATATAGAAAATTAAGGGCAGAGCTAGCATTTGAAGCAGGCATTGCACCAGACACCAAGCTTCAGTTCTGTGCTCTTCTGGCGCTGCCTGTTGGCTCTCTGTTGGCACAGCCCAGATGAGTGGCTGCAGCTATGGATATAAACAGAGCATGCTCCTTGCTCCCTGTGTACAGGCACAGACCTACAAACAGACGATATGGTCCTATCCGGAATCTGAGTTGGCAAAGGACATTCCACACAACAGGGACAGAAGCAGAGAGTGTGTGGATCAGGTTTCAGATACAGGAGTGGTGTGCTGGTGGCTTAGGGAACATGTGGAGAGGGGAGACAGATGCAGAAGGAGGCAGATCATGGAGCCAGCTGTAGACCATGCCAAAAGCCTTGCTCATGTCTGCACTGGCTCACAGCTTGCTGGCTGAGTACTGTCCACTGTCCTTCATGCCAACCCTCTCATGGTTCAGTTTTCCGTCACGTCCTTTCTGGGCAGGTCTAATCCAGTCATGTTCACATGGTTCAACTTGTTTCTCCAAGGGCAAAATCACAGATGATAGCTCTTTAAACCTGTAGATAAAAATGTTCTCAACTAGCAAGTTACATGCCAAAATCACCACCAAAGAGGGAGTCAGGGAGTCAGCCTATGTTTATTTTAGGCCCAAAGAGAGAAGGAAGCAGGGTATCTTGTTTGTTAGACCTATAGACGCTGCTAACCCAGCCCAGGTTCACTCATTTATTCTGTAAATGCCTACCACAGTGATACCTAGCTCTGCATTGGGGCCTGGGACTCACATAATACACCCTTGCCCTCAAGGATCTTGTAGTTCAGTAGGAAATAAAATATACGAGAAAAATAGTGGCAGTAATCACAGGGCTGCTGTGCTGCTTCCTGCAATGCTCCTTTCCCAGCTATTTGCATGCTTACTTACTCCATCACTTCTTCAGACCTCTGATCAAATGCCACAAATGACTTTCCTGGCTCACATTTGGAAGGCTCCAAGATGATGCAATGCTATGGTCTTCTCATTCGTGTGAACTTCTCTCCATCTCCTGTGTGTTTTTCAGTGTGCCACCTTGATTAAAGAAAACCTTGGAGAAAAGACACCGCAGAGAATTGATGCCACAATTGTTCTGAGCTGTCTTCCTTGGAGATGTGGGTTGTGTATGTGTACCATGGTGCTTTGGACACAGGCTAACATGAATGAGGGGCTGAGAGAGTTGATAGTGGAGTCCTGATGGGGTGGTTTGCATAGCCCTATCTTGAGATCTGTTATAGTATGAACTCCAAATGATGTGCTGTCTTCTGAAATGTGCCAGCCTTTCTTTAGAACATGCACACTTACTGTATTGTGCTATTTACCCCCTTGTGTCATGTAGGTTACTATTCATTAGGTATTATGTGCTAGGCATTTAATAATTTAATAATGTTCATTAAAAGTGGGCTGAAGGGCATGATTGTTCAGTGGATAGAGATGTTTATCTCTAGGCTTGATGATCTGAGTTCAGTCCCTGGATCCACATTGGAAGGAGAGAACCAACTCCTGCAAGTTGTCCTCTGACTTCTACACGTGAGCTGTGGCACACAATTATGCACAAGTACACACACAAACTAAATGAGTAGATGTAGTAAAAAAATTTTTTTAACAAGTAGATTGAGCACTTATTATGGGTTCTTTTATTTCATCCTCACAGTAACCTCTGACATAGATCCTATTATCATCTCCAATGTACTGATGAGAAAACTGAGGTTGGAGAGAGGTCTGTATGGTACTAGCCCAAGGCTCCATGGTGACAGGTGGCAGGGCTATCCAGGACCCAAGGCTGTAGCTGGTATACCACCTTATACCATCTCCTTTGCTATTCTTTTGCAGACAATCATACTGCAAGGAGTTAGTCCATCACCACCACCATCATTATCCCCAGATAACACTGGAAAGTGATGCAGGCCCAGCAAATAAGCAGGAGAGTCAGGTTCAAATAGCAGTTGTGTTCCAAAGCCCTTTTCCTGGGTGTTTTATAATTTTGCATTTCTTACCCATCTTATTCCCCATCTGATCCATAACTCTCAAATGACAGCAGAGTCACTCAGAACCAGGAGAGTAATATTACAAACAGGACTTAAGGGGACTCTCTAGAGCACTGGTTGCTCTTGCTGTGGACTCGGGTTCAATTCCCAGCACCCACATGGCAGTTTACAACTGTCCCTAACTCCAGTTCCAGGGTACCCAACCCCTTCTTCTGACTTCTGCCGACATTGCATGACATGGGTGTGCTTACATTCGTGCAGGGAATATACTCATGCACATAAAATAAAAATAATAAAGTATTTTTTTAAAAAAACAAACTGGGCCGGGCGTGGTGGCACACGCCTTTAATCCTAGCACTTGGGAGGCAGAGGCAGGCGGATCTCTGAGAGTTCAAGGCCAGCCTGGTCTAAGGAGTGAGTTCCAGGACAACTGGGGCTACAGGGAGACCCTGTGTCAAAAAAGACCAAAAAAAAAAAAAAAAAAAAAAAAAAAACCAACAACAACAAAAAAACCAAACTGGTCTTAAAATAAATCACTCCTGCCTGGCAGAGGTGTGCTCAGCATCCAATCCTTCTAGATTCCTACTTATCCACTGCACAGAGAAGTGATTCTTGGGCCATTTGACAGGACAAGTTTCATCAATACTCCATGGAATGTTACCCTGCAATTTGCATCTCTGTCTCAGATTCCTTCTGGAAAAAGGCAGAGTAGGAAATGAAAGCCTGGGTACTTCCCCCTCCCTCCCCCTTCCAGCTTCCATGATAGTCGTGGCAATTTATGTCCCAGTTTTTGAAAAGAGCATTATACTTGAGAATGGTTTATACCCTACTCCATCAAATGTTCTCCTTCAACAGACATGTTATTTTAACGTCTAATCCACCAGAATTTTCCCTTTGCAAGTTAAACTTGTCATAACATAAAAATCACAATTCACTGCCACTGCTATTTGAACAATACGTGTAATGGCTTCATGAATCCATGCTAACTTCTTAAACAGCCCCTTAAAGACGGCAATTCCAGGGTTCATATTCAGGGTCTGTGACAATTGCAGATTAATTTTTTAGCAGGTGTGGCAATTTCTAGAGCTGTTTGCTATGCTATGAAACCTACGCTGTTGTGTCAGGTCTTAATTTTGGTGGCATTTTTAGATCCTGGTTTTGTATCAGCGGACGTTGAATACAAAAATCCACTTATACATTTTGTTTTCCTTTTAAATCTATTCCTGAAGAGGAGCCAATTGTAAGAGCACTTGGCCCTTTTCAAGTGCCTGCTCTAAGGGGAAGAGCTGTGTCCTGGGGTTGAAAGAGCCAGGCAGGCATGGGTTAAAAGCCTTGCCATTAACTGCTTTCATGACTAAACCAAGTGTGGACTAAACACAGAATCTCCCGGAGTCTCAGTTTCTTCAGCTGTGACAATCGTTATCCTGGAGCATGTCTGTGAGAGTCAAGAGGGAAGGGGTGAGTGTCGCCTTGACCCAGGGTTTGGCACGCTTGATTTTCAGTGCATGCTAGTTCTTTTCCTTCTATTGAGTAATTAAGACATTGGTTTCTGTTTGCATTGGTTGTTTGATCTATTTTATTAGCTAGAAGGAAAAAATATTATAGACATCAGTCTGTAGACTAGGTTTACCCTGGGCTGATAGGATCAGTTCATTTGACTCAGTAGAGATTAGAATGGCAGATCTGGCTGGGTTTTGTTTTGTTTTGTTTTGTTTTGTTTTCAGTGCTAGGGACGGACCAAGGCCTCATGTATGCTGGGCAACTGCTCTGTCACTGACCTACGACCCCAGCTTCACAGCGGATAATATTCAAAGGTGGCTATGGGATTAGTAGCAATTACATTTTGGGAGAAGGCAAATTGATGTAATGTAGGAGTAAAAATAGCATTAATTTAAATGGTTTAAAAAAAAAAACAATGGTTCTTTTTTTTTATTTTTCTTTCCCCAAGCTCCCAAGGCTGGGATTACAAGTGTGAGCCACCGTGCCTTTTTTTTTTTTTTGGTCTTTTCGAGACAGGGTCTCCCTGTAGCCCCAGCTGTCCTGGAACTCACATTGTAGACCAGGCTGGCCTTGAACTCACAAAGATCTGCCTGCCTCTGCCTCCCAAGTGCTAGGATTAAAGGCGTGCGCCATCACGCCCGGCTCAAGCCATCATGCCTTTTAAAGTTCCATGAATCCAATTAGACTCTTAAAACCTTCTTTCTGGACTGGGTGCTGGTCTCATGCTTTGTTGTACAAATTATATACATTACCATGGGAAACTCATTTTAATACCTGAGCAACATGTACCTTGACTTTGGGTTAACACACAAGTAATGTGACTTTTCCCAGAGGAGAGCCTGCTGGTACATGGAATGGGAGACATGTGCACCCCTAAGTCGATTTCTTTGCTCTTTCTTTTTAGCCCTCACAGGAAGCCTGGAAAAAGCCTATCAGCCACGAATTTGGATCTTGCCTCCAGCACAGAGGCTGTGTGACCCCAGATAAGCAGCTTTACCTCTTTGAGCCACAGGCTCCTCATCTCTGAGAATGAGCATAATTATTGTGAGGATTGTCATGCAATCTTTCAAATACCTGGCACTTGGAATACACATGGGTTTGGCTTTCTGATGAATTTCTGACATCTTAATTACATTTTGTAACAGAAAAATTGATGGTATGAACAGGCAAATGAGCTTGCTGTTCCTTTAATTAGTTTCAGAGCCGCCCTTTCCAAAGAGATATCCCTAAGGTTCCTCCACAAAGGCTGTTGTTTGGCTGGAGAGAACTTTTCGAGTGTCTTTGTCTTCCAGGGGACAAGCATCTCTCCATCTGCACTGTGGCATGTGGTGCCTGGTGTCTTCAGCTGCTGAGCACGTGTGCTTCTCTGGGCCTTTGTGAGCCAATGTCTGGTAGTCTCTCAATGCTGTTTGAGTCCTAGTGGGCATTTCAGCAGACCCTTCTCTTCTCTCATCTGCTTCCCCGTCATCTGAATAGAACCCTGTCTTCCTCGATGAAGCTGGAAGAACAGAGTTGTTTGTCTCTCCTGCAGTCTGCCCTGGTAGAGCTTTACTTTAACATTTTCTTTTAATATATTTTTAAATTTTTATTTATTTTGTATGGGTATGAATGTACTGTCTGCATGTAGGTTTGTGCACCAGTGTCGTGCAATGACGCGGAGGTCAGAAGAGGGTGTCGGATTCCCCTGGAACTGTTTTAACTGAGTTAAAGATGGTGCTCAGCCGCCATGTGGGTGCTGGGGATTGAACCCAGGTCCTCTGCAAGAGCAGTCAGTGCTCTTAGCCGCTGAGCCATCTCTCCAGCCCCAACTTTAACATTTTTAAAAGAGATTTTTATTACTTTTTATTCGTATGAGTGTATTGCCTGCATGTAAGTGCATCTGTGTCATACAGTGCTTGTGGAGGTCAGAAGAGGGTGTCGGATCCTTTGGAACTAGAGTTATAGATGGTTATTAGTTACCATGTAGGTGCTGGGAGTTCAACCTGGGTACCCTGCACAAGCAGCCAGTGCTCTTAACTGCTGAGCCATCTCTCCAGTCCTGAGCTTTACTTTTTTTTTTTTTTTTTTTTTTTTTTTTGTCTTTTTCGAGCTTACTTTTTAAAACCAGTCTAGGGGACTGGAGATGGCCTAAGTGTGAGTCATGATTGAACTGCTCTTGCAAGAGCCTGGTTTGATCCCCAGTCCCCCCAATGCTGAGTGACCATCTTAATTCCAGTTCCAGGGAATCTGACACCCTCTTCTGACCTCTGCAGCGTTGCACGACACAGGTGGCACAAACCTACATGCAAACAGTACATTCATACACGTACAAAAATAATAAAATAAACTTAAAACTATAACAAAACAACCAGTCTAGGGGCTGGAGAGATGGCTCAGTGGTTAAGAGTGCCGGCTGCTCTTGCAGAGGACCTGGGTTCGATTCCCCGAACCCACATGGTGACTAAGAACAGCCTTTAAGTTGGGCATGGTGGCACACACCTTTAATCCTAGCACTTGGGAGGCAGAGGCAGGTGGATCTCTGTGAGTTCAAGGGCAGCCTGGTCTACAGAGTGAGTTCCAGGCCAGTTGGGGCTATAGGGAGACCCTGTCTCAAAAACAACAACAAAAAAATAAGTAGATATCAAATTTTAATCCCAGCACTTGGAGGCGAGCAGACAGATCTCTGTGAGTTTCAAGGCCAGCCTGTCTACATAGTGAGCTCCAGTCAGCTGGGACTAAAGGGACCCTGTCCTCAAAAAGACAAAAAAAAAAAAAACCCCAAAACAAAACAACAACAACAACAAAACCAAAAACCAGTCTAGTGGTGGAGAACTCTGGTGGAGCCAGTAGTTGTTTTGGGGGTTTTATGCTCACAGAGACATTGTGTCTCCTGTCAGAACTATGGCTTATGGAACTTTTGATAAGTAGGAATGGGTAACTTGGAACAAGTAACAAAAGAACCAACCATGAGGTAACTTAGTGGCTTACAACAACGAAGTTTATTTCCTGCTCCTGCACTGGGTTTGTTCTGGGTCCATGGGGCCTCCCATTCCCTTGGCATTCAGAGACCCAGGTTTCCATGAGCTACACACAGGATGGTCTTGTGACACTTGCACTAGGAGTGACACATTATTTCTGCTCCTAGCCATTCACCAAGACAAGTGACATGGCATGGCTAACTTCAGAGATCCTGGGGAATGTGAAGTCCTGCCATGAAGGAGGAAAGGAAGAACCAGGTGCTCAGGGAGCTGTGCCTATGAGCACTACACTACTAAACATGTGCAGAGACTCACAATGTATACTGTATAAACATGCAAACACAGACATTGTGTTTAAGTGTAGTGCTGGATATCAAACTCAGGGCTTCACACGTGCTAGGCAAGCACTCTATTCCTGAGGCATACCCCCATCCTTAAGACAAATTTTGTTCTTTAAATACTGAAGTTATAGACTATCTATACTGTTCAGAAAATATCTTTTTTTATTTTTTATTTTATATTAATATTTTTGTACAAGATTAGCAAATCGAGACCCATTTCCCCCTCCCATCCGCCCCGACCCCACCAGAGCTCATGCATTCTGCCAAACATGCTTTTCATCTCTTTCTCAGTCTTTCTCAAAATTCTCCATGTGGAAGTTGACTGTTTTGAGCAGTTCATTGTTTCAGTCAGTTCTGTTGTTGTTGTTGTTGTTGTTGTTGTTGTTGTTGTTTCCAATATGCATCACTCCTAACTGCTTGGACAAAAGCTCAAGGGGACGTGCACAAGAAATACTTACAATTAGGTAATTGGCACTAGCCTCCACAGATGAGGGATACCATTCATCGTTTGTTTTTCTGGGACTGTGTTACTTCACTCAGCATGATGTAGCCATTTTCCTGCAAAGCTCATGATGTCATCTTTCTTTACTGCTGCATAGAACTCCATTGTGTAGATGTACCACATTTTTTCTATCCACTCGTCAGTTGAGAGGCATTTGGGTTTGCTCCAGCCATTTTCCTGCAAAGCTCATGATGTCATCTTTCTTTACTGCTGCATAGAACTCCATTGTGTAGATGTACCACATTTTTTCTATCCACTCGTCAGTTGAGAGGCATTTGGGTTTGCTCCAGCCATTTTCCTGCAAAGCTCATGATGTCATCTTTCTTTACTGCTGCATAGAACTCCATTGTGTAGATGTACCACATTTTTTCTATCCACTCGTCAGTTGAGAGGCATTTGGGTTTGCTCCAGCTCCTTGCTATTGTGAAGAGAGCTGAAGTAAACATGGCCGTGCATGTATCTCTGCGGTGCTGTGAGTCTTGAGGGTACATGCCTAGGAGTGGTATGGCTGGGTCGGGTGGCAAGTTCATTCCAAGTCTTCCAAGGTTTCTCCACACTGCTTTCCATAGTGTCTGTACGAGTTTACATTCCCAACAGCAGTGGATGAGTGTTCCCCTTTCCCCACAGCCTCTCCAGTACTTGGTATCATTTGTTTTCTTGATGCTAGCCAGTCTTACTGGAGTAAGATGATATCTTAAAGTGGTTTTGATTTGCATTTCTTTAATGATTAGTGATGTTAAACACTTCTTAAGGTGTTTCTCAGCCATCTCTAATTCCTCACTTGTGAAGTCTCTGTTCAGCTCTTTGCTCCATCTATTGAGTGGGTCATTTGTTTTATTTCTTCTTTGTTTTTTGAGTAGTTTATATATTCTGGAAATCAATGCTTTGTCAGATGTATTTGCGGTGAAAATTTCCTCCCACTCTGTGGGATTTCTCTTTACTTCCTTGATTGTTTCTTTTGATGTACAGAGGCTTTTGAGTTTAATGAGGTCTCAGTAAATATCTTTTTAGCAATACTTTGTGTGGACACCTTTCTCCCAAAGCATGTTTACATTCCTTTCATTTTGACAGCAACCTAGTGTTCCATTTTATTTATTATTTTTATTCTATGTGTATGTGTATATTGCCTGCATTTAGGTTGGTACACCTGTGTTGTGCAATATCCACAGAGGTCAGAGAGGGTGTCAGGTCCCCTGAAACTGGAATTAAGACAGTTGTTAGCTGTCATGTGGGTGCTGGGAATCAAACCTGGGTCCTCTGCAAGAGCAGCCAGTGCTCTTAACCACTGAGCCATCTCTCCAGCCTTAGTATTCCATCTTATGTATACACTGTAACTTATGGATGGATGTTGTTTTTGTATCATTTCTTTTTTTTTTTTAATTTTTATTTATTTATTTATTTTTATGTGTATGAATGTATTGTCTGCATGCAGGTCTGCGCACCCGTGTCGTGCGATGCCGTGGAGGTCAGAAGACGGTCTCGGATTCCCCTGGAACTGGAGTTCTCCTGGAACCGGAGTCACAGATGGTTCTCAGCTGCCATGTGGGTGCTGGGGATCGAACCCGGGTCCTCTGCAAGAGCGGTCGTCGCTCTTAACCGCTAGGCCATCCCTCCAGCCCCATATCATTTCTTTACTATAATAAATAGTGGTACAGTAATATTTATATTTATATAAATGCTATAGTATGATAAATTTCTGGGAATTACTGGGTCACAGGCTGTAAGCTTTATGTTTTGATAGATCCCGTCAAATTGCCCAAAGTAGCATTTGAGAGTATTTGTTTCCAGTGCTGCATTTGATTCATTTTCTAAATCTCTACCCACTAAGCAATATGTATTCTTTAATTTACTTTGATGGTTAACAGGACAAACTTTTTACCTAAGTTTATCAGCCATTTGCATTGCCTCATTGTTGGGTGAGTTTATCTTTTGGCTTATGTTTTGTTTGGCTTTTTTTTCCTTAATGGTTTATAAATATTATAGCTAGTTACTTTTTTTTTTTTTTTTGTCTTTTTGAGACAGGGTCTCCCTTTAGTCCCAGCTGGCCTGGAGCTCACTCTGTAGACCAGGCGGGCCTTGAACTCACAGAGATCCGCCTGCCTCTGCCTCCCAAGTGCTAGGATTAAAGGCGTGTGCCACCCATGCCTGGTGGCTAGTTACTTTTTTATTTTGTATATTTTGCATACTTTTCTGGTCTTGTTTATTTAAATGTCAAACAGATAATTATTTGCCTCACATGGTGTACATTACTACAATGGAATATTTTTCCTTCTCATTCACTAAAAACAGTTTAATTATTATGTGTGTATGTGTATGTGCATGTGGAGGTCAGAGGTCAACCTCAAGCACTGTTGCTGTCCTTTTTTTTTTTTGAGACAGGGTCTCCCTGTAGTCCCAACTGGCCTTGATTTCACAGAGATTCATCTGCCTCTTCCTTCTGCTTGTTGGCATCAAAGGTGTGTGCCACCATGCTTGGCTAGTCTCATTTTTTGAAATAGAGTATGTCTCTGGGAACTGGGACTCAATGATTGGGCTAGACTGGCTGGCAGTGAGCCCCAGGGATCCCATCTCTGCCTCCCCAGTGCTGGGATTACAGACAGCACATGGCTAGCATTTTACCTGGTCTGGGGCTCACACTTGCTCAGCAAGCACGTTACTGACTGAGCTATCCTTAATCATAATTAACTCAAGAGGGAAGAATACACACACAGTTCTACCTCAGGTGCTGTAAAATGTCTAGTGAATCAACAGGCTGGGTGGAGAGCCTTAGAATCATGCATTTCCATCAAACTGGAAATTCTTTTTTTTTCACAATGTTTATTGATAGATACAAATACATAAAATCAGGGCATGAACATGATTTGATAGATTAAGTAGACTTAATTTCAATATTGTAATAAGGGAACAGTTCAAACTCTCACCATTTGTTTCACATTGACAAAAACCACTTCAAGGGCATTAACAATCTCTCAAATCTGCTCAGTTTTGTGCAAGTAAGCCATGTTTCTTTTTTTAAAAAGACTGTGCACCCTGGGCATGGTGGCACACGCCTTTAATCCTAGCACTTGGTAGGCAGAGGCAGGCAAATCTTTGTGAGTTCAAGGCCAGCCTGGTCTACAGAGTGAGTTCCAGGACAGCTGAGGCTATAGGGAGACCCTGTCTCAAAAAGACCAAAAAAAAAAAAAAAAAAAAAAAAGACTGTGCACTTGCCCATTATCCATTTGGTTGTTACAGAAAATCCTTAACTGTAATTGATGGAAATTCTTTTTGAGATGAGATCTTAGTATGTTGTTCGGGCTGGTATTGCACTCCTAGGCTCAAGCCTTCCTCCTGCCTGGGCCTCTTGTGCAACTGGGATCACAAGTGTGTACAACTTTGCACAGCTGGAGTTGGGGTATTTTATGTGGAAGTTTCACATGCATTTATTTTTTAAATTTATTTTGATGTTTTTAGTGTGTGTGTGTGTGTGTGTATTTTATCTGCTTGTGTGTAAGTGCATCCATGTCAGGCAATGACTGCAGAGGCCAGAAGAGGCCCTGGAACTGGAGTTATGGACAATTGTTAGCTGCCATGTGGGTGCTGGGAACAGAACCTGGGTCCTCTGCAAGAGCAGCTCTACTGCTCTTAAACACTGACCTATCTCTCCAGTCTCTACATATATTTATTTAACTTGTTCAGTAAGTTTGGTGTATCTGTTTTTTTCTCTGTGTATGGAAAGGGTGAGGTGTATGCACATGTATGTGTGCATTGTTCTTTTGTGATGTAATGCAAAGGATACATTATGAAGTGCATTAAAATGCCATATAACATCATTGGCTGTTAGGACATTGAAAATCAAATTCATTTAGTATGAAATAGTGAAAGACAACCTCAGGTCCTCACAGTGTTTATATTAAATAGTAAGTGCGTGGAGAAATTGGACCCCTCAGATATTTCTGGTGCATCTGTTTTGAAAAGTAGTTTGTCAGGCCCTCAAATGTAAAACATGACATTAGCACAGGCTAGCCATAACCTAAACTATCACCTTCTCTCTGTACCTATGAGAAATGGAAACATGCCCCCAATACAAACCTGTACTCCAGTTTTTATAGTGTGATTCTTCACAGTAGCTAAAAAGTGGAGAAAAAAAATCAATTATCCAACAACTGATGGATAAATAAGATGTAGTGTGTCTGGAGAATGGAATATTATTTGGTCATAGAAAGGAATAAAGCATTGATACATGGTACAACATAGATGAGCCTGGAAAGCATCTGAATGCAAGAAATCGCTTGCAGAAGCCTATATCAAATTGTATATTTTGCTTTATTTTTTTTTTTTGTTTTGTTTGTTTTTCTTTTGAGACAGGGTCTGCTTTGTACCCTGAGCTGGCTTAGAATTCTCTAGGTAGACTGTGCTGCCCTCCATCTCACAGAGCTCTTCCTTCTTCTGCCTCCTGACTGTTGAGATTAAAGGCATGTACCACTATGCTTGGTGAATTGTACATTTTAGTCTTTTGTTGTTGTTGTTTTGTTTTGTTTTGTTTTTTGAGACAGGGTCTCCCTTTATTCTCCGCTGTCCTGGAACTCACTTTGTAGACCAGGCTGACCTTGACCTCACAGAGATCCACCTGCCTCTGCCTCCCAAGTGCTAGGATTAACCACGCCTGGCTGGATTACGCATTTTAAATGAGTGAATTGTATGGCATGTGAGTTATATTTCAATAAAATTGCTTAAAATGTCAAACGAGTATCATTTCAGCCATTTCTCATTTGCCCGAAGGATAAAGTTCCACCTCCTCATGAAGCTCATGTTGGGCTTTCCAGGACCCAAGGTGCTATGTACCGTGGCAGTGGGAAGTATGGGCTTTGGACCCCACCCATGTGTGTTTGAAACAGTTTCACACTGTAACTTCCAGCATATTTTACTTTAACCCTGTGTGTTTATAAAATGGGCGCAAGGCAGTCCTGTTGCCTGGAGCTGCTTGTTGATAACACTGGAAGATAAAATCATGGACAGTTCATTGGCTGATTGTACTGAACACTCAACCCAATATTTCTTTCTAGCACTGGGCCCTGAGCTTCTAGAGAGGACTTGTGGCGCCCCCTGCTGGAGCTGTGTGCTCTGCCTTCAGGCCGAGCTGCTCTGGAGCCTTCTTCCTGTGCTCCTGCCCCCGTACCTGAACTGGCTTCTGGAGCCCTCCCCTCCTTCCTTGGGGGTTGCTCTTACCTGCGCTTCAGGCTCAGCTCCCGCTCCCTTCCCATGACTTCCCTGACTCCTGCACACCCCCTGGGCTAAGCGCCGTTCTCTAGTGCTTTATGGTGTCTGTATGTATCTCTATTGATTTCTTTCAAAGGAACAACTTTGACTTTGATGATTGTTCTCAGTTTGTCCCCCCACCCCTTTCATGGCTTTTTGCTCTTATTATTCCTTGTCTTCTGTGTGTATGTGTGTGTGTCTGTGTGCCTGCGTAGGGGGTCTGTGGCGGTGTACATGCATGGGAGGAAGACGAGACACTGACTTTGGCTGTCTCTCCTCAGGCACCTTGCTTTTTTGAGACTGGGTCACTCACTGGCTTGGAACTCACTGTTTGTGGGGTCACTGCCACACGTGGAGGTTGAAGGACCAACCTCATCCACTGGATTACAGGAAAAAGGAAAAGACGCAACACAGCAGCCCGCAGCTGTCCTTAAACCTTGGGGCCAAAGGTTGATGACCTTTGCACTGCCCACCTGTCTCATCTAACATCTACACTAGGCATCTGCACTCCCAGATCCTCTAGGCTGCTGCTTGTTGAGCACTCTATAGCCTAACTCTGGCTGTTGCTTGCTTAGTTCTCCATAGCCTAATTCCGCCAGCACACACTCACCACACACCAGTGACTATGCTGATGGCACTCACTGATTTCCCAGGCTGGCATCTGCTTGATCTTCCCCAGCCAAATTCTGCTAGCCAATACCACACAAGCTTGATGGGCTAAAATTATAGGAGTGATAATAACTGCCGGAGGTCCTTGTCTGGTGGTAAGAAGAAGCCGTTTATTTATTCACAGCATTCTGTCTTTATACCCAGAGTGACATCATATCTCAAGGCCGCTTTCAGACCCCCTGCCTCATGTTCCATCAACATCACGAGTGCCTTTAATCCCAAGGTGCTCTCACCGGTTTGCTATTGCCCAGGCAAATCCTGCCTAGACCCAGGTTTCGGTGTAAACAGACAAACAGGTAATTTGGCACAAAGAAGTCCCAGGTGGCTTCCTTTTTGCCTACAGCTGTGTAGGCTAGGCTGCCTGGGCAGTGAGCCCAGGGATCCAGACTCCCCAGCCCTGCTCCTAGCACCAGAGTGGCAGCCATCACCAGCACACTTGGCTTTTTCATGTGGGTTCTGGGATCAAGCTCAGGTCCCCACAAATTTGCAGCCAGCACTTTACTGACAGCTCCCCAGTTCCACTAATGCTTATTTGAGGTTTATTTTTTTGTTCATTTTCTGACATTGAGTTGGATTGCTTTCCAGAAAAAAACATTCAAGATTACAAACTTGCCTCTAAGTAGTGTTTTAGCTGCACCATAAGTTTTGTGATATTTCATCTTTTAGTTCTCAGCCTATTGTTTAACGGCTGCACCATCCCTCAAGTTTTTTAATGTGATATTTTATTTTATTTTATTTTTGAGACAGGGTCTCCCTGTAGCTCTGGCTGTCCTGGTACTCTGTAGACCAGGCTGGCCCCGAACTCACAGAGATCCGCGTGCTTCTGCCTCCCAAGTGCTAGGATTAAAGGCGTGCGCCACTACGCCCAGCATTTATTTATTTCCGTTATGTGTATCAATGTACTGTCTGCATGCAAGTCTGTGCACCCGTGTCGTGCAATGCCGCGGAGGGCAGAAGAGGGTATCGGATTCACCTGGAACTGGAGTTCTCCTGGAATTGGAGTTTCAGACGGTTCTCGGCCGCCATGTGGGTGCTTGGGATTGAACCCGGGTCCTCTGTAAGAGCGGTCGGCGCTCTTAACCGCTAGGCCATCTCTCCAGCCCCTTAATGTGATATTTTAAAAATCACTTTTAGGCCCAGCGTGGTGGCACATGCCTTTAGTCCTAGCACTTGGGAGGCAGAGGCAGGCGGCGGATCTCTGTGAGTTCAAGGCCAGCCTGGTCTACAGAGTGAGTTCTAGGACAGCCAGAGCTACAGGGAGACCCTGTCTCAAAAAGATAAAAAAAAAATCACTTTTTAGTTATGTATGTATATTTTACATTTTCATGAAGATTTCTTTTTTGATGAGCTATGAGTTATTTATACTTGTCCCTTTAAAAGCAGATTCCTAACTACATGTGGCAGTTTGTATCCTGTTATTAACTTCTAACTCAATTGTATCATGGTTAGAGGTTTCTTTTCTTCACTTCTCTCTCCTTTTCCTCCCTCCCTCTCTCCTTCCTTCCTTTTCCCTCTCCTCTCTCTTCCTCTCCTTCATTTTTAAAATATTTTGCTTCATGGACATAGTTTTTATGAGTATTCAATGAAAGCTTGAGAATGTGTATTCTCTAGCAATTAATTGAATGTCATATTTTACATGTATATTACATTCACTAGGAAATGCAGTATATAAATTAGATCTTTAGCTTTGTGTCTTACTCATTTATTGAAATTATGATTGTGGATTTCATCTTTTTTTCTTTTTCCCATTTTCTTGTAGTAGTGTGGGAATTGCACATTCTATTTGAATTCTGTTTTTGTTTATTGAGACAGTGTTTTCCTGTAATGCCGGCTGGCCTGAAACTCATTATTGTAGACCAGGCTGGCATTGATTTCACAGAGATTCACCTGCCTCTGCCTTCCAAGTTCTGGGATTAAAGTTGTAACTCTATTATAAAATTTTACACTAGAAAATTTAACAGGTGTGTATAATTTCACATAGTTTAAAGTTAATATCATTGCTTTTTTATTTTTTTAACTTTTTATTGTGGGTATATGTGTTTATGTATGTGGCCACACACATGCTGTGACACACATATGTAGGTCAGAGGACAACTTGCAGGAGTTGGTTCTCTCCTTCCACCATGTGGATCCTGGGGATTGAACTCAGGTTGTCAGACTTGGTGGCAAGCACCATTACCTGCTGAGCCATCTTGCTGACTTCATTACTCTTTTTAACAACACAGAGATCTTAAGGTGCCTTTTCTTTTTTCTTATTCTTAGTGTGTGCATGTGCGTGTGTGTTATACCTGATATGTTTAAATGCACTTGTGTCTTGCAGAGCCCAAGGAGGCCATAGAGGGCATCGGATTCCCTGGAACTGGTGTTAAGATTGTTTTTAGTGGATTCTGGGCTTCAAATTTGGGTGTTCTGCAAGAAGAGCCAGTGTTCCTAACCACTGAGCCATCTCTCCAGTGCCAAGTGCTTTTTAATTAAAAAATTTTTTTTCTTTTATGAATATAAGTATTTTGCCTGTATGTATGTGTACCTACTGCATTTGTAGTACCTGAGGAGGCCAGAAGAGGGTCACAGAGTCACCAGGTTGGTGCTGAGAATTAAACCCTGTTGTTTGCAAGAACAGCAAGTGCACTGAACTGCTGAGCCATCTCTCCAGCACTGTGCATTTTCATTTTGACTATATCCTTATATGCTTTTATTAAGGCAGTATTCTATTTCTTATTGTATCCTTTGTTAAACTTCAAAGGTAAGATATTATTGTAATAGTTCCAGCGTCTTTTGGATTCATCCACATATGTCATTTTCTTTAATCATTATGTGATCTTACTACAGAGACGTTTTTCCAGGGCTCAGTTGCTGTCTCTTGGAAATAATCCTTTAGAAGTTAATTTAATGAAGTACTATTTGTAATAAATTCTAGTAGGTTTCATTTCCATCATTCTTTTTTGAGAGGAGTCTTTTTGAGACAGGGGTCTCCCTGTAGTGCCAACTCAGCCTGGAACTTGCTCTGTAGACCAGGATGGCCTTGAACTCACAGAGATTTGTCTGCCTCTGCCTCCCGAGTGCACACCATCATGCCTGGCTCATTTCTATCAGTCTTGAAAAAGCAGTCTTGTGGCACATACAGTTTACTACTGTTCTATCTTGTCGATTCTGTGACCTCACCCCTAGAAGCTGCACCTATGTTTCCTCGCTTACATCTGTGCTATTGAGAAGTCATCTGTCAGTCTGTTTTTTTCTTTTGCTAGTTGGGTGTGTTTTTCTTTTTGGATACTTTTAAAGTCTTCCATTGTCTTAGATGTCTTCTGTGTCACCAAGGTGCTTCTCAGAGGGGAGAGCTCCTTTTATTTGCCTGGCTTGGGATCGGGGATTCTGGTTTCTAAAATTTGGTACACTATTATTCTGGAAAATTCTTAACCATTTTCCTCAAGATACTGCTTCTTGGCCAGTGTTTCTCTTCTCTGACTTTGTTTGCTGGTACACTGGTGTCTTCGGCACTTTGATCTCTGGCTGTTCTTTGAGGCTTGGATCTCAAGTGAGATCTTCATCATGTGAAGCTAGCCCAGAGGTGTATTCCAACTCAAAACATTTAAGACTAAAAATTTTGGTGGTGTACTTTCTTTTTTATCATTTTTATTTTATGTGTTGAGTGTATTTACTGCATATATGTTAAGTGCATTTATGCATATATGCATTTACTGCATATATGCACCTGTGTCATGCAATGCCCATGATGGCCAGAAGAGGGTGCCAGATCCCCTGGAACTGGACTTACACAGATAGTTGTTAGTGGCCATGTGGATGCTGAGAATGGAACCCGGGTCCTCTGAGAGAGCAGCCAGTGCTCTAAACTGCTGACCCATCTTTCTAGCCTCATGTTATACTTCTAAGTTATAAGCATAGTATGAATTTTGTCTCCCGACTTTTATCCAGGAGGTATGGTTAAACATTCTGAGGGGAAACTTTTATTTTCCCTTGCTTTGATCAAGGCCAAGACAAAGCAAGTTTTCTTCCAGTTTACCTATGAGGGTGTGGCCTTTTAGAGGGCCTGGCTTGTAGGAGTTTTTGCAGTCTTGTTCTTCCTTGCCAACAGGCATTTAGAAGTTAGACCATATTCACAGGACAGACCATTGCCCACGTGTACAGAATACAAGGGAGTTGTACTTGCCCTTTAAAAAGATGACTTGGGGGCCCTGTGGATCACAGCAGAGTGTAGGCAGAGAGGCAGGTTAGGATGCTACTGTAGACTTCAGGAACAGGGGTGATGACATCTTGGATGAGATGGTTATGGGTGGGGAAGGTTATTAAGACTGTCTGCTCAGGGAGCTTATGCGACTCATCTTCAGGGCTTGCAATGCCTGGCAGAGAGAAGGCATTCACAAGGCTAATGAAATGGAACTGTGGTATCACTGGAGCTTCTAATGCTGGTTTTTGGACTGCCTTCAAAGTGTGACTTTTTTTTTAAGGGAAATGACATAGAGACTCTAGGTAGTGTACTTCTTCCTGTCTCTGTCATGGCAAAGCTCAGGCCAGAAATAGGGAGCCAACTGCTGGAGAGTCCCTGAAAGCTTGGGCCTGGAAAGGCTCATTTTCCATTATAACATAGCTGTCTTTAGCCTGTGCATTTATTTCTTTCTTTTATAAAATTTTTTATTGAATTTTTGTGCACTTCAAGCAGAACATCTCAATAAATCTTAATCATCATTATGCCCCTTCCCTCTGACACCCTCCTATAACACCCCCCTCCCCGGGCCAATAAGGAGTCTCCGGCTGTGTCTGAGAGCATTTACACAAGGCCTTACCATCTTACTGGATTTTTATGACATTTTCTCAGAAACTACTAAACTTTATGACTCTCTTGGTACATTGCAAAGATGTTCCTCTAATGGTATTATTGCTGTGAAAATTCCTTACTCCTAAGGCATTCTCGTTGGAAAAAGTGCCCTGCATCTAGGGAACAATAGGAGAGGCAGACAGTCTCTGCCATGTGACAGTTTAATCAGCTTCAGATGGTCACTGAGGACTGCTGCTGTATGAGTAGGTGCAATGGTGCTCTGTTGGAATGAGCAGAAGTATTCTAGAAAACGTGGTAAAATAAAGCATAGAGAGACAGTTTTTAAATCATCAGGCCCAGGAGGTCTTCATCATTGCTCAGCAGATACAACATGAACATCAACTGTCCTTCAAGGTCTCTAAGACACTTGGACACTCCATCCATGTCTTCGAACCAGGACCACTGTTCTTTTGGATCGATTAGACAAAGGGGCTTCCTCCTCCAGGGAAAAATAATAGTCAATATGTTATTTATCCTATTATTAACACATTCTTTTAGAATAATGGGTTATTAATGATAAAGGAATATTGGTTATTAAATAATATTACCTTATTTCATAATGGGATATTTGTTGATTTGAACTTAGAATTCAGAATTGTTCTAATACAGTATGCAAAAGGTGACTGAATTGCAACACAATTTCAAATTTAACTACCGTACTAATTCTAAAGAGGGATTTAGAAAAATTTTAAATGTACTCCCAAGTCATCTCTCACTTGTAAAAATGACCTCTATTTGGAAACACAGACTACTATTAGATCAATGAGGTCTTTCAACTATTACATTTGTCATATTGGCTTATTGAAATAAGATACTTGACTGCCATATGCCAGAAATATCTCATTATAAATGTTGAGTCACCTAAATATAATCTTGTTTGTTTACTAAAAGACTATTTCTCAATTTTAGTTCAGATCAACAAATCATTATATTATGCAACATGTCATGATTATGTAATAGCTAATATTTGTTCTGAGTAACCCACTGTAGAGTTAAAAATATAAGGGTGCTGGAGAGATGGTTCAGTGGTTAAGAGCACTGGCTTCTCATGAGGAAGACCTGGGCTTGAATCCCAGCACCCACATGGTGCCTAACAGCCCTTACCTCCAGTTCCAGGGGATCTGATGCCCTCTTTTGGCCTTTGCAAGTATTGCACAACATGGCCGCACTTACAGACATGCAAGAAATACACTTCTACACATAAAATAAAAAACAATAAATAAAACATTTTTAAAATATATAGTTATAGGGCTTGAGAGATGGCCTAGCAGTTAAGAGCACTGACTGCTCTTGCAGAGGACCCAGGTTCGATCCCCAGCACCCACATTATGGCTGAGAATTGTCTGTAACTCCAATTCCAGGAGAACTCCAGTTCCAGGGGAATCCGAGACCCTCTTCTGACCTCTGTGGCATTGCACGACATTGGGTACACAAGCCTACATGCAGACAGTACACTCATACACATACAAAAATAAATAAAATTTTAAAAATGTTTAATATATACGCCTAGGGAACAATCTGCGGAAGAGGGGGCATGGTAGAATGTAAGGGCTGCGATTGGGGTGAATGGTGAAACTACAACAATATAGACTGGACACTCATTTGATCAACTTGATTGAACATACAAGNAATCTGCGGAAGAGGGGGCGTGGTAGAATGTAAGGGCTTCGATTGGGGTTAATGGTGAAACTACAACAATATAGACTGGACACTCATTTGATCAACTTGATTGAACATACAACCGCCCCCCCCTGCTGGATGGTGGGACCCATGAGCTGTGTGGGTTTGGGCACAACTGCTTGCAAACTGGTTTTACCTGAAGGATGCTTGTACTCACAAATTATCACTTATTGTTAAAAAACAACAAAATGAAAACAAAACAAAAAAGCAGAGAAAGATGCAGAAAATTTACGGCAGAATGCATGATCTGGGATGGGTAGGGATGGGGTGGGGGGAAGGGAAGGGGATATATGCCTGAACTGAATTGGAAAATAATGTATGAAATACACAAAGCATCAATAAAAAAAAAAGAAAAAAATATTAAAAGCTGGGTTTGGCGGCCTAGGCCCCTGGTTCCAACTACTCTGGATACTGAGGCAGGATAGTCATTTGGTCCTGGAGTTCAGGATCAGTCTAAGCACCATAGCTAGACTCTACCAAAACCCAGACCAAAACAGGAAAATCCAAAATGTTAAAAAATGCCTGCCTAGGAGAGGCAAGACCTAAAGAGCCACGTGGGCTGGCCTCAGCCAGACACCGCAAGTCCAGTGGGGCTGCTGAGCTGTAGCTGAAGAGTGCACACAGGTCAGCCTGAAGGTATTCAGAAAAGCTCGTGTAAATGGGAGGCTCCTGGGTGAGCATGATGTGTAGTCTGAAGGAGCCTGTCAGCCTTCTCTCCCCGTTTTCTGTTTGAGACAGCTCAGGTCCAGATTGGTGCGGTGCTGCCATTTTTAGAATGTACTGCTCTTTCCTCCTGCCCACAGCTTCTTCCATCTTCGGGCATAAGCTAAAATCTCTTTCCCAAGGAGCCTTCCCTGCCCCTCCCTCCCTGACTGGGTTAGATGCTCTTTCTCTGGGCTTCCCTTCCACAGCATGGGTCAGCTTTATTGTTATTGCTTGTTTAATTTTCTTTCTTTCCCAGCAGACTTTCAATTCAACCAGTGCAAGGGCCGTGTCTGTCTTGCTTACTGTTGTTTATCATTGGATCCTCACACTCCTGTGCACAGTGCCTGCAATAGTCTAGAATCAGAGTCTGATAAATATCGGCTGGAATCGTTCCTTCATTCATTCCTCAAACATTGCCTCAGTGTTGATTTTGTGCCACAGACATTGCTGAGTCCTGGACAAGCAAAGCAATGGCATTCTAGGGGGCCCTTCTTCAGGGAGCCATGCACGGTCTATTGTGATATGAATAGGAAGAGCAGTGGAAGAGGGACAAGGAAAGTGGGGTGCCTCTGGGGTGCTTCTGGCTCAGGCTCAGAGCTCACAGGAGACTTTGCTAGGAGCCTCTGAGCTGTCTGGGGAGTAGCTGAGCTAGGTTTCAGGAAGTAGAAGTAGTGTTTGGGCTCTGCAGGCATGGTGGCAGGGTGAAGGGCAGGGACTGAAGGCAGTTCCCCCCGGCTGGAGCAGCGGAAAGTAACTTGAACTGACCTGGAAGGTGTGCAAGAGGCAAGCCAGAGAGGACTGAGCTCAGGGAGCCACTGGGAGAAAGAGTGTGAATAGTTGTGTGTGTGTGTGTGTGTGCACGCGTGTGTGTGTGTGTGTGTGTGTGTCTGTCTGTCTGTCTGTCTGTCTATGAGATCGCTAGATTTGCAGAAAGTTCCCACTGGCTGTGCTAGGGAGGTATATTTAGGGGTTGGGATGATGTGTAGTAAATAGCCTTAGGGACAGGGAGAGTGGCCTCCTCCAGTTCCTGACTAACCAATAGCCTATGTAGGGTAAGCACTGATGTGACTCTTGATGACTGAGTCAATCTGTGGAGACCAACAAGGGAGGATTTGTGAGTCTCGGTGCACAGTAGGGATGGTGTCATCGGTTATTTACTGAACCTCGAGGCAAGGTGGGCATCCTCCTTGTTCCACTCTCCACAGCAGGTCACTGAGGCAGGACTGACCAAAGGACTCCTCCCTGGTCAGTTTCAATTAGGCAAAGGTGGAACTCACACCCAGGGCTTAGTGGGTGCCAAGTGAGCACACTCTGCCCTGTCCTGGGCTGTCCTCAGCAGTGCTTGGAGGGGTTTAGCTCACTGGTGTCTTTTCTCCAGGGGCGACTGTCCTCCTTTATGATGGGGGTGGCAGAGAAGCATCTCCTGGCATCCGGTCACAGAGGGCCATTTCCCATGTTCCCTTCTGGCCATGATGCCCCTTTCCTCTGTGTCCTTTCAGATGGAGAGGAGGGGGCCCGGGGGCGGTGGAGTGCTGTCTTCCCCAGCACAGTGGGGAGAGATTTGTGCACTGCTTGCATCCTCAGTGCCTGGGTATCCCACTGCTATTTAATAAAGGCCTCATTGCAGGAAGGGCCATTAAGCAACCAATGATATATTTCAGCCTCATTGAGGAAGAAGCCACAGAGCTAAATCAAATTCAGACCATGTGGAAATAAAACAATAAAGAGGCTATTCACGAGCATGGCCCTCTTCCTGAGCAGAGAAGGAAGGGACCCAACCCAACCATCCAGAGTCCACATTGGATAGTGGCATTTATGCTGGCTTTCTTCCTGAACACTTGCAGAAACGCTGACTCTGACCCAGTGACTTGTGTCCTTCCCTCTGTCCTCACATTCTCTCTCTCTCTCTCTCTCTCTCTCTCTCTCTCTCTCTCTCTCTCTCTCTCTCTCTCATGATGTATGTGTTTGTGGGTTTGTGCACATGTCCTTGCAGATGTGTGTGCACATATGTGTTGAGGCCAGAGGGTCTTCCTTGATGGCTATTTATTTATTTATTTATTTATTTATTTGTGGATTTTTGAAAGAAGGTCTACCAGCTATCCTGGAACTCCCTCTGTAGACCAGGCTAGCCTCGATCACACAGATCCACGTCTGCCTCTGCCTCTCGAGTGCTGGGATTATAGGTGTTCACACCATGCCCAGCCTTCTCTCTGCCTTATTTTTTGAGACAGGGTCTCTCACCACCTGGAGCCCATTGACTTGGATAGACTGGCTGGCCAGTGAGTTTAAGAGTTCTGCCTGTCGGGGCTGGAGAGATGGCCTAGCGGTTAAGAGCGCCGACCGCTCTTACAGAGGACCCGGGTTCGATCCCCAGCACCCACATGGTGGCCGAGAACCGTCTGAAACTCCAATTCCAGGAGAACTCCAGTTCCAGGGGAATCCGACACCCTCTTCTGACCTCCGCGGCATTGCACGACACGGGTGCACAGACTTGCATGCAGACAGTACATTCATACACATACAGAAATAAATAAAATTAATAAAAAAAATTAAAAAAAAAGAGTTCTGCCTGTCATAACACTCCTCCCCCAGTGCTGGGGTTACAGACACACACCACCACACTTGCCTCTTCCTGGGTGCTGGAGTCCAGGCTCAGGTCCTCAGCTTGCATGGCCCTCACTTTACTGACTGAGCCATCTCCCCAGCCACTTCCCTACCACATACCTTTTATGGAACTCCTCTTCTGTGTATTCCTGTCTTGTTATAAAGGGAGATCATTTAAAACCTTCTCCTAGCTGCATGGCAGTATTAGTAGTGTGTCCTCTAGCCCCTCTCCCGATTCTCTGATCCACAGTTCTTAGCCTGTGAGATGGCGTCACCGAAATCGGATCGGTGGCCTTGTTTCTGGAACCTGGGTTCAGTTCTCTCAGCTCCCAGAAAAGCTATTGTTTATGAATGAAACTCAGCACATTAAACTCTTCTCCTGTCCCTGATCCTCCAGGTGAAAATATCCAGAGGACCCACCGTTTACTGGGAAGGGCCTCATCTTCCACAATGTAGCCAAAACCACTGCTTTTTGCCCATGCATCTTTTTTTTTTTTAATATATCTTTATTAACTGTTTGTTCCATATGGACACCATCCTTGTCTGATTGAGCTACAGATTCACTCGTTTCATTATCATTTGTTAAGGGTCCAGCTGTTGGGCCACCACCCCGTCATGTTCCTGAGATAACTCTGCATAACAGTTCTGATTAGCCCCCACTGCAGTTGGGGAAAATAAGGCTCAGAGAGGGTCATTAACTGTCTGTTTCATCTGTAAGTGCTAGGTTTGGGATTTGAACTTAGGCTGCTTCAGTTCTGAATCCATGACCTCCCCACCAAAAGCCAAATCTGGCTGTGTCTTACTGTGCTGCCTGGGTGACTTTATTCCAGTCCTTAATTATCAGTGAGTCCAAATTAGTAGCCTGTTCCTGAGCCCTCTGGTGTGGGAACGGGCTTTGTTTTGACAGGAGTCACGTCGCCTGTGCGGAGAAGACATATCTTAATTTACAATGAGAGTGGGTAAAATCTATGGGAACTGGGAAGGCAGGAGGGTGGCCTTTTTGTTTGGCTGGCAGGCTGATCGAGCTCTAGGGGGCTCATTTTTTCTCGATTCTTTTTGTTCTTAGAACTCTGAACAACCTCAAGGAATTCCACTCCATTCTTAAAAATGGTCAGGAGACTGCTGTTCAGTAAACTAATATGCTGGGTTTTAGTTTTCTAAAGACCGGGAACTTAACATTCCCCACACTTGTCTGATTTAAAAATCACCTGGGATCCTTGTTAGCATTTGATTTCCCAGCAGGGCAAGACCTGGGGAATTTTTATCTCTTTACTTTTAACAAGCTCCCAAGGTAATTCTTAGGATCAGATTAGTTTGGGAAACATCGAATGCCAGGCCTGGGAACTGAGTTTGCTTTGTGGTCTGTACCCTTTGGATTTGAGGTCCTGCTAGATTGTGGTCGAGGAAAGATGAGTCCTAAGGTCTGCAAGCGATTCAAAGCCCCAAACCCTGGCTGGAGAGGTGGCTCCGTGGTTAAGAGCACTAGCTCTTCCAGAAGACTCAGGTTTGGTGCCAAGCATCCTTATGGAGGCTAACACCTGTCCTGAACTCCAGTTTCAGGGGATCTGATGCCCTCTGCTGGTCTCTGTGGGTACCACCTGCATTGGTATATCTACATACATGCAGACAGAATACATATAATTTTTTTAAGCCCCAGTTCCACCACTTCTGCACTGTCAGCTGGGGCATATGACTGAACATTCTTATCCCAAGAACTCTATGCCAGTCACTCTGTGGAAATGTTTCCTCTTCTCCCACATCTCTTCTCCTCAGTGTCTTTTGAACCCCCTGATCACCCCCACCAGCTGTCCCTCATCATTTCTGCTCTCTATTAGACTCTAAACCCCACAGAAGCAGGAGCATACCTCTCGTGTCTATTATTGCATGGGTAGCACCTGGCACAATAGAATGTGAGTGAACACTGAGTCTTAATTTTTTTCATTTATAAAATAGATGAATGCTGTCAATCAATGGGGGTGTGTGGGGGGCAAAAACAGCAGAGCAGACAGCACACAGCAGGCATCTAGTACTACTTTTTGCTGACTTTTAAAAATGTTTATTACTTTTTTATGTGTATGAATGTATTGCCTGCATACTTTATGTACATACGTGCACCCATGTTTTGCAATGCCTATGGAGGTCAGAAGAGGGTGTCAGGTCCCCTGGAACTGGAGTTCCAGTTAGTTCCAGGCAGTTGTTAGCTGCCATGTAGGTTCTGGGAATCAAACCTGGGTCCTCTACAAGAGTAGCCGGTGCTCTTAACCACTGAGCCATCTCTCCAATCTCTTCTTTTGATAACAAATTTACAATTGTTGCACAGAATAGGTGAGATTAGGGCTGGAGAGATGGCCTAGCGGTTAAGAGCGCCGACAGCTCTTGCAGAGGACCCAGGTTGGATCCCCAGCACCCACATGGCGGCCGAGAACCGTCCGAAACTCCAATTCCAGGAGAACTCCATTTCCAGGGGAGTCCGACACCCTCTTCTGACCTCCACGGCATTGCACGACACAGGTGCACAAACTTGCATGCTGACAGTACATTCATACACATACAGAAATAAATAAAAAATTTTAAAAAAATTAAAAAAAGAATAGGTGAGATTATAAACAAGGCTTTAAGGTCATTTTCTTGTCCCATGGTTCTACAAAGTTTTCACAGTTCTTAAGCTTTATAATGTCCTTCCCCTCAAAAGGCTGTCTTCCAGTGGTCTTTATGCTTTGTTCTGGGGTGACCCATATTGAGGTCTCCAATCATTCTACCTGGTTCTAATTCCTGTGGATATCTTATCTTTAAGATTTCTTTATTCAGTCTGGTGCTAAGAATGAAAATAATAGGACCATAGGTTGAACTTAATAATTTAAAAAGATTATGGGTGGCAGAGTGGCCTTCAAAGGAGCTTTATGAAATCTCTTTCCCTGGATTTCCTTACAAGAAAATAAGAACAGTGCCAGGTGGCGATTTCCTCTGATCCTTTGTGAAATCCAGGCGGATACTATTAGGTGATCTGAGTTTGAAATTGTATTTTGCTGCCCTGCTCAGCTGGGAATACCTTTCAGAGGAATGACTATCATCCAGATTTCAGGTTTACAAGGACCTGCTAGTAACAGGCCCCTCCTCCCGTTTTGGCACATGGATGCTGCCCCAGCACTAGAGTGACCAGGAGTCCTGCTTGCTCAGCACTGAGGGATTCCCAACACATTGGGCTTTGGGTTTAAGACTAGGAGAGTCCTGGGCAGGCTGGGGTGAGTCGCTTGGCAGTCCTACCAGTGCACATGGTGGAATGTTGGAGGAAGTCAGGTGATAGCACAGCGAACCTTCGCATTAGCAGACTTTGCTGCTCTTTCTAAGAAACACACACAGAAAAAAAAAAAAGCATGAGAAATCTGAACTCCCTTTTTTAAAACTTGTGGAAGTTTTTGAAATATTTCCTTTTTCTAAAAATATTTTATTATTTTTATGTGTATGAGTATATACTTGCATGTAAGTTAGTGGTGTTATGTAATGCCCACAGAGGTCAGAAGAGGGCGCCAGATCCCTTGGAACTGGAGTTAAGGATGGTTGTGAGCTGGTATGTGGATCCTGGGAATTGAATCTCGGTCCTGTGCAAGAGCAGCCAGTGCTCTTAACCACTGAGCCATCTCTCTAGCCCCTAATTTTTATTTTAAAGCCACTAAACTACATACAGGTAGTCTTAAATAATTGGGATTTTTTTTAACTCTTTGTGATGCAGAAATGAATGGTATATCTTATTTTAAAATTTTAAACTACGTTTATTCATTTAGAGAGAAAGAGAGGGAGAGAATGGATGTATGCATACCATGGTGTGTGTGTGGAGGTCACAGGACAATTCTCAGGAGTCAGTTGTTTTCTTCTGCCATGTGTGCCTGGGGGTGGAACTCATGCTGTCACTGTGGTGGCAAGCACCTCCATCCATCCACTTATCACCTCTGCACCTGAATAGGTAAAACTCATTAGTTTCTATGATCCAATTTATAGGATTAATTTTCAACAATGTGTTATGGATAGTTCCTCTTTGAAGGTTTTGCAGTTAAACATCAATATAAATATAAATCTTAAGAACAGTTCAGTTTCTGATGGGTTTTGTTACCATATAGTAATTCTGTACAAGAGTAGGTTCCTATAACCTTTTCATTCTCGTATATCATGTATTTTGGTCGTATTCACCCCCATTGCCCTCTCTGTCCCCTTTCATTTCTGCTGCTTCCATTCCTCTTCCCAGCTAGCCCCCCTTCCACCTTCATGTCTTTTTTTGTGTCTGGACGAGGGCTTATTTACAGGTGCACCGATGCTCTACCAGTGGCTGCACCACTGAAGAAAATGTCCCTCCCTCCCCAGCAACTGTTACCTGGCTATAAATCCTCCAGGGGCATCTCTTTAATCTCTCCCTGCTCCATGAATTAGAGACTCAGTCTTGTGGAGGTCTGGTGCAGGTAATCCCAGCTGCTGTGAATTCATCAATGGAACAGCCTGGCCATGCCAAGAAGATAACCCTCTGTGACCCTCTACTCCCTACTCTGATGTTCTTTCTGCCCTCTCTTCTGTGATGTATCCCAAGCTCCTGGGGTTGGAGTTTGGTTTATATCCTAGCCCTCATCCCAGAAGCTAGCAAACATGAGAGATGCTTAATGTTTTTTATTTATTTATTTATTTATTTATTTATTTATTTATTTTATTATTTTCATTTTATGAGTGTGAATATATTACCTGCATGCGTGGAAGTGCACCTGTGCTGTGCAATGCCCATTGGGGGAGGAGTGTCAGAAGAGGGCATCAGATGCCCTGGAACTATAGTTATGAATGATTGATAGTCACCATGTGGGTGCTGGGAATCAAACCTGGGTCTTCTGTAAGAGCTGCCAGTGCTCTTAACCATTGAGAGATGCTTAATGTTTGTAGAGGGGATGAGTTAATTAGGACTAGAGTTTTGGCCTGATTCTTAACCCTATGATGTTTCTACTGATCATTATTTTGCAGCATTTTGCAGATGTTTCCTAAGGTGACTTTATCGGTCCAGTTTCTTCAGGATGCTCCTGGAATGCATCCACTTTATGGCGATTTGGAAATGCAAAGGTGTTTAAACTACTTCAAGACTGCTTGCAGGTCTACATGTTGTGGAGGCTGACGAAAGCCCTTGTAGCCTGTCACTGATTGGGGTGACGTACACAACGCAATTGCCTCATTATCTGGTCATCAGGGAAATGCCAGCTGTCACTGCAGACTGAGCTGGGCTATCAGTCAGGTTGTTCTTAGTTCATTAAGTAAAGTAAAATGCTTTGCTTAAGTACTTCACCAAGGAAGAAGGAACAATTCTCATCTCAAGGAGGTGTCACATACAGAGGTTCTGGCTGTAGGTACTGGCCAGACTGCCCTGAAATGAGTGAGAAGACTTCACCCTGCAGTTCAGCTTCAGAGACAGAAACAGACTACAAAATCCAGCGGAGACCAAACGTCCTCCATATATGTCAGACTGTTCCTCTTAAATTTGTTTTCCCAGCTGAGGATGATCCCATCACCGTACTGCCCCAAGTTGTGGTCGGATATTTCCTTCCCACAGCCACTTTGCTTGTAGAGGTGGATATACTGGTTCTTCTCAGCTGTTGCCTGGAGAAAGGAATGACCTGGGCTGTCCATGACCGCTGTATGCCTGAGCACTTTCACATGAAGCTTTCTTTGGAGTTTCATGTGGGAAGGCCCTGCAGGCAGGATTCATATACGTCATTTCCCCAGCATCTGTATGCTGACTCCTTCCAGGCACTGGCCTAGGCACCAGGGCTAAGGAGTGAATGAAGATGTGTCTGCCCTGGAGGAATGGATTGTCACGCTCTGTCAGGCCTCCCCGTGTTTGTGTGAGGGCTCTCTTAGTTAAGTTGCCATCCTAGTTTCCGAGTTTGGCACATTCCAATTCATCAGCAAGTTTCTATCCAACCACAGCTGTCCCCAGCCCCAGCAGAATTATTTACACAGTGCTTCATGTGCCCATAGCCCTGTGCCTCTCTGCCGCTTTGCATTATGACTTGTTTACAAGTTCACCAATGTGCCTTCATCATTGAGAGTCTGCCATTGAGTTGCTGCATAATGATGCTTGCTTGAAAGAAAAGGGCATAGCCCTTATACAAGATGTGTAGGAGGGTAGAGTGGAGGTGGGGATGGAGCTAGAGAGCACCTGTGCTGTTCTAATATCTCTCTTACCACCAGGGGGAGAAGTGGATTCATAAATACCAGTATGTAGGCCTTTAAGGTCTGTGGTCTGGAAGATCAGAAGGGAAGCCCAGGACCTTCCAGAGTGACATCTCAATTAATAAGGAAGTGTTTTCACTTCAAGAAGAGTGGACATGGCCTTGACTAACTTGAATCTTGTTACCGTGTAGCAGACCAATTTCTACTTTTTCTCTTGACTACATTGTCATTAGTTGTCTTTGGCAGGAGGCAATCAAATGCAGCCCTCACTGAATCCTGTACACTGTTGGTAGTCATGTAAATTAGTGCATCCATTGTGGAAAGCAGTATAGAGAGGTTCCTAAAAAAAAATTAAAAACAGAGCCAGGCGTGGTGGCGCACGCCTTTAATCCTAGCACTCGGGAGGCAGAGGCAGGCAGATCTTTGTGAGTTCAAAGCCAGCCTGGTCTACAGAGTGAGTTCTAGGACAGCTGGGGCTACAGGGAGACCCTGTCTCAAAAAGACCAAAAGAAAAAAAATTAAAAACAAGGCTGGTGAGATGGCTCAGCAGGTAAAAGTACTTGTCACCAAGACTAGAGACCTGAGTTCAATCCCTAGGACTTTCATGGTAGAAGGAGAGAACTGACTCCCACAGCTGTCTGTCCTCTATTTGCACACTGTGATGTATATGGTATGTGTACACCTACACACACAAATAACTAAATAACTTACTAAAGTAACCAACTAAATAAATAAAATGTAATAAAAGGTGTACCAGGCGTGGTGGTGCACATCTTTAATCCCAGCACTTGGGAGGCAGAGGCAGGCAGATCTCTGTGAGGTCAAGGCCAGCCTGGTCTACATAGTGAGTTCGAGGCCAACCAGGGCTACAGGGAGACCCTGTCTCAAAAAGATTAAAAAAATGTAATAAAAGGTCTGGAGAGATGGCTCAGGGGTTTTGCAGAAGACCCAAGCTGGGTCCCCAGCACCCATACAGGGCAGCTCATAACCACCTGTACTGCCAGCTCTAAGTGATCCATGTCCTCATTGGCCTCCAAGGGCATCTACACTCACATGCTTATCCCACTCACATGCTCATCCCACACACATGCACACACTCGCACACTCACATGTTCATCCCACATACTCACATGCGCATACCCGCACACTCACATACTCATCCCACACACTCACATGCTCATCCCACACACTCACATGCTCATCCCACACACTCACATGCACATCCCACACACTCACATACTCATCCCACACACTCACATGCTCATCCCACACACTCACATGCTCATCCCACACACTCACATGCTCATCCCACACACTCACATGCTCATCCCACACACTCACATACTCATCCCACACACTCACATGCTCATCCCACACACTCACATACTCATCCCACACACTCACATGCTCATCCCACACACTCACATACTCATCCCACACACTCACATGCTCATCCCACACACTCACATGCACATCCCACACACTCACATGCTCATCCCACACACTCACATGCTCATCCCACACACTCACATGCTCATCCCACACACTCACATGCTCATCCCACACACTCACATGCTCATCCCACACACTCACATGCTCATCCCACACACTCACATGCTCATCCCACACACTCACATGCTCATCCCACACACTCACATGCTCATCCCACACACTCACATGCTCATCCCACACACTCACATGCTCATCCCACACACTCACATGCTCATCCCACACACTCACATGCTCATCCCACACACTCACATGCTCATCCCACACACTCACATGCTCATCCCACACACTCACATGCTCATCCCACACACTCACATGCTCATCCCACACACTCACATGCTCATCCCACACACTCACATGCTCATCCCACACACTCACATGCTCATCCCACACACTCACATGCTCATCCCACACACTCACATGCTCATCCCACACACTCACATGCTCATCCCACACACTCACATGCTCATCCCACACACTCACATGCTCATCCCACACACTCACATGCTCATCCCACACACTCACATGCTCATCCCACACACTCACATGCTCATCCCACACACTCACATGCTCATCCCACACACTCACATGCACATCCCACACACTCACATGCTCATCCCACACACTCACATACTCATCCCACACACTCAACATGCTCATCCCACACACATGTGCATATCCACACACAGACTCACATAATTTAAATTTTTAAAAATAGAAATAGAAGTTCCATGTGATCCAGCAATCCCAGTCTTGAGTATTATCCAGAGGAATGAAATCAAAGTGTCAGAGAGCCAGACATCTGCATACTCACATCCACTGCAGCTCTGCTCATTGTAGTGAAGAAAATGGAAGCAATCTTCTGTCCAGCCGAGGAGGAAATGAATCAGGGTGCAGATACACAAAGGAATACTATTCATTCATAAGAGAGGATCCAATCCTATTATTTAGAATACCATCAATGAAACTGGGGATGATTGTGTTAAGAGGAATAAATCAGGCACAGAAAAACAAGTACCCCACCATCTCATGTGGAATCTAAAACTGCTGTTCTCAGAGATGTTGAGAGTGGAATAGTGGTTACCAGAGGCTGGGGAGGGTGCAGAGGGGCTGAAGAGAGGCTGATCAATGGGTATTAAGTTACAGTCAGAGAGGAGGATGCACTGTCGAGCTGCTGCTCTGTGTGGGACTATAGTTAGCAGTGATGTGCTGTGCATTTCAAGAGGCTAAAGGAAACAGCTTCAAAAGTTTTCACCATAAAGAGATGATAAACATTTTGGGAGAGAAATGTGTTTAACATGACTTTAATACCATACAGTCTCTTCATGTATAAGACATTACATGATAGCCCATTAATATGTAAAACTTTTACTTTTTTTTTTTCTTTTGGTCTTTTCAAGACAGGGTCTCCCTGTAGCCCCAGCTGTCCTGGAACTCACTCTGTAGACCAGGCTGGCCTTGAACTCACAAAGATCCGCATGCCTCTGCCTCAGATTAAAGGCATGCCTCTGCCTCAGATTAAAGGCATGCTCCAATACACCCAGCAAAACTTTTACATTTTTATCTCTCAGTTAAAATTAATACAAAATGGTCCTTTCATAACACCTTTGGATGGGACATTGGGGTTGGAAAGTTTAGTTATTTGTTCCTAGTGCCCACTTCCTGGAGCAGCTAGGGAGGAGTGCTCTTCCTCCTCCCTCTCTGGACTTCCTTCTCAGTAAACCACTCCAAGAATACACCCACCCACTCTTCAGCTCTCTTCCTTAATGAATTCAGTACAAATTTACATTTGTTGCTTTGGCTTCTTTCTACTCCCATTCCCTAATTTCTAATCTCTTGGAGGGTGGCTCCAACTGGAAGCAAGTTAAGTACTTCTAAAAGCCAGGCTGTCTACCAGAAGCAGTCCCATGCTCAGAACTCCACTCCAGTAGGGGCTTTGTCGGGCACCGAGACCTGGAGCTGAGGGCTGGGTCAGGCAGAGAAGGGGATGGGGGAAGAAGGGAGGAATGCAAGTGGGCTGACTGTTCGTTCAGCACACTGGAGAGCTCCTAGGTGTGGTCCATTGCCTTCCTCCTGGTACCTCCCCTGCCTTCCTACTCCTGTGCCTAGGCACTTGGGATGAGGCCCACCATCGCTGGGATTCTATGGTGGTTAAATGAACCTCATCCATTTCTCCTAGGCTTGGTTGTTTGGGGACCAAGGGTTTAATTCGTCTGGGTTTTGTCTTTACCCTACCCCTTATGGATGGGTCACCAGAGACTTAGTTATCAGTTGCTCTGAGTTTTGGTTTCTTCACCTGTCAAATGGAAATATGTACCTATTTCATAGTTGCTCAGATGGTGAATTGAAATAACATGTGTAAACTATGCAGCAAATACTATGAACCCAATAAATAGTAGCTGCTTTTTTTAGTATAGAAATTATTGGCATAGTATTTTCTTAATATGTAACCTATGGGATGGCAGTAGACTGTCTCTGTGAGATTCAGACTAGTTCTAGGAGTCAGGCAGAGGAAGGTAATTTAGGAGGCCTTAGACCCACCTACCTTTTCCTACTGAATCTTCTGAGAAACCTCTTCCCCCTGGGGAGTTATTTTGACAGCACTGGGGGCTTCAGGGTCTGCCCAAATCAGCCTTATCTATTGCTGAGGAAAAGAAGACCTTTGAAGATTTGCAGAATAGTGAGAACTTGCATGTAACAAGGGGAGGGCAGGCTTGTAGGAGGCCAGTGAATGCTCCCCCTTAGAGGCCCAGCAAGCCAGTAGCCACAGACCAACCTGTGGACTTTGGGCTCTCCTGCTTATTCTTTGAACATGCTTTTTCTTCCTGCGGTGGGCAACTTTCCTCTTAGTCTTCTTGACAACTTCTTTCTCATCAAGAGCCAGCTCAAATGTCCGCCACCTCCCCAAGCCTTCTGTGAAATGGGGAGACGATGGCTGTTTCCAGGGTTGGGCAGACATATGACTGGAAGGCAGTATGAGGGAACAGCCTGGCTTCAAACAGGCATAAATAGCTGCTCACTAAGCTGGTGACCTGGCTTTTGTCTGACTTGGCGGATTCACTCCCTGGCACTCGTGTTCCTAGTCTTAGCCCTCCCCTGTCTGCTGTCAACAACCTTCTGCTGCTGCGTGGAAGCCCCTAGCATTTCCTGAACATACTTCCCCAGCTCAAAGATACTATCCACTTATCTGTGTGGAAGAATTGAACTGGTCAACTAGCTACGCCATGGAGTCTTTTTGTATGTCTATGCAGGTGTGTATACACATGTGCTTGTGGACAGGGGAGGACAGCCTTAGACATTCCTCAAGAAGTTTGCATATTCTTTTTTTAAAGAGTTTATTTTATTTTTATTTTGTTTTATTTATGTGTATGAATGTACTGTCTGCATGCAAGTCTGTGCACCCGTGTCGTGCAATGCCGCGGAGGTCAGAAGAGGGTGTCCAACTCCCCTGGAACTGGAGTTCTCCTGGATTTGGAGTTTCAGACGATTCTCAGCTGCCATGTGGGTGCTGGGGATCGAACCCGGGTCCTCTGTAAGAGCGGTCGGCGCTCTTAACTGCTAGGCCATCTCTCCAGCCCGCATATTCTTTTTTGAGAAAGCTTCACTGGCATTTGCCAAGTTGGCTAAGGCTGACTGCTCAGCAAGGTCTCTGCCTCACCAACACTGGGGTTGCAAGAGAGCACCACATATCCCACCTTTTTGTTTCAATGTACGTATGTGTGTATGTGTGTATGTGTACAGGTCAGAGGACAATTTGGGGAAGTCAGTTCTTTCCTTCCACCATGTATACCAGGAACCAAACTAGGATCATCAGGCTTGGAAAGCAAGCACCATACCGACAGAGCTGGCTCTTTACCCCCCCCACCTCGAGACACACACACACACACACACACACACACACACACACACACACACGGAGTCTCTAAAGCAGCTTTGTGATAGGAGTTGCTGCTAGGGAAAGTCTTTGCTTGGTGTGGGTTTCTGGTTAATGTGGAGTGTGTGACCCCAAAAGGTGTTGGGTATGACTTCAGATGAAGCAATTTCCTGGGTGGGAGGAAAGTGCTTCTGAAATGGAAAACTCATTGGCTTTGTTTCCATTTTAGTTAATGAACACGTTTAAAGTTTTGATGCAGAAGAGACTCAGTAATTTAGGGCTTCGAAGTGAAATGATAATTTCACACTGTGAGGGAGTACGGAAGAGTTTTGATAGTTGATAGTTTTGCAGAGCGTAATAGAACTAATTTATAGTTTATCAGTGATATTGGAGCTCATTTCCACAGGCTGAGTTATGATGCAATGGACTTGGAGACGTTTACTGTGGTGATGTTGCTGTTTGTGTCACCCTTATGAATTGGAAAGCAGAGAAAGAACACAGTGCTAAATTGGTATCTAATCTTTGTAGAGCTATTTGCTAAATAAACTGGAATTTTAATTAAAACTGCAAGCCAAGAGGTAAATCATGTTGGAAGTTTGTGAGGTTTTTCCTCTTTCTCCTGCCTAATATAATTACTGCTAATAAGATTCTTCACGGGTGGGAACATAGCAGAGTAAGTGTCTGGGGGAGGGCCTGGAGAGATGGCTCAGTGGTTAACAGCACATACTGCTCTTCCGGAGGTCCTGGGTTTGATGCTCAGCACCCACATCAGGCAGCTCACAGCCGCCTTTATCTCCAGCACTGCACTCACTTACATAGGCACACACACATAATGCACATCGCTTAAAAATAATAAAATAAGGGCTGGGTGTGGTGGCGCATGCCTTTAATCCCAGCACTTGGAAAGCAGAGGCAGGCGGATCTCTGTGAGTTCAAAGCCAGCTTGGTCTACATAGAGTGTTCCAGGTCAGCTGAGGCTGCAGGGAGACCCTGTCTCAAAAAGACCAATAATAGTAATAATAATAACAATAATGCTGGGCGTGGTGGCGCACGCTTTTAATCCTAGCACTTGGGTGGCAGAGGCAGGTGGATCTTTGTGAGTTTAAGGCCAGCCTGGTCTACAGAGCGAGTTCCAGGACATCTGGGGCTACAGGGAGACCCTGTCTCAAAAAGACCAAAAAAATAATAACAATAATAATAAAAAATGTTTTTACAAAAGTATGTGGGGGAGAATGCTGAAGTCATGAGAGGTACAAAGTGGTCTTCCCTTGCACATGGCCTCTCCCCATACTTAAACTGTTTGATAGCTATTTCTACCTCATTAAAAGGATTAAGACCAGAAGTGGAAGTGAGCTAGATGGCTGACTGCACCTCTTCCAGCTGTAACTCATAGGAGCCAACGACGATGAGTGGTCTTAGTAAAAAATACGGCATGGTTTAGTGATTAATGTGGCCAGCAACGACTGCCACACATGCCCAGAGTAGCAGGCTCCATCTGTAACAAGGAAGGCTCAAACAGGAAAAGGAAACTTCATAGATCACAAGAATTGCCACTTTCCAGCAAAAGGTTGTTAATTACTCCTCCTCTTGCTATATTTATTGGCTCAATTAGAGGGTGAGTAATTGTTGTGTTCCCTGGAAACCGGTTGGAGCCAGACGGTGCTGTTATTAAATTGGAAGGCTCCTCAGAGCACTGGTTAGCCCTGTGAGAGCTCTCCTTTGGAGTCCCAATGATCAGGATCCTGAGAAGGGGCTCTGCAGAGCAGAGGAGTCAGATGAGTCTGCACATTGCCCAAGGCTGCTCTAGCTCCTCTGAGCCTTGCCTTCCTCCTCTCAGCCTACATCTTTCTCTACACACCCTCCCTCCCCTTTACCCAGCCCTGGTCGGCCTCTGGCTGGGGTCAGATCCTCTCCACCTGTAGCTCCCATATGCTCCCTCTCATCTGTCCCCTGGTTTTCCTTCACCTGCAGAGTCAAATCCAAGCTCTTCAGCCTGTCTGTGAGTTCTTCAGGGTTCATGTGGGCCACATGGGGTGATGTGGGCCTCTCTAGCCACGTCTTCCAAGTGCCCTGAGCTCAGACATGCAGGTTTCCCCGCCTCCCACATCAGTTCCCTCTGCCCAGTTTCCCTGACTCTTTCCAGTGGAAGCCACCCGACACACAACTCTGTGGTTAAGTTCACTTGGTCCTGCTGTTCCTTTGGACTCTCACCTGGCCAGCAGGCCTCATTTGCATGTCTGTCACCAGTTTGCTGGGCTGCTGCCTGGCTCCCGCTTCCCTGGGCCCCTGCAGTCATGCTGGGTTTGCTGTGTCCGTGGGGGAGCTTTCCTGCTGGGCTGGCCTCTCCTTCCTCTGTCATCAGGCCTGGCTGGGGAGTCTCCCTTTCACCAGGGGACTTCATTAGTGAAGAACAGCTGGGGAGCCCTGCTCTCCATGCTGGCTACTTGGACTAATTTAGCTCCTCTGTGCACCGGGCTTCTGCCTCTTGAGCACCCTTTCACCTGAGTGGTTGTTTTCATCTTTCTAGATTCCCCACAGGGACACTTTGTTCCTCATCATCCTCAGATGATGAAAACAAGGCCCATCAGAGGTGACAGGGCTGAGATCTGAAGCCAGGTTCGCAAACTCCAGGCAAGAGACTAGTCTGCAAGTGTGGGTTTCCCAGAGGCAGGAACTAATGTTCACTAAGACCTACGTATCTTCAGTACCCAAAGTGTAGCCTCTTCCACCTCATGCTTGTCCTGAAATCCTTCCACCCTCCATTTGTTTTGGTAACCCAAATAGACATGGGGTCTTCTTTTTCTCAAAAAAAAAAAAAATCTTATCATCTGACAAGCACAAGGCGTAAAGCAATGGGAGAGGATGGAAATGAGAGAGACCAGCCTTCTTGAGCACATACTAAGAGCCAGGTTCTGTGTGCCAGGCAGTTTTGAGTGCTCACATGCACAATTTGTCCTTTAATAACCCAATTCCCACAAAGGGACCCCCCCACACACAAAAAGATGCCGTGATCAGGAAGCTGTCTGAGCCTCTGCCAGCTTGGAGCTCTTTGCTCCTCAGCCCCATTCTCTTAGGCAGAATGGGAGCCTAGAATCCTGCTGTGGTCCTCAGCTGGCCCTTCTCAGCTGTCTGGGAGCATTGCAGTGCGGTAGCTGAGAGTGAAATGGGCGGAGCTGGCCTCCCTCCTTGGGGCTTTTGATCTGCTCACATTTGGCAGATAGAACTGTTTTCAGAATATGATAGTGTTGTAGGTTACATCTGGAATGTCCCCCAAGGGCCCCTATGGTGAAGGCTTGGTCCCTAGGCCTTGGATTTATTGCAGAGTGAGGAAGTTTTAGGAGATAGGGCTTAATGAGAGTGTTTAGGTCATTCGGAGTGTGCACTGGAAGGGATATTGGCACCCTGGTCTCTTTCCTGTTCTCTCTTTTGCTTCCTGCTATGAGGTAAATGGCTTTGCTCCACTACATCCTCCATGCCATGAAGTGACTGAAACCCTGCAACTGTCAGGCAAAACGAATGTTTCTTCTTTATAAGTTCATCATTTCAGGTACTTTGTTTCAGTGGTGGAAAGCTGACTCAGATTTCACCCAGTACTTGCTCTGCTTGCTTTCTTGAAGACCAGTGCTATATTTTTAGCCCATTCTCTGAATGTGCGTGTGCTGCACTCTTCTGTTTTGATTTTTTATGTGCTCTTTCTTCTTGGGTCTTGAGGTTTCTCCGTTGAGAGTAGCGCTAAGTTGAGAACACTGTCTAGGAGAGCTGTGACCAGGGAACAATTGGGTTCAGATGTAGTCACTGAGGAGATGAAGCCAAATGCTTGAAACAAGAGGCTTATTACAGATTTCAGAGAGGCCAGGGGCGCCATAGGGTGAGAAGGCAGGCTGGAGGCCACAGGGAACTGTGGGTGGGAGACAGCTGCAAAGAGAGGGAGAGAGGGAAAGGAGGGGAGGAAAGGTGAGACTGTGGGACCGTGACCTTAAGCTCTGTGGCTTCGTTCTTTAGGTTTTCTGTCCCAGGTTGTAGATTGGCTTGTTTAAAGGAAGCAGGTGAGAAGGGGACTGCTTTCTAATTAGATGACTCTGCTGCTGACCATGAGGCTTTGTGGCCTGCAGGTCCGGTTTGGGTCAGTGGAATGAGCACCAAGTGGGCTATGTCACAATCACATACAGAGGACATGTTTTAGTGAAGCTGAAGGGGACCAGGTACCACTGGATTTCATGTATGATAGTAGACTGAAAGTTGATGCTGGAGTAGCAACTATATTAAGCAAATTTATGGCATCTTCCTTGAGATGCCAGCCAGAGCTGTCTGCTGGGTGCTCATTTATACCATGGGTTAATTATTAAACCATATCACATAGTAGAATTAAAAAGCACAGTCTTTGGAGAAACTGTATGGCTTCTAATTCTTCATTTGCCACCATAGAGATTATATTTATTTTGCAGAGTGGAGACAGATATGCAAGAGACCTGCCATATAATTAAATGCTCCATAAACAGGCATTGTTACATTCACTGTAATCCCTTCTCCTCAGGATACGTGCTTTGTGATCTTGCCCCAAAGCTGAAACAATGGCGCCTCCCTTATCTATTGGTGTGTAGCAAGTTCTCCCAACACTTAGCAGGTTAAACCCACGTTTTTTGCCTGATTCTTTCTGAGGATTGGAGTCAGAAGGGCCTTTTGAGGCTGTGCTTTCTAGTGAGGCTGCTGCAAGCTGAAGCCAGGGCCAAGACTGAGACACTGATGGAGGCTGAAGAGTCCACTGCCAAAGTCACTCCCAAGGCTCTTGGCTTGAGGCTTTTATTCCTGATATATGGCCTCTCCCAAGGGAGAGAAAAAGAAAAGAGGGAGGGAGGGATGGAGGGAGGGACGGAAGGAGGGAGGGAAGGAGGGATGGAAGGAGGGACGGAGGGAGAGAGGGAGGGAGGGAGGGAGGGGGAGGGAGGGGAGAGAGAGAAAGAAAGAGAGAAGAGAACACAGAGTAAAGGCAGAAGCCATGGTGTTTTATAAAGATACCCTAATATCAGAAGTGGCATCCCATCATTTATGTGGCATGCATGCTGCATGCAACATGGTTCGTGGACTGTCCAAGGCCATGACTTCCGGAAGGTGGGATCATTGGACACTGATGGTCTTTTTTTTTTTTAATTTTTATTATTTCTGTATGTGTTATGAATGTACTGTCTGCATGCAAGTTTGTGCACCCTGTGTCGTTGCAATGCCGCGGAGTTCAGAAGAGGGTGGTCGATTACCCCTGGAAACTGGAGTATTCCTGGAATTGGAGTTTCAAGACGGTTCTCTGCCGCACGTGAGTGCTGGGGATCGAACCTGGGTCCTCTGTAAGAGCGGTTGGCGCTCTTAACCGCTAGGCCACTCTCACAGCCCAGATTGGTCTTAAAGGTGAAGACACACAGGTGATGGGTGAAGGTGAAGGTAGGAAAGGAGAGAACACTTCCACATGTGCCAGGAGGGGGCAGCACTGTGAACAAACAAGGCAATCGCTGGTCCGGTCCCACAGAGAACCAGTAGAGGTTTCTGTCAATTCTGCCAAGGGTATCCTGAATGACAGGTCTCCAGAGCTCAGGTGCACCGTACTGACCTCATGAGAGCTGCCCTGATATGCTCCACATTCAGTTGACATCTTTTAAAACTGAAGTTTACTTGAGTGTTCACCGAGCTTAGATTGGGGATTGACCAGGACCACCTGAAGCACAGCGAAGAGCTGGAACCAAACCCAAGTGCCCCTCAGCTGACAATGATGGTAGAGAAAATGTGGTACATCTACACAATGGAGTTCTATGCGTGGCAAAGAAGATGACATCATGAACTTTGCAGGTTAAATGGATGGAACTAGAAGATATCATGTTAAGTGAAAGTAACACAGTCCCAGAAAAACAAACGGACAAATGGTATCCCCATCTGTGGATGCTAAGTGCCAATTACTAGTTGTAAGGCAACTGAGGGTTTTGTTTTTTTTTTACTCTGCATGAAACAACTTTACTCTTATATTGTGAATCCCTTAGTTCTAGAACTAAGCTACATTTATTGTTCAGATTAGGATTTTTGGTATATGGATGGAGGATAAGTATTCATATTTTAGAGTAATAATAAAGATCAAAGGAATGTGGGAAAAAAACTAGTTTGTCATGGACATTGGTCTAACCACAGTATTTATTTTATGGAGTGCTTCTTAGTATTTCTTATACCGAGGCTGCTTGAGCTTTGTCCAACCTTTTACTTTTTTAAATAGACTTATTTAACTTTTATATTATTATTTATTTATTTATCTATCTATTTTTAATTTTTCCTTGATGTTTATTTCACTGATTTTTTTTTAAATTATTTTTGTATGTGTATGAATGTACTGTGTGCATGCAGGTTTGTGCACCGTGTTCCGTGCATTGCTGCGGAGGTCAGAAGAAGGGTGTCGGATTCCCTTGGAACTGGAGTTAAAGATGGTTTCCAGCCTCCATGTGGGTGCTGGGATGCGAACCCAGGTCCTCTGTAAGAGCATCGGCACTCTTAACTGCTAGGCCATCTCTCCAGCCCAACTTTTTATTTATTTTTTATGTGTATGAAATGTACTGTCTGCATGTAGGTTGTGGGCACTATGTCGTGCAATGCTGCGGAGGTCAGAAGAGGGTGTCAGATTCCCCTGGAACTGGAGTTTCTCCTGGAATTGGAGTTACAGATGGTTCTCAGCCACCATGCGGGTGCTGGGGATTGAACTGGGTCCTCTGTAAGAGCAGTCGGCACTCTTAACTGGCTAGGCCCAGTCTCCAGCCCCCCAAGCCTTTTCTAAAATATTATAGAAGTAGATTAAAAGTATCAGTCTGGTGAGGTAGCCTTAGCCTTTCTGGGATGCTTAATGACCATACTTAATGCCCATAAAATTTGGCTGAGGTCTTTAGGGATAACTTTGTTCCTTGCCCTCAGAGGTCAACTAAGTCCCAGGGTAATAGCATGGGGGCATCTCTGAAAATGTCTCTGCAAATGTTGAGTCACACAGTCTTCCTGGTGCAGGGAGGTCTTGGAGATCTTCCACTAATGGGACTTCAGCCGTGTCCATCTATAAAGAGCAAAGTTCTCTTATGCTTCCAAAAGGGAAGCCTGGTCCTACAAGACTGACTTTGTCCCAGATGGATGGAACTTAAAATGAAAAGGTCACAAAGGAGCCAAGGGCTCCCTCTCCCTCCTCCTCAAACCAAGACTTCTGAGGACAAGATCCTCAACTGACCTTGAGAAAAACAAAACCTTTGTTAATCTGGGCTGTGTGGCCTTAAACATCCAAAAGGGAAAAAAGAAAAGCATACCGATAAATATATTAAATAGTAAAGCCTGATGAATTGTTTACTTCAGGTATAAAAACTTAGATCTTAGTAAAAGACCAAAAAGTTAAAAAAAAAAACAAAAAAAGTTGTTTTGCCTGTCTTGTCACTGGAAATGTAGCTACCCTGTGGCTGCCACTGCTTTTGCCATCCGTCAAATATGTGAGATGCAGCTTTTCACTTCTTTTATTTTATATATTTTTTTAATATTAATTTTATTTATTTCTGTAATGTGTGAATGTACTGTCTGCATGCAAGTCTGTGCCCCGTGTACGTGGCAATGACGCGGAGGTCAGAAAGGGCGCGACTCCCCTTGAACTGGAGTTCTCCTGGAATTGGGGGAAGTTTCAGACGGTTTCAGCCGCCATGTGGGTGCTGGGAGTCGAACCCGGGTCCCTGCAAGAGCGGTCGGCGCTCTCTACCCATAGGCCATCTCTCCAGCCCGCTTTTGCAACCTTCTAATATGGNCCGTATGATTGTCTGGATCTTTTCATTGTCTGTTGTGATATTTCCCCTTTCATCACAGATTCTATTGATTTGGAGTTGTTCCCTCTTTCTTTTGGTTAACTGGGCTAGAGGTCTGTCTATCTTGTTTATTCTCTCAAAGAACCAACTTTTGGATTCATTGATTTTTTGTATGGTTTTCTTTGTTTCTATTTCATTGATCTCTGCTCTCATTTTTGTTATTTCTTCTTGTCTGCTACATTTAGGGTTCATTTGTTGTTTTTTCTCAAGTAGTTTTAGCTGCAGTGTTAGATCATTCACTTGTGTTCTTTCTGTTTTTTGTTTTTGTTTTTTGTTTTTAATAATTTTTAAAATTTATTTCTGTATGTGTATGAATGTACTGTCTGCATGCAAGTTTGTGCACCCGTGTCGTGCAATGCCGCGGAGGTCAGAAGAGGGTGTCGGATTCCCCTGGAACTGGAGTTCTCCTGGAATTGGAGTTTCAGACGGTTCTCTGCCGCCACGTGAGTGCTGGGGATCGAACCTGGGTCCTCTGTAAGAGCGGTTGGCGCTCTTAACCGCTAGGCCATCTCTCCAGCCCAGATGGTCTTAAAGGTGACACAGGTGTGGGTGGAGGTGAAGGTAGGAAGGAGAGAACACTTCCACATGTGCCAGGAGGGGGCAGCACTGTGAACAAACAAGGCAATCGCTGGTCCGGTCCCACAGAGAACCAGTAGAGGTTTCTGTCAATTCTGCCAAGGGTATCCTGAATGACAGGTCTCCAGAGCTCAGGTGCACCGTACTGACCTCATGAGAGCTGCCCTGATATGCTCCACATTCAGTTGACATCTTTTAAAACTGAAGTTACTTGAGTGCACAGAGCTTAGATTGGGGATTGACCAGGACCACCTGAAGCACAGCGAAGAGCTGGAACCAACCCAAGTGCCCCTCAGCTGACAAGTGGATAGAGAAAATGTGGTACATCTACACAATGGAGTTCTATGCAGTGGCAAAGAAAGATGACATCATGAACTTTGCAGGTAAATGGATGGAACTAGAAGATATCATGTTAAGTGAAGTAACACAGTCCCAGAAAAACAAACGACAAATGGTATCCCTCATCTGTGGATGCTAGTGCCAATTACCTAGTTGTAAGGCAAACTGAGCAATGTTAGTGTTATGTTCCTCATGATCTGAAAACAACTGTGCTCTTATATTGTGAATCCCTTAGTTCTAGAACTAAGCTACCATTTATTTTCAAAGTTAGGAATTTTTGGTATATGGATGGAGGATAGTATTCATATTTTAGAGTAATATAAGATCAAAGGAATGTGGGAAAAAACTAGTTTGTCATGACATTGTGTCTAACCACAGTATTTATTTTATGGGAGTGCTTCTTAGTATTTCTTATACAGGCTGCTTGAGCTTTTGTCCAAACCTTTTCTTTTTTAAAATACTTTTTAACTTTTATTTATTTATTTATTTATTTATCTATCTATTTTTAATTTTTTCCTTGATGTTTATTTCACTGATTTTTTTTAAATTTATTTTTGTATGTGTATGAATGTACTGTGTGCATGCAGGTTTGTGCACCCGTGTCGTGCATTGCTGCGGAGGTCAGAAGAGGGTGTCGGATTCCCCTGGAACTGGAGTTAAAGATGGTTCTCAGCCTCCATGTGGGTGCTGGGGATCGAACCCAGGTCCTCTGCAAGAGCAGTCGGCACTCTTAACTGCTAGGCCATCTCTCCAGCCCCAACTTTTATTTATTTTTTATGTGTATGAATGTACTGTCTGCATGTAGGTTTGTGCACCTATGTCGTGCAATGCTGCGGAGGTCAGAAGAGGGTGTCAGATTCCCCTGGAACTGGAGTTCTCCTGGAATTGGAGTTACAGATGGTTCTCAGCCACCATGCGGGTGCTGGGGATTGAACCTGGGTCCTCTGTAAGAGCAGTCGGCACTCTTAACTGCTAGGCCATCTCTCCAGCCCCCCAAGCCTTTTCTAAAATATTATAGAGTAGTTAAAAGTATCAGGCTGGTGTAGCTTAGCCTTTCTGGATGCTTAATGACCATACTTAATGCCCATAACAATTTGGCTGAGGGTCTTTAGGGATAACTTTGTTCCTTGCCCTCAGAGGTCAACTAAGTCCCAGGGGACTATGCATGGGGGCATCTCCTGAAATGTCCTGCAAATGTGAGTCACCAGTCTTCCTGTGCAGGGAGGTCTTGGAGATCCACTAATGGGACTTCAGCCAGTGTCCAGTCTATAAAGAGCAAAGTCTGCTTATGCTTCAAAAAGGGAAGCCTGGTCTAGCAAGATCTGACTTTGTCCTCAAGTGGATGGAACTGGTAAATGAAAAGCCAAAAGGAGCCAGGGCCTCCTTCCCCCTCTCAAACCCAAGTGACTTCTGAGGACAAGATCCTCAACTGACCTTGAGAAAACAAAAACCTTTGTTAATCTGGGCTGTGTGGCCTTAAACATCCAAAAGGGAAAAAAGAAAAGCATAACCAGAAATATATAAATAGTAAGTCCTGAGAAATTGTACTTCAGGTATAAAACTTGAGATCTTAGTAAAAAGACAAAAAGTTAAAAAAAAAAAAACAAAAAAAAGTTGTTTTGCCTGTCTGACTGGCAAGTGCAGCTACCCTGTGGCTGCCACTGCTTTTGCCATCCTTCAAATATGTGAGATGCAGCTTTTCAACCTTCTTTTTTTTATATATTTTTTTTATTAATTTTATTTATTTCTGTATGTGTGAATGTACTGTCTGCATGCAAGTCTGTGCACCCGTGTCGTGCAATGCCGCGGAGGTCAGAAGAGGGCGTCGGACTCCCCTGGAACTGGAGTTCTCCTGGAATTGGAGTTTCAGACGGTTCTCAGCCGCCATGTGGGTGCTGGGGATCGAACCCGGGTCCTCTGCAAGAGCGGTCGGCGCTCTCAACCTCTAGGCCATCTCTCCAGCCCGCTTTTCAACCTTCTAATATGGACTGAAGACTCATGTCTCTCCAAGAATCTCCAAACCTTCAGTGCCAGATGGGGACTGCTGAGACATGAAGAGGTTTCAGCCTCTTCAGAGTATAGACTGCCATTGTTGGACTACGCGGGCTGTATCATGGAGACCAGTACAGGAAGATCAAGACAGGACACAGTGCTTACTGGACCTCATTTGGTGACCATGGGAAGGGAAGACCTCAGTGTGGAGCACAAGGACAGAACTGATGGTGGTTTGGGCTTGCCAAGGAGGAGACTTCAAACATGACATCTTTCAGCCTAATAAAGAAAAAAAAATCATAAGCTGAAGATGCTAAAATCTATGATATATGTGGCATGCATATGTGCATATTTTGGAATGATGCATATTGGAAGGAATAATAATAACAACAACAACAACAACAACAGAAAGACTGTGTCAAAGAACTGACTGAAATGGTGAACTTCTGCTTGAAACAGTAAACTTCTGCATCGAGAATTTTGAGAGAGACTGAGAAAAAGATGAAAAACATTTTTGTCAGAATGCATGAGCTCTGGTAGGGTGGGGGGGAGGGAGGGGAAAATGGGCCTAGATTTGATTTGTAATTTTGTATGAAATGCACAGAGCTTCAATAAAAATTGGCTTTGAAAAAGAACATTCTGGAAAAAGCTACACATTCAGAAATAAAAAATATAAGCATAATTATATAACCATTAAATAAAACATTCTCTAAGTCCAAAAAAAAAAAAAACATTAAAAGCTTATAAAGTCCTTTAAAAAATAAAATTGAAGTTACTCAACCAAGGTGATTTTCTTGGCCACTAAAGACACTAACCTGTCCTCTCTGGTAGCAATTCTGTTACACGGTGCTTTCCTGTTACATGAGTGAGTCCATGCAGCAGCCCAGAAGGTGGACAGGTTCTGTTGGTACTGATTCCCCAGTTGTAGATGAGCAGCTGAAGTTTAGTGGACAGAGTCACCCAGTTCAGGGTGAGGTGGGTCTTGTTCCAATGTCTGCTTAGTCCAGACGTGTTGCTTTGGCCCTGTCTCTTCCTTGTGTTTTTTCTCTCAAATATGCTGGGCCATTTGTTTTAAAGTACCACTTTGGATAGTTTCCCCTGTCAATGTATTACACATATGCTTGCCTGTATCAAAGCTTATTTCCTACTTTTATCCCATCACTTGAAAGATTTTTCTGTTCATAAAGCAGCTTTATGAAGAAAATCATTCACAAAGTACAGGAATGTGAATTGAGCTTTCATCAGCATTGACTGTGAAATTTCATTTTTCAAAATCCCCAGGGGGTGGGGTTTGAACTTGCCCTTTGGGCCATTAGAAGAGAGACCCAAGTATCAGTTCCTTAAGCACAAATATACTTAAAGGACATTCAGTGGCTCCAGCTCCTGTTCAAACCTCTTTTGCAAATGTATTTTCAGTCCTTTGGACAAGAGGGGAAAAGATTTTCAGTCCATCCAGGTGTATACCCTGAAAATGAACTTCCTTTGTGACAGAAATAGTACTATAGAGAGTCAAGAGAAGGCTACTTACAGTATTTCACGTGATTAATAAATACAAGTATAGCAGTTAGTTCAAAAAGTAGTGTTTAGTGTGGCATATTAGTGTTATATTACTATAATGAAATATATATTACTGTAATTACTATAACGAAATACTGGAAGCAGTTTGCTTATAAAAGAGAGGAGGTTTATTGAGCTCCTGTTTCTGGAGGTTGCAGCTCAAGATCAAGTCGCCAGTGTTGCATTGGGCCTCTAGGGGAAGCACCAGGTGATGGCCGTGAGGAGCAGGTGGCACCGCCATGACGCACACCAGGAGCCAGAAGCAGAGGGACCTGGCTGGTCCCCTAATCTAAGGCTCTCCCACTGGGCACTACCTTTCAAAGGTTTATCCCTCCCACAGCACCCGCCCTGGGGACTAAACAGCAAGTGGTTAGAAGCTCAGGTCTTGAAGTCAGGTTTTTAAAATCGTGTGTCTGTGTGGGTGTGTGCCATGGAGCATGAGTGGAGGTCAGAGGTCAGCTTTGTAGGGTTGCTTCTTTCCTCCCAGCTCCAAGTGGGTTCCAGGGATTGAGGTCACATTGATAGGCTTGTGTAACAAGAGCTTTACCCACTGGGCTATCCTGCTAGCCCCATTTAATTTTTTTCTCTTGTTTTTTTTTGAGACAAGGTTTTATTATTTCTCTCTGGCTGTCTGGAACTTTCTGTGTAGACCAGACTAGCCTTGACCTTACAAAGATCTTCTGCCTCTGCCTCTTAAGTGCTGGGATTATAGGCATGTATCACCATGCCTGGCTTGGTCAAGAACTTGAACTGTTCTTTTGCTAGATCTGTGATCTGGAGGGAAGGTATTTACCCTCTCAAAGCACTAATGTCCTCCTCTGAAAACAAAGTTAATGGTACCACCTTTCTTGCAAGACTGTTGCATGGGTTAAGTGAGATACTACACACAAAGTAGGGGATACATAGACATAGGGGATACATAATAAGCATGGCATAAATGCAGACTGGAAATGATGATGGTGATAGTGATGGTGATGGTGATGGTGATGGTGATGGTGATGGTGGTGGTGGTGGTGGTGGTGGTGGTGATGATGCTGATACTGATGATATATATTTGAGTAGCTGCTCTTTGTAATTTCATTCCATCATGTATTCTTTTTTTTTTTATTTCTGTATGTGTATGAATGTACTGTCTGCATGCAAGACTGTGCACCCGTGTCGTGCAATGCCATGGAGGTCAGAAGATGGCGTTGGATTCCCCTGGAACTGGAGTTCTCCTGGAATTGGAGTCCCAGACGGTTCTCGGCCACCATGTGGGTGCTGGGGATCGAACCTGAGTCCTCTGTAAGAGCAGTCGGCGCTCTTAACCACTAGGCCATCTCTCCAGCCCCCCATCATGTATTCTTGAATGTTCCTGGTGTTTTACATTCTATGGGTTTTGGAAAATGATGACACATACCTATTATTATTATTATTATTATTATTATTATTATTATTATTCTTTTTGAGATAGAGTCTCCCTGTAGCCCCAGCTGGCCTGGAACTCACTCTGTAAGACCAGGCTGGCCTTGAACTCACAGAGATCCGCCTGCCTCTGCCTCCCAAGTGCCTGGCGACACATGTCCATTATTTCGGTACCAACCAAGCAGAGTGGTTTCACTGCCTTGAACATTCTCTGTGCTCTACCAAGTCATCTTTCTCTCTCCCCAAATGCCTGACATCCACTGACCATTTTATTATTTCCATAGTTTGGTCTTTTCCAGAATGTCTTCTGGTGGGAATGATGCATTATTCAGCCTGGCCTTTTCAGATTGGCTTCTTCCATTTACCAGTGTGCATTGATAGTTCCTCCTCATTCTTTTTATGGCTTGAAAGTCAATCTCTCTTTAGCACCAAATAAGATCTCTTTTTCTTTTTTTTTGGGGGGGGGTGTCTTTTTGAGACAGTGTCTCTTTGTAGCCCCAGCTGGCCTGGAACGTGCTCCGTAGACCAGGCTGGCCTTGAACTCACAAAGATCCACCTGTGTCTGCCTCCCAAGTGCTGGGATTAACAGCATGCACCACAACGCCTGGCTTAAATAAGATCTCTTTTTCACAGCTTATCCATTCACCTGGTGCAGGCCATCCCAAATTCTTCCGAGTATAGGCAGTTATGAATATAGCCGACTGTAAACACTTGTGTTCAGGCTTTTATGTGAACATATTTCCATCTCTCTTGAATAAACACCAAGAAGTACAGTTGTGTTGGGTATGATGGTGTATGCCTTTAGTCTCCGTACTTGAGAGGCAGACGCAGGATGATTTCTGTGCATTTGAGGTTAGCCTGGTCTAAATAGTGAGTTCCAGGTAGCCAGTGCTATATTGTAAGACCTTGACTCAAACAAAAAGGTACAGTTGCTAGATGGTACTCTAAGAGCATATTTGGTTTTCCAAGAAACTGCCCAGCTATCTTCTAAAGTGGTGGAGCTATTTCTCCTTCCACTGGTGCCAGCCTTTGGTGGTGGCTTGGATTGTGAGAGTCTGGGAGGCTCTGTAGTTGTTTCACATTGTTGCTGTACAGCCATGTAGCTTGGTTTGCAGTTTCGATGCCAGGGAGTGTGAGGTTCCTCACTGCCCATCCTTTTCAGTTTCGATGCCAGGGAGTGTGAGGTTTCTCACTGCCTGTCCTTTTCAAGACTGTTCTGGCAAATTGGAGTTCCGAAGAAGTTTTAGGATGATTTTCTTTTTTCTATTTCTGCAGCAAATGAATAAACAAAAACAAGTCCTGGCTATTTTGGTAGAGAATGCATTTAGTTTGTGGATCACTTTAGACAGTATGGACATATTAACTAACACTGTTTTCCAGTTTATGAACTGGGATTTCTTCCTTTTATCTGAACCATCTTTAATTTTTATTTATTTGTTTTTGTCTTATGTGTATGAGTACTTTGCTTGCATGTAAGTAAGTGCACTATGTGCATGCAGTGCCTGAAGAAGCCCGAAGAGGATGCCAGGTACCCTGGAACTAGAGTTATGGACGGTTGTTAGCTGCCATGTGGGTGCTGGGAACTGAACATGGGTCCGTCCTCTGCAAGAGCAGCCAGTGCTCCTACCTGCTGAGCTGTCTCTCCAGCTTCCCTGAACCTTCTTCAGTTTCCTTCGAGAACATTTTGTAGTTTTCACTATACAATGCTTTCATTCCCTTTCTATGTTCATTCTTAAGTATTTCATTATTTTGGGCATTGTATTACTGTTCTCTTAAATTTTTTAAAGTCTTTTTATACAATTTTTAGGGTTTCCTACATACAGGATTGTGTAATCTACACAGATCATTTTTCTTCTTCCACTTCTATGTAGATGTCCTTAAATCTCTTTGCCCTGTTGCTCTGGTGCTGTTAATCCTATGTTGAACAGAAGTGAAAGTGGGTGTCTTTGTCTTGTTCTCAATTGTAGAGGCAAAGCCTTCGGAATTTGGCTCTTGACTATGTTAGCTGTGCATGCAACTAGCTTGAAGGGGATGGAGGCTTTAAGATTGTGCTCTTCTGCATTCCCAGCATTTACCATAGAGTGTGGAAAATGATAATCATTGAAAAATGTAGTTTCTGGGGCTGGAGATAGCCTAGCGGTTAAGAGCACCGATGCTCTTGCAGAGGACCCGGGTTCGATCCCCAGCACCCACATGGTGGCTAAGAACCATCTGTAACTCCAATTCCAGGAGAATCCGAGACCCTCTTCTGACCTCCGTGGCATTGCATGACATGGGTGCACAAACCTACATGCAGACAGTACATTCATACACATACAAAAATAAATAATTTAAAAAAAAAAAGAAAAATGTAGTTTCTTAAAGTGGAACAAGCTAAGGTACTTATTTTTTATATTTTATTTATTTTTATTTTATGCGTATGAGTGTTTTCCTATATGTATTTAAATGCACCACATGTGTGCGGTGCCCACAGAGGCAAGAAGAGGACATTGGGTCCCCTGGAAATGGAGTTCGTTAGCCAACATGTGGGTGCTGGGAATGGAATCCAGGTCCTCTGCAAGAATGGCAAGTGCTCTTAACTACTGAGCTATCTCTCTAGCCCCTAAAGCAATTTATTTTATTATTATTATTATTATTATTATTATTATTTGGTCTTTTCAAGACAGGGTCTCCCTGTAGCCCCAGCTGGCCTGGAACTCACTCTGTAGACCAGGCTGGCCTTGAACTCACAGAGATCCGCCTGCCTCTGCCTCCCAAGTGCTAGGATTAAAGGTGTGTGCCACCATGCCCGGCAGCAATTAGTTTTTTTATTTATTTTTATGTTTTTTAAAAATACAGGGTCTCACTTTGTAGCCAAGGCTGGTCTCACACTCATGGCAATCCTGTTTCAGCCTCTTGAGTGCTACACCTGATTTTAAAGATTGGCGGGCAAGGGTGTGGGTGGTGAAGTGTTCTCAGGTGGTCCGCTAGCAAGGAGCAGGTGTCAGTCCCTTATAATTGGAACACAGCCAGTCGGAGCATGGCCCAGTTGCTCATCACTGGTTAGCTTTTCCTCTTCTATATTAGCACTGAACATCTGCAAGAAAATAAGACCTGTTATAATTTCTTGTACTCATGACTACTGAATAAATAACTTTTAGCCCATTGGATGCAAAGAAAATGAGTGAAAAGCTATAAATTATAGATGGAAGTTGTTCGTGTCTATAACATATGCCTTGTTCTGGCACAGCTTTGAAATCGCGTAGCTAATTTAAGGGGCTTGAGTCTGTTGGCCTCGGTTTTAATTTGGGTTGGTTGGAAAGCACCAGTCATCACCACTTCATTAGTCATGCCACCCTCTTCCACTGGAATGTGTCCCCTCAGCTCACAGTAGATAAAACTTCTGATTAAGTGTAGTCTGAGAATGGGAAAATCAAATGGTTTTATTTAATGTGTGCACATTTCTCTTCATTTGGATTTTTAACAAGCAAGTTCTAAATATGAAATAGCATGTCCTTACTTTTCCCCTTGAACAAGGTCATCTGAGTTACAGATTTAAAAATCTCATCCTGTAAATGCAGAACTTGTTAATAACCTTAGGGGTGGCAGGGGGTAGCTGAAAGAACAGGACTTTTTGTCTCAGTGAGGGGTTTTCTGGCTGAAAAATAATTGAAACCCTAGAGCTTGTGCCAAAGAGGATTTTAGAACACCAAAAAGATGTTCTTAGGACATAAGACTATCTTATCAGATCAAAGGGCAGGAGAGGCAGCCAGGTTCAGGAGAGCAGCAGACCCAAGGTCACTGCGTCCGGCTCCAGGCGACATGGCTCGTCGCTCCCTTTCTCTGCACCTCTACTCCTTTCTTCCCGCTCACCAGGCTGGCTGTCCCTGCTTCTCTCAAGCTCAGCCACTCACAGCTGTCCAGCTCTGCCTTTTCATTTCTCCCAGTTCAAGGGCCAGCAGAGGCTGCCTGGCATCTCTGATTTCCAAATTCCTGGAAGGCAGAATCTGGTGAGCTCATTTTGTGTAAGCAGAGCACGCCCGACTTGTTCATTTATGAATTCAAGACATCTCCATCAAGATCCAGTAACTGTTTTAGCAACTAAAGATACATCTCACCTTGGGGGATGTATTCTTTGATCCTAGGACAGGAGTTGCGATTTTTAAAGGAAGGGAAGGAGATATGGGCTTAGAATTTGGGTTGACCTACATTTAAATCCTGATCCCCACTTCCCAGATCTGTGTGACTAGGACATATTAAATGACCCCTGTCAGCCCCAGGTTTTTAATCAGTAAAATTGGAATGATCCTTTATAGAATAATAATAGGGCTTATTAAGGTGAAATGGGGCTTGTAAAACCAGTAGTATATCCAGTATGAGCCACATGGTTTTGGAACACTGCCACACGGAGCAAGCTACTAACCCTGTATGAACTGTGTCTTCGCTTAACCTTGCTTGTTTTGAGGGTTAATTCATGGGATATATGCCATTTGTGGGTCAGATACCATCAATATCCAGTGTGTTCGCCGCTCCTTTTCTTCCAATCACATTTTTTCCCTCTTTTTCTAGTTTCCATTTGGCCGACGCTTGCCTTGTGACATCTACTGGCATGGAGTTTCATTTCACGACAACGACATACTCTCTGGTCAAGTGAACAAGTTTCCAGGTATCTGCTGCTATTGTTGGCCTTTAGAAGTGTTTCTAGGGTTGAGTCTCAGAGTCCATTCTTCTGCCAAAACATGACAGTGTCTTTTTTTTTTTTTTATTTCCGTATGTGTATGAATGTATTGTCTGCATGCAAGTCTGTGCACTCGTGACGTGCAACGCCACAGAGGTCAGAAGAGGGTGTCGGTCTTGCCGTGGAGGTCAGAAGAGGGTGTCAGTCTCCCCTGGAACTGGAGTTCTCCTGGAATTGGAGTTTCAGACGGCTCTCGGCCGCCATGTGGGTGCTGGGGATCGAACCCGGGTCCTCTGCAAGAGCGGTTGGCGCTGTTAACCGCTAGGCCATCTCTCCAGCCCCATGACAGTGTCTTAAGATCAAACTGGAGGCCTCTTCATTGGGAATCTTGGTCTGTGATCTGCTGAGTTGCTGTCCTTGCAGGGATTTAGAGGCTGAGGAGATGGCTCATTGGGTAAAGTACTTGCTGTTCAAGCATGAACAGCAGAGTTTGGATCCTCAGGACCCACATAATGAGTTTGGGTGGGTATGGTAGTCCACCAACCCCATCTCCCTAAGGCAGAGATGGAGGATCTCTTGGACAAGCTGGCTGGTAAGACTAGGTGAATTGGTGAGCTCTGGGTTCAGTGAGAAACCCTGTCTCAGTAAAGAGTGGAGAGTGATGGAGGAAGACACCTCTGGCCACCACACACATGGGCATTCACCCACACATATGTGCCTTCCCACACATGTGAACACAAATATGCACAAAGTGTAAAGGAATATGATTTGTATTTGTTGAGTTATAGCATAACCTTGGAGTCTAATGACAGGATTGTATTGTCAAAAGGGAGAAATAGAGCTTTTCCCTTGCAGTAAACCAAAGAGCTAAAATTCCGGAACTATATCACAGAAACGAAAAATCAATTTGCTTTTTCTTTAAATATCATATTTGAATATATAAAGTGAAGACCCCCAATCTCCATTCTGAGTACCATAGGCTGTCAGCAGCCTCTGCCGTTTACTAATAGCTTCGTCTCATTCTGAGCCCTACTCTACAGGAGGACTTGGTTCCAGGAAATGTGCAGCACCCACACGTTTATCTGGTTTGCTTACTTCACTCTCAGTCTCTGTGCATACTTTATTTTGTCTTTGCTTTCATCAGCTCTGCTGTGATCACTATTTTTTATGGTCTCTGATGGTTGCATGAAGACAGACACTGAAGGAAAAGGGAGCATTTGGTTCAGATTCCAGACACAGGTCTTACACTTACCTTGCTGCTGTATGGTATTGCAATACAACATATTATAATCGGGTCATGAATTTAAAGAGAAAGTCACCCTCAGTCCTATCCATCATTTAAGAAAATAACTGTGATTTTATTTTATTTTATTTTAATGTGTATGAGTATATTGCCTGCATGTATATAAGTGAACCCATGTTGTGCAGTGCCTTTGAAAGTCAGAAGAGGGTGTCAGATCCCCTGGAACTGAAATTACATACAGTTGTTAGCTGCCATGTAGGTGCTGGGAACTGATCCCAGGTCCTCTGCAAGAGCAGCCAGTGTTCTTAACCACTGAGCCATCTCTCCAGTCCCCCCCATGTGAATACTTTTGTATTTTCTCCGAAGCTTTTATTTATTTATGTGTATGAATGTATTGCTTGTATGTATGAAACTGTACCTACATTATACAATGCTCACAGAAGTCAGAGGGTGTCGGTTCTGCTGGAACTGGAGTTATGAACTGTTGTTACTTCCTTGTGGGTGCTGGGAATCAATCCCAGGTCCTCTGCAAGAGCCACCCAGTACGCTTCATCGCTGAGCCTTGTCTCTAGCCCTGCTTTTCTCTCATGGCTATTTATGTTGCAGTATCAGAGTGTAGTTGCCTTCACAGAGGTGTTTCCTGTTAGTAAGTTCCACTTACATTGAAGGGAGAATCTATTTGCCTCTTTCTTATTATTATTTTTTTGGTATTTTTTGAGAAGGTCTCCCTTTTTAGTCCCAGCTGGCCTGGAGCTCATTATGTAGACCAAGCTGGATTTGAATTCATAGAGATCTGCCTGCCTCTGCCTCCCAAGTGCTGGGATTAAAGATGTGCGCCACCACGCCCGGCTTGCATCTTTCTTTCTATCCTATCCCATGCCTTGAAGAAAATGCCTCTCAGCCAGCTGGATGTGGTGATTCAGGCTTTTATTCCCTGCACTTTGGAGGCTGAGTCAGAAGGATTGCCATGAGTTTGAGGCTAGGCAACATAATGAGCTGTAGACTATCCTAGGCTATGGAGTGAGACCTTGTCTCCAAACCCAAACAAGCAAGAACAAATAGCAAAAACATACCATCTCTCAGGAAACTCAAAATCCATACACTATACACTGGCTGTTTTTGTATACACTAGGATGCTTCAACTTAACCAGTTAAATTTTCAGGGTCACTAGCATAGACCATACCAGGTTCAGATTCACTCAGAAGATGCATGGCAGAAAGCACAGCTTGCATGCTAGTCAGTACCTCGCTTTTCTACTTAGTAGAGTATCTGTAAGAATTCCAGGCACAGGTCTCTGGCCCCCAGTGAAAGATGAGACCCAAGGAGACAAGATCCACATCTGTCTGGGCTTAGATGTGTCATGTGGGCACCAGTATCTCTTATAACTGCTCCAAGATAGCATTCAAGGTCCCCTGTACAGCCTCTGTTAAGTCACAAGAATCTCCACACTCAGGAAAGCCTAGAGCTACATACCACTTCCTACCAGGCATTTCTACAGTTTACTAATCTGAGATCATGTTAACTGTGTGCTGTTGTATACTAGCACAGCCTGTGTTCCATGGTTACTGGCTTCAAGGGGAGCAGAGCTGGAAAGCAATCACAAGGTCACATTTATCCTTAGAGAAGGAGAAAGCGTTTTGTTAGAGAGCAAGAGTGATCCTTGTAGCAGGCTCTTTGCATAATGCCTTAATGGGATAGCTACTATTACTTTTTCTGCCTTGATGCTCAGAAAAAGGCTACTGTTTTTGTTTTTAAGAACTTCTTGGGGTAGTGGGAGAGCACAGTGTGGATGAGAGCAATACTGGGCATGGGAACAGAATTCCTGAGACAAGATTCGGGCTTCATCTGATGAGGCTTCATCTACGTCTTCTTTCTGCTCCCTCCCGTCTCCCCTGATGGCTGAGAATGGGAACGAAGGCGCTAAGGGTCTCCATTAGGAAAACAAATGAGAAGCAGAAGAGAAAGTAACTCCTGAGGGGCCAGTTTTATGCAGGAACATTCATTCCGAAGATGCAAGTTTCCCCATCCCGTAGTCTACATGCCAGTGGCTGGAACACGTAATTTTCCACTTTGCAAACAGCAGCTAATTAGCTGTAATGACACAGCAGCCTCTGGAACCTCTAGGCAGAGGATAGACTGCCAGGCTTTCACCTTTGACAGACAGTAACCCTCAGCAGTGGGGCGGTTCCAGAACCGTCTGTCCTCTGCCTCTCATATGTATTATTATTCTAAACGTGCATTTCAAATCATGGCATGTGACCCAGTGAAAGTTCTAGTGGTTGAGCCAGGAGAGTGCATCCTAGACTGAGAACTTCTGGATGTACACATGGAATTAATGTTTGTGTCAGTATATTGGATAATGTTTGCCTTGCTAGTAGTTTTTCTTTGTTCAGAGGACTTTTTATATCTTAAATGGTGAATGGAGACTTATTAAAATATCTGACTTAGATAAGTATGTGCTTTAAAGCAGTTTGATGTTTTGTTTTGTTTTTTCTTTTTCTTTTTTGAGACATGATCTCACCATGTAGCCCTGGCTGGCTTGGAATTCCCTGTGTAAACCAAGCTGGCCTTGAACTTGCTTGTGATCCTCCTGCCTTTGCCTCTTGTTCTGGGATTCCAGGAGTGTGCCACCAAACCCTGCTCTGGCTTTTCTATAATAGAGTCCAAAATGGCTATTTCTTCACTTAGAAGCAGCAGTTCTTTCCTAAGTTTTTCAAGTCTGAAATGTGAGGCAGCACAGGGCAGACAAGGAGGCTTTCTGTAGGCTGGAGAGGATTCTCTGCAGTGACAAGCTCTCAAGCATTGGTCCAGGCTTTGAACAAGGAGAAAGGGAGGCAAGAGAGCTGAACAAGGTAAATGTTATGCAAGAAGGAGAGTAGAGTGCTGGGAGCCCATGCTGGCTTTGACCTCGTGGTGATCCTCCTGCCTCATCCTCCCAAGCACTGGGGATTACAGCGTGAGCCACCATGCTTGGTGAAAAGCTTTTAAATTTAATTCTGCAACCAAAATGCTAGTCAAATACAAGCAAAACAGTTTTTAAAATGTTTGAATTTTGTTTTGTTGGCTTTGTTGTCAGTGCTTACCACTCAAATTTTTGTGCAAGAATAAAAAGACAATAGTCATGATTTTCCAGACTCCTCTGTGCATGCTCAGCACAGCATTCTCTGTGAATTTTCTTTCATCTTGAGTGCCAGAGCACAGTTTATTGGTCTTATAAGCCCTGGCATTTCTCACTCGATCCTGCTTTGTGTCCTTCCAGACAGGGGCTGGGAACCTGGGTACTGACACTCTGATGCTGTGATTGTCAGACTCAGGGCTCTTTTTCATATGCTGGGAAGGCTTGGGGGGAGGAGGGGAAGCAGTTGGTTAATTGAGCCTTCCTTCTCAGTTACCCACTCTGAGAGAAGTCCTTCATTCTGCGTGGGCCCATTTGGAATGTGTGATAATTTGAGCACACCAAGCTGACATGGAACTCTGCACTTTCTATTAAAAATAAGTCTGCTAAGCAAATTTCGATTTTCAGTCCTGGAACTGTTTAGTTCCTTTCAGGGTGAAGGCTATTTTTTTAGTCTCCATTTTTAGCAGTGATATTTGCCTTAAGAAACAAGCAGGCTATGATTTAGGGTAATTTTTACCTACTTGCTTAAAACTTACTGAGACATATGTTCAGTAATTCTTGTCAGAATTACTAACGATCTTCGAACTACAAAACATTAGAGCTGGAGAAATGGCTAAGTCAGTAAAATGCTTGTTACTCAAGGCCTAGGACTTGAGTCTGACCCCAGATCCATGTAAAAAGGCCAGCATGGCAGTGCACACCGGCCATCTCTGAGCTGGGGAGGCCGAGACAGGCAGATCTGTGGGGCTGGCAGGCCAGCCTGGGGCGAGCTCTAGACCCATGAGACCTATTTCTAAAAACAAGGTTGGACTGGGCGTGGTGGCGCATGCCTTTAATCCCAGCACTAGGGAGGTAGAGGCAGGCGGTTCTTTGTGAGGTCAAGGCCAGCCTGGTCTGGTCTACATAGTGAGTTCTAGGACAGCTGGAACTACAAGGAGACCCTGTCTCAAAAAGACCCCCCCAAAAAAGACAAGGTTGGGTGGTGGAGATGGCCTAACAGGTAAAGTGCTTGCTGTGCTGTATTCAGGTCTCTGGAACCCACATACATGCCAGGTGGGCATGGCAGCCTATCCTAATTTCAGCTCTTAGGTGGAGACAGGCTCTCTAGACCAATCTGACAGGCTAGTTTAGTTGTTATCAATGAGCTCTGGGTTTGAGAGATCCTGTCTCAATAAATGAGGTGGAATGTGATTGATGAAGACTCCTGACATCAGCCTTGGCCCTTAGCACACATGCACATGTGTGTGAAACCACACACATGCAGAAGTGTACACACACATGCACACTAAGAAAAAAGCAGTTCCTAGGGAAAGACATCCCAGGTTATCCTGTGGGCTCTATATGTATGTGCACACATGCACACACACATGCACCCATACATACATACATACATACATACATACATACATACTTAGGAAAAATCCACCATCCTTCTAAAGTATTTATTTATAAAATATTTATTATTTTTATTTTATGTATATGAGTATATTGCCTGCATGTATGTGAGTGCACCTATGTCATGCAATGTCTGGCAAGGTCAGAAGAGGGCATCAGATCCCCTGGAACATTTCTTAGCCACCATGTGGATGCTAGGAATTGAACCTGGTTCCTCTGCAAGATCAGCCAGTGCTCTTAACCGCTGAGCCATGCATGTCTCCAGCCCCTAAAGTATTTTTTAAAAAACATTTCAGTGGTGCATGCCTTTAATCCCAGCTCTTGGGAGGCAGAGGCAGGCAGACCTCTGTGAGTTCAAGGCCAGCCTGGTCTACATGTCAAGCTCCAGGCCAGCTGGGACTAGAGGGAGACCCTGTCTCAAAAAAAAAAAAAAAAAAAAAAAAAAAAAAAGAAAAGAAAAAAGAAAAGAAAATATTTCAGTGGTTAAGAATACTTGTTGTTCTTCGAGAGGACCTGAGTGCTAGCCCCAAATTAAAGAAGGAATTAAGTTTTAAGGGCAAGATAGAAATACTTCCCTATTCATTACCCATGGAGGTGGCAGTAATAGAATCACAGGGTAGGTGAAAATTTGGCCTTTTATTCTTATAAGGAGGAAGAATCATCTATTTCCATTAAGTTGGTAAATCTTTCTAGTCCATGGGTCCTGCCATGAGGGAACACGTGGTTTTTTTAATGCTGCCTAGAAAAGTGACCATGGTGAGTGGCTGGGTTTAAAAGTGCAAACAACGGCAGCTTAGCTGGTGACTGCTGTGGTTGGTTGTTGGAGCCTCACAGCTTCTTTCCTCCCTAGGCATGACGGAGATGGTACGGAAAATCACGCTGAGCAGAGCGGTGAGAATCATGCAGAATCTCTTTCCTGAGGAGTACAACTTCTACCCTCGCTCCTGGATTCTGCCTGAAGAGTTCCAGCTCTTTGTTGCTCAGGTAGATGGCACCCTGGCCAGTGACCCTTGAATGCTACTATGCTTGTGTCCCCCACCCACACCCCCAGGCCTGTGTGTTGGGAGCTGAGCCAAGGGGGGGGGGGCTCAGGAAGCTGAGCCTGGCTAACAGAGCGACTTGCCTGTATACTGCAGGTGTGGGCAGCCATCAAGGCAGTGCACAGAGTTGATCAGACAGGGGGACAGAAGGGTAAATTCAAGTGTGTCTTGGCATGAGGGGACTGGCCAAAAAAGATGCTAGAGCTGCATCATGGAGCCAGGGACCTGGAGCAGGTGGGGAGCCCACCAGTGTATGGGCCAACTGGGGGAACCACGGGTGTGGGCTCCTCGGCGTCCAGTAGAGTGGAGCTCAGCTTAAAGGCCAGCGAGGAGGTGTAGCAACCAGACATCGGATGCCTTCTCAGCATCCTGCTTTAAATGCATGCCAGAATCTGCTTTCCAAGGGGCCATCAGCCCCACCATGAAGCAGCGGGTTTGCATGAAGCTCCCGAGCCCTTGGGCCTGCTGTGAAATGGCGGCAGTGGGAAGGCGGGGCCCAGAATCACCATTTTGTTTAGTCTTTTACCAGATTCACTGTGGACCATTTAAAAACTGTTGGGGGTTTCTGCAGCCCACGCATAACTGTGGACTACAGGCTAACTGTATAACAAACCTTATTCTCACTGGGACTAATCACCTCTCCATGATTTTTCTGTAGTCTGGCCATTGTTACTAGCAGTTTAACACGGTTTTTAATATCCCAGTGTTGTTTTGGTTTTAATATTAAAATTTAAAACTCGAAATAAGATTACGATTTACTGAACACAAAGATTGATCAACTTTAAAAGAAATCATGGGATTGGAGATTGTGTCTTAGTGATAGAGAGCTTGCCTTGCATGTGCAGGACCCTGGGTTTGCAATAAATAAATACACAAATATATAAACAAAGCTAAAAGAAGTGCTCTAAGAGATGGTAGACACATGGAACTGTACATTAAAAAATTATCAAACTATTAACCCAGGTATATGTATTGTATGTAAATTTTTCTTCAATAAAGTTAATTTTTTAAAAATTTACCAGCTCTTGCATTTTCGTGGCAGCTTCTCACGTCTGTGAATCTGGTCACCTGTCTTTCCCACTCCTAGCACTATCTGTGCTAATGACTGCCCTGGGCCAAGTTGGGATGAGATCGCAGCTGTATTCGGGTCTAGTGACAGGAGCATGCCCACCATCCATCCCCAGAACCCCTGTGTAGTCTTTGTGGTCAGATCCTTTCTCCTTCCCCAGGTCACTCAATGCTCCCCAGAGCCTCTGCAGAGGAGTGTTCCTGCCCCAAAAAAGGCTGTACAAGCAGAACTAGATGCTTTGTACTCTTTTGAGTCTTAAACAAAACAAAACAAAACTCTTTTTTTATTCTGTTTGTAATGCCTGCCCCAGCCTACGCTACAGAATGAAACCTGTTTCTGTTGAAATAAGTAAATAGAAAAATAGTATTTTGAGATTCCCCCCATGTTTGTGGCAAGGCTTAGTCATTTGTATTTTTTACTGTTGGCTGATACTCCATTATATGACTATATCATTCATTTGTACATCCAGCGTTTGATGGGCATCTGGCTTTATTTCCAGTTTAGGGATGTGCCATAGCTGCCTTGGCTATTAACCCAGAGGCAAATTGGTAGATAAAAACCTTCTTTTCCTTGGGTAATATCTAGGAGTGAGATTTTTTTTCTTTATGTGAAAATTATACATTCACTTTCATAAGTTGCCAAACTTCTTATCAGAGTTTCCAGAACAGCGATACCTCATGTCCTACAAGCAGGGTAAGAGTGGAAGTTGTTTATTGATACTGCCAGTACTTAATGTTGCTAGTCTTTTTAATTTTCTACATTTTTTTTGGTCTTTTCAAAACAGGGTTTCCTTGTAGCCCCAGCTGTTCTAGAACTCACCATGTAGACCAGGCTGGCCTTGAACTCACAGAGATTCACCTGCCTCTGCTTCCTGAGTGCTGGGATTAAAGGGACGTGCTACCACACCCAGCTTATTTTCTACGTTTTGATGGATGTGTGATGGATATGTAGTTGTCTTTCATTCTTTCTTTTTTTTCTTTCTTTCCTTCTTTTTTTGAAACAATCTCCTTTGCTGAATAGCCCAAGCTGGCCTTGATCCTTCTGCTGCCATCTCCTGAGTACTGGAATTATAAGTCTATGTCACTACATTTAAATATAGTTATATTTCTTCATGGTTTTTATTTCTACCTTCCTTTTTAGAAAAACATACTTTATTATTTTTACTTTATGTGTATGTGTATATTGCCCATATGTCATGCAATGCCTGCAGAGGTCAGAAGAGGATGTCCAACCCCAATTTATACTTTCTATACATTACCTTTTCATGTATTTTGACATTTAAATATCATCTTTTTTTTTTTTTTTTTTTTTATTTATGTGAACAGGGTCTGCCCTGTAGCCCCAGCTGTCCTGGAACTCACTCTGTAGATGAGGCTGGCCTTGAACTCACAAAGATCCACCTGCCTCTGCCTCCTGAGTGCTAGGATTAAAGGCATGCACCACCATGCCTGGCTTAAATATCATCTTTTATGAAGCTGGAGATATGGTTCAGTGGTAAAGACTACTGGGTTTTCTTGCAGAGGACCCAGGGTTCAGTTTCCAGCACCCACATGGCAACTAACAACTACTGTCTGTAACTCCAGTTCCAGGAGATCCAATATCTCCTTCTGGCCTCCACGAGCATCGTATGACATGGGTGCACTTCCATACATGCAGGCAAAGCATTCATACACATAAAAAAAATAATTAAAAACTAAAAACTAAACATCAAACAATACTATTTGGTATGTGGTGTACATGGTGTGTGTGTGGGTGCAGGTGTACATGTACCATGTTTCAGAGAACTGAAACTTGCAGGATTCTAGATAACCAAGCAAGAGGACACTCTGACCAGCCAAACTGCCTGCAGGGGGCAGAAGAGATCCCCAGACCTGTTGAACTACCCGCACATGGTGCAGAGAAGCCCAGGGACACAGCGTCCCTGAGTCACCATGGCCTGTGTTAAGGTGGGCTTCTCCATGATGCCTCTGCTTTTGAATCACCTTGCTCCTCAAGTAACTAACCCCTCACCCATACTCCTGCTGTGAGTCGCCTTTCTGGGATGAGTACAGGTATGCGTCCTGTCTCTTCAGGAAAAGTGTTTCCCGCAAAATTTTCTCTTGCTGTTCCTGCATCCTCCGTCATAGCTGGCACATAAGCCTCCAGGTGAGTCTCCTGCCTGCTGCACCCCTTAGCCTGTCACAGGAGTGCTAAGATTCCAGGTGCAGGCCACCACATCTGGCTTTTATGTAGGTTTGGGGATTGAACTCAGGTCATCAGGCTTGCATGGCAAGTGCTTTTACCTGCTGGGAAATCTTGCCCACCATATTATAAAATTTTGTTCACACTTACTATTATTTGACGTTGAAGTCACAGGTCTTTATTCTGGATATAGGTCTTTTTTATACATGTTAGGGTAGCTTTGTGTTTATGTTGTGTCTCCTTCCACTTGACTTTCCACTAGTTCTGTCTTTTGAAAAGCAAGTTTTTAGCTGTGACACAGTTCAATTTTTTCCTTGTGTTTTTTTTCGGGGGGTTGCGGGGGTGGGGGTGGTGTTTGTGATGATGATGTCCAAGATTCATTTGCCTATAAAATGTATGAAAAAAATTTAGTACTCTGTTTTCTTCTAGGAAGCTTTACAGTTTTAACTTTAAAAGATTTTTTGATTTATTTTATTTTCGAGACAGGGTCTCCCTTTAGTCCCAGCTTGCCTGGAGCTCACTCTGTAGACCAGGCTGGCCTTGAACTGACAGAGATCTGCCTGCCTCTGCCTCCCACGTGCTAGGATTAAAGGCATGTGCCACCACGCCCGGCTGATTTATTTATTTTTTTTATCTATGAGTATTTGGCTTATACAAGTGTGTGGAATGCCTATGGAGGCCAGAAGAGGGCATCAAATCACCTGGAACTGGAGGTACAGATGGTTTGTCTGCCATGTAGGTGGTGGGAACTGATCCCAGGTCCTCTGCAAGAGCAGCCAGTACACCTAACTGCTGAGTAATCTTTCCAGCCCCCCGTTTTATCTTTAATATGTAGTTCTATGATCTATTTTCTTTTATATATTTCTTTTTTTATTTATGTATTTTTTTTATCAAATCTAGACCCTTTTCCCCCACCCTATCCCCCCACCCCACCAGAGCTCATGTATTCTGCCAAACATGCTTTTCATCTCTTTCTCAGTCTTTCTCAATATTCTCCATGTGGAAGTTGACTGTTTTGAGCAGAAGTTCACTGTTTCAGTCAGTTCTTTTGGTTCTCTTCGAAAAATTAAACAAATAGACAGACCTTAGTCCAGTTAACCAAAAGAAGAACACTCCAAATACAATACAATCCATGATGAAAAGGGAAATATCACAAAGACACAAATGAAAAGATCCAGAAATTCATACCAAGGAATACTCAAAAACCATACTTCTATTCCAGGTTGAAAACTAGAAGAATGGAAATGGAATATCTAAATCCTGGCAATCTCCAAAACTCAACCAAAAAGAGATTGACAGATAACATGACCCATAATCATGAAGAATTGAAATGTAACAATAAAACCTCTTCCAACTAAAAAAAGCCCAAAAGCCCGCCACAGAGTTCATCACAGAATCTATTGTATTAGTAGGGTTCTCTAAAGGAACAGAAGCAACAGGACGAAATATATATTGCCTATATACAATTTATTGATTTGCTCACATGACAAGAGTTCAAGGAGTCAACAGTAGGCCACACCACACTTGAGAGAGGCTAGAATCCAGGGAACTGTTTATGTCCAAGGCTGGATGTCTCAGTAGTCCCAATCGGTGCTGAAGGCCCGATGGATTCAGGAGATCTGCCAGTCTCAGTAACAGCTGGGATCCAAGGGTTATCACAGCAGCAAGACAAACTCACCAGTGAGAGAGAGGCAAGGCATGGAAAAAGGGTGACCAGCTCCTCTGCCGATGGCTTTATACTCGTGCCTCTGCAGGCAGAAGATAAATGCCCACATTTGGGTTGGGACATCCGGGTTGAGGTGGTCCAATCTGAAGATCCTTGTTCTCTTATTTGTTCCATGTCTAGCTTGACACACCCAATAAATAGCCTCTCTCTTATGTTATGCTTAAAGTCAATTGCAAACAATGTCAGAGGTCCATAATTCCACCTAACATGTTTATAAGTGTTTCATGTGCAATAGCAAAGCATATATCTTAGAGTAGGTGGTAATGTCCTTGGAGGAACACTTAGTCCTTCAGTACAATAACCTAAATAATATGACAACACTTAACATCTCAGTTGCAACATTCAAAAGGGAACAACACATGTATGTGCTTAATGTTATACATATATATATGAACAAAGCACATTCTAACCAAATAGGACAAAAGTTAATATCTATATATAATCCCGTTTCTGCAACTGTCCCATAGGCCTCAGCTGATTATTTTATGACTACCTTCTTCTACACCCATTCTGTATTTCCTCCACCATAGCAAGCACCTCTGCAGGTCTTGGCCCTTTCCCTGGAGGATGACCCATACCTTCATCCCTGAAGGGTCTGGGGCCATTTTGTTCCTGCTGGTTTTGGTTGTTGGAGTTTCTCATTGACCTTAATTATAGGACATGGTAGCACCAGAAGCGCCCTACAGAATCTCCTGCCTCCAGACATAATCTTTCTTGCCCCATTGTGGAGAAAAAGTCCAATTTCCCCCTGGTAGTCTGGATCAATCACTCCTCCTACTACTGTTATTCTTCCTTAGCCTGTTGGCTTAATGGCAGTAGAAGCCCAAAGTGGCCAGGGGGGAAGTTTATACTTCCATTCAATGGAACGTTTGCTGTGTCTCCTGGCAAAAGCATCTCCCTCTCTTTGGAGCCAAACTTCTAGACCAGCAAACGACAAGGTCTTGGGTACAGGAAGCAAAAATTTTCCTACTGGGTCACAGGGGTGATAGTGAGTGGAATCATTCCACTTCCACCCTTGGTTCCTGGACCCATGAATTCTGGCTATAAGAGAAACAGTACATTTAGTGGGCACTGATTCAAAGCATATACTGCCTGCTGGAGAACCTTGCCCCAGCCCTCCAGGGTATTGCTACCTAATTGACGCTGTATCTGTTTCTTCAAGAGGCCATTCCATCGTTCTATCAAGCCAGCTGCTTCTGGTGGTGGGAACATGGTAAGACCTATGGATACCATGACCATGGGCCCCACTGTCACACCTTCTTTGGCTGTGAAGTGAGTTCCTTGGTCAGAATGATGCTGTGAGGATACTGATGGTGGATAAGGCATTCTGTAAGTCCCTTGGATGGTAGTTTTGGCAGAAGCATTACAACGTGACAGGAAAGGCAAATCCATACCAGAATAAGTATCTATTCCTGTAAGGACAAAACGCTGTCCCTCCATGATGGAAGTGGTCCAATGTAGTCAACCTGCCACCAGGTTCTGGCTGGTCACCGTTGGGGAATAGTACCATATCGGGGGCTCAATGTGTGGTCTCTGCTGTTGGCAAATCTGGCACTCGCAGCAACTGCAGCCCAGATCAGCTTTGGTGAGTGAAGTCCATGCTGTTGAGCCCATGCATAACCTCCATCACTCTGCAACCATGACAACTTTGTTCATGGCCCATTGAAACAACAACAAGGGATAGCTGGAGAAAGTAGGCTGCTGTCCAAGAATGAGTTATCCGATCTACTTGATTATTAAATCATCCTCTTCTGAGATCACCTTTTGATGAGCTTTTACATGAGACACAAGTATCTTCACATCCTTTGACCATTCAGAGAGCTCTATCCACATACTTCTTCCCAAATGTCTTTCTCACCAATTTTCAGTCATGCTCCTTCTAAGCCCCTGACCATCCAGCCAAACCATTGCTACAGCCCATGAATCAGTATATAATTGAAACCTGGCCATTTCTCCTTCCAGGCAAAATGCACAACCATGTGCGCTGCCTGAAGTTCCTGCCACTAAGTGAAGACTTTCCTCACCAGTGTCCTTTAGGTTTGTTTCAGAAATAGGCTGTATGTTGCAGCTGTCCACCTCTTGGTGGTGCCTGCATAGTGTGCAGAACCATCAGTAAACCAGGCCTAGTTTTCTCTTCCTCGGTCAACTGATCATGGGCAAACCCCATGAAGCCATAGGTGCATGCTTAAGCACAGAGGAGGCATTGTAACAGAAATGGGAAACCATAGGCTTTGGCACACTTCTTTCATGTAGCTTGCTCGTGCCCTCAGGGCCTGCCCTGGGCCCTGTCAATATGTACCACTTCCATTTGATAATGACTGTTGCTGTGCACGTCCTACTTTTTGGTCTGATGGGTCAAATAACACCAGCTCATGATGGGCAGGTCTGGTCGCATGGTGACTTGGTGCCCCATTGTCAAACGTTCAGTTTCCACTAAGGCCCAATAGAGGCTAAGAGCTGTCTTTCAAAAGGAGAAATAGTTGTTTGCAGATGAAGGTAGAGCCTTACTCCAAAATCCAAGGGCCTCCTCTGTGATTCCCTATGGGAGCCTGCCACAGACTCCAGACAGCAACTCTTATCTGCCACTGATACCTCAAGCACCATTGGGTCTGCTGGATCATAGCCCTAGGGGCAGAGCAGCCTGCCTGCAGCTGGACCTGTTGAAGAGCCTTTTCTGTTCCAAGCCCAACTCAAAGTTTGCTGCCCTCCAATCACCTGATATATGGGTGATAGTAATCACACCCAGACGAGGAATGTGCTTCCTCCAGAATCCAAAAAAGGCCCACTAAATGTATGCTTCTTTCTTGTTGAGGGAGGGGCCCAGGTGCAACACAACTTATTCTTTTTTAAAATTTTTTTTAATGATGGCTTTGTGTATTTCATATATCATTTTCCAAATCAGTTCAGGCATTTTCCCTTCCCTTCCCCCACCCATCCCACCCCTCCCAGATCATGACATTACTGCCATAACTGTCCCTGCTCTCTTTCTCAGTTTTTTTTTCATTTTTAGCAATACAGTATAATTTATGAGTACGAAGCACCCTCATGTAAAACGCAACTTATTCTTTACCTTAGATGGAATGTCTCTGCATGCTCCACACCAATGACTCCTAGAAAACTTCACCAGGTAAGATGGTACGTTGAATTTTAGTTGGATTTATTTCCATCCTCTCATGTGCATGATGGCTTTACCAACAAGTACGACTAGGCTGCTACCTCCTGTTCACTGGGTCCAATCTGGCATAACATCATAATATAGTGGACCATGTAATATTTTGTGGAAGAGTCAGGCGATCAGATTCCCTTCTAAGTAAGTTATGGCACAAAGGCTGAGAGAGTTAGCATACCCCTAGGTAAGACATATATAGGTAACGTTGGCCTTGACAGATGAAAGCTAGATTGCTTCTGGTGGTGCCGTATGAACCGGTATTTGCAGAAGAAAGCATTGGCCAGAATCAATAGCTGCATCAGGTACCAGAGACATATTAATCTGCTCAAGTAAGGACACCACATCTGTGTAAGCTAGCTGCAACTGGTTGTCACTACTTGTTGAATTTTCGAATAGTAACTGCTCATTCTCCATGATTCATCTGTCTTTTGCAAAGGCCAAATTAGAGAGTTAAACGGAATGTGGATAGGAATCACCACCCTGCACTTTCAAATCCTTGATAGTGCACTAATTTTGCAAATCCCTCCAGGTATCAATGACTGTTGGTTGGTTCACTATTATTCCTTGGTAGAGGAAACACCAAGGGCTTCCATTGCCCTTTCCTGCCTAATCCCTCACTGCACAGGTCAGGGAACCAATGTGGGGATTCTGCAATTTCTAATTATATCTATCCCAATTATACATTCTGGACTGGGGAATAACCACAGGATGAGTTCTAGGACCCACTGGGCCACTGTGAGTCAGATTCAGCCAAAACTCCATTAGTCACCTGACTCCATAGGCCCACTACTTTAACTGAGAAGGCCACATGCTTTTTAGGGTTCCTGTGGATCAGTGTCAACTCAGAACGTATCCAATAGGCCTTGAAAATCTGATTATTCCTTTTCCCAGTGTACAGTTACCCATAGTAAAAGGCCTAGGTCCCTCTGGGGTAAGGACAGGAGGAGGGCAAAAAGCATAACTCTTTGGTATTGTGTGACAAGGTCCTTCCTCATCAGAGCACCTGGCCACCCCTTCATTCAGTGGGTTCTGGGTCTGTGAACTGTCCAAGTCTGGAAACTGGTTAACTGGGAGGGATTTGCTACTGCTGAAATCCAATGTTTGCTTCCTGTCATTTGTTCGAGAGGTTTTCTGCTTATACAGATAAATAAAAACTTGTAGGGACTTCTTATGTATTTTGTTCCTGGGAACACCACGATTAATTAGCCAGTTCCAAAGATCATTTTGGGTCAGGCCATTATAGCATCGTTTTGCCTTATGCCGCCCATTATGATAACTATGGAAAACTATGCTCACTGGCCTTCATCATATCAGTCTGCCACCTGAACGCCTACCCGAGGTCCTGTATAAACCTATTATGTGCACATTTTAATTTAATGTGAGCGAGCAACAACTTCTCTAAGATCTGGCATAAGAAATAGAGCAAAACAAAGTCTTCAAGTGTTCTGGTGTTCTCTTCAGTACTTTAACCATGTTACAACTCAGTGAAGGATGCCATCTGGGTCCTCCATTGTGGAGAAATGTGGTTTAAACTTCTGAATCCACTTGAGTCATGCCCATATGCCTGAACTCTCACATACCCTTCATCAATAACTAAGCCAAGGAATATAGGCTCTCTTAACTCGCTGTAGTAGTAGGCATCGGTTTTAATAAATACGATCAGCCAACCATTCAAATAAACTTTTACACATCTTTTTTAACTGCTCAGAGCTTCAATGTTTAAACCTAGAATCTCTACTCATTGGGCTCATATCATATACTCATATGATCCAATTTTATGATTCCTTTCCACCATTATCCACACCCTTAAATTCCATTCCCACACATATTGCTCTAGCTTCTGTTGGAATGAATCGCAAACTCATTTAACGTTGTTTAGTGGTGTAGCCCCCACACATACCTTCTATCTCACGTTTAGGAGGCTTGCTTAGCTTCAATCTGGTTATAGTCTAGAGTCAACAATCTGTTGGGCCCTGAGGGACATTAGCTTCCCACTGGGAGGGGAGAATTAGTTTCCTCAGGCAAGGGTGGTGGAGGAGGGAATCTGCAGGGTGTGGATCTCTGCTGAGGGTAGGGGAGATTATTCCTCAGATAAAGAAAATCCCTCAGATATCGAGGTTCAAAATCATCATTCATCATGGTTCTCCCACACATCGTCCAATCCAAGTTTCAGGGTTCACCCTTTCCCCACCAGTGCTCTCAATTTAACTGTACACTCTTCAGGCTGGGGATTAAATTTGTGTTTATAAATCAGCCAAATGTTAATACGGGCTCCAGCTTGATTTTCTGTCTCGGCTCCTTAGCTCTTTGGCTGCTGGAGAAGAGAGATCTCTTCCAGAGCACACGTGAAAACTTTTAAACTGTTGTTAAATCTCGGAGCTGGTCAGTTTTAATCACTGAGCTCCTTATTTCCCTCTATCACTTTATCCCAGAGATAGCTAGGAGCAACCAGGCAACAATCATTAGTTTCCTTATTTCTTTTTTCTGCAATTTCTAAAGTTTTATATATAGAGGTTGCTAAAATCCTTGCTCCTCTACAAGAGAGTGAGTTAGGTAAGTCAAATAGATCATCTTCAAAGTACATCAAATAGTCTGCACAAGGATTATCATTCCTCTTCGTTCCAACAGGAGAGCCTTCGGTGACCATAGCTTCATTAAGTGGTGGAGAGCTGGCTCCAAGAACAACTACACAGCATCACTAAGAAATTCAACCTTTCAATTCTTTCCCTAGACCACTCCTTCTGGTACCAAAATAATGAATTAGTTCAGGGTTCATCTAACAGAAACAGAAGCAACTAGGAGAAGATATAGCTATATACAATTTATTGAGTTTGCTCAACGTGACAGAGTTCAAGTAGTCCAGCAGTACCGTGCTGCACTGGAGAGGCTGAGAATCCAGGGAACTGCTTCAGTCCCAAGCTGGATGTCTCAGTACCCAATCCGGTGCTGAAGGCCACTGGTGATTCCAGGAGATCGCTGGTCTCAGTACACGTGGGATCCGAAGGGTTGATCACAGAGCAAGACAAACTCACCAGTGAGAGAGGGACAAGCACAAGAGAAAAGGGACCACCTCCTTCTCCATGGCCTTTTTAATACTGCTTCTGGCAGAAGGTAATCAACGCCTACATTTGGGGTGGCATCCAGGTTGAGGTAGTCTGATTGGAAGATCTTTTTCCTCTATTTGTTCCTTAGTCCAGTTAAAGTTGACAACCCAGGATTAACCTTCAACATTATAAAACGAGTTTCAAAAAAGAACTACAACATTAATTACTGGAAAATTTTAGAAGGATACCAGATGGAATTCTCACCAAATTCCTCTATGAAGCCAGCATCACTGCTATACCAAAACCAGGCAAGATACACTAAAAAAGGAGAAATAAACCTCCTCCCTAATGAACTAGATGCCAAAATTATAAACAGGATCTGCAAGTATCGCATACAGACTCACAATCAAAAAATCATATCGCTATCCATGACAAGTTTGGGATTTCTACCAGAGAGATGCAGGGATGGTTCAAATATGAAAAATCAATAAATCTCAAATCACATAATGGAAATGAAGACAAAAACCTAACCATCATCTCCAATTGACCGAAAAGTCTTTGACAAAATCCAAGGCATCCCTTCATGTTTAAAGTTCCTAGAGGGAATGTGAATTGGAAGGGATCATTCCTTAATGTTAATCAAAGCCATATACTGGAAACCCACAGCCAATATCTCCTAATGGGGAAATGACAGAAACAATCCCCTTTAAAGGTAGAGAGAACTACGCAGGCCTGCCTCTTGTCCCAACTCCTCTTCAATACAGTGCTTGAAACACTTGCTGGGCATAAGGCAGAAAGGAATTAAAGGAGTACTAATTGGAAAAGGGGGAAGAATTCAAGCTATCCCTTTTGCTGATGTATATGATTGTTTACTTAAGGGATGCTAAAACTCCACAGAAAACTACTAGAAATGATTAACAGCTTCAGTAAAGTAGCAGGATACAAATTAACCTAAAAAAAAAAATCAATGGCCTTTCTTTTTTTAATTTCAATTTTTTTTCACATAATTTATTTTTTTTTTTAACAAATCTAGACGTGCCCCCCCCCCATTCCCCACCCCCACCCCAGAGCTCATGCATTCTGCAAAAACATGCTTTTCATCTCTTTCTCAGTCTTTCTCAATATCTCTATTCTCCATGGGGAATTTGACTGTTTTGAGCAGAAGTTCACTGTTTCAGTAAAGAATGGCCCTTTCGCTTTACACACAACAAAGCACTGGAAAGAAGAATCAAGGAGAACCTTTCCACTCACAATAGCCTCAAAAACAATAAATACCTAGGAACAAACCGAACCAAGACACCAAAAGATCTCTACAAAAAAAAAAATTTAAACCCTTAAGAATGAAATTGAGAAGACAGCAAGAGATGGAAAACCTCCCATGTTTCATGACTGGGAAAATTAACATTGTAAAAATTCCATCTACGAAACTCTTGTATAAATTTAACACAATTCCGATCAAAATCCCCAAGATTTTCTTTTCACAGCTTGGAAAAAAAATCCTTAAATTCATTTGGAAAAAACAAAAGACCCCAAATAGCCAAAACAACCGTGACTGAAAAGAGCTACACAGGGGATCTCTATACCAAACTCCAAACTAAGGCTACAGGGCTATAGAGTCATAAAAAAGTCCTGGTACTGGCACAAAAAAACATAGTTTTGACCAATGGAACAAAACTAAATATCTAACCTGAGCACATACAAATTTCAGCCATCTCATATTTGCAAGGGGCCAAGAAGACACAATGGAGAAAAGACAGTATCTTCAGCAGTGGTGTTGGACAAAACTGGATAACCACTTGTAGAAGAATGAAATTAAACCCCTACCCCTCTCGCCCTGTACAAAAGTCAAACAAGATGGATCAAGACTTCAACGTGAAAACCCAAACTCTGAAGGCATAGAAGAAAAAGTTGGCGCAGAACTACAAGACAGAGGGTAAGAAAAGACTTCCTAAAGTCAGACAGCAGCTGTGCAAGAATTAAGGTCGACAATTGACAAATGGGACCTCATTAAACTCAAAAGCTTCTGTACATCAAAAAGAAACAATCAAGGAAGTGAAGAGAAATGCCCACAGAGGTGGGAGGAAACCTTCACGCAGAAACATCTGAACAAAGCATTGATTTCAGATATATAAACTACTCAAAAAAACAAAGAGAAATAAAAACAAATGACCATCAATAAGATGAGCAAAGAGCTGAACAGAGACTTCCAAGTGAGTGATTAGAGATGTCTGGAAAACACCTTAGAATGTTCAATCACTATCATTAAGGAAATGCAAATCAAAACAACCTTTAAGATATCATCTCACTCCAATAAGACTGGCTAGGATTCAAGAAAACAAATGATACAAGTGCTGGAGAGAGTTGTGGGGAAAGGGAACACTCATCCACTGCTGGTGGGAATGTAAACTGTACAGCCCCTATGGAAAGCAGTGTGGAGGAACCCTGGTGAAAGACTGAATGAACTTGCACACCGCCGCCATACCTTCCTAGGCATGTACCCCCAAGAACTCACCCCTGCAGAGATACATGCAGTGATGTATTTTCAGCTCTTTCACAATAGCAAAAGCTGGAACCAACCACAAATGCCCCCTCAACTGAGAGTGGATAGAGAAAATGTAGGTACATCTAACACAATGGAAGTTCTATGCAGCAGGTAAAGAAAAGACACCAATGACTTTTGCAGGAAAAATGTGGACTGAGGACATCAATCATGTAGGTAGTGAAGTAACACAGTCCCAGAAAAAAAATGCACCAATGGTATCCCACATCTGTGGATGCTAGTGCCCAAATTACCTAATTGTAATTTCTGTGCTGGCCCTTAGCTTTGTCCAAAGCAGTGGGAGTGATGCATATTGGAACAACTACAAAAAAACAACAACACAACAACAACAAGAAGGACTGCATCNTGTCGTGCAATGCCGCGGAGGTCAGAAGAGGGCGTCGGATTCCCCTGGAACTGGAGTTCTCCTGGAATTGGAGTTTCAGACGGTTCTCGGCCGCCATGTGGGTGCTGGGGATCGAACCCGGGTCCTCTGCAAGAGCGGTCGGCGCTCTTAACCACTAGGCCATCTCTCCAGCCCTCCTCTTCTGATTTCTTTAGTATTTCTACTTCCTTTTGGAGTTTCTCAATCTCTTCCTGTAGCTCTTTGCTTTGCTGGTTGGTTTCCTTATCTTTTTCAGCATGAGATCTTTTCGGTGTTTCTACTTCCTTTTGGAGTTTGTTATTCTCTCTCTCTAGGTCCTTCTTGAGTTCTTCATTCTCTTTTCTCAATTCTTTGATTTGCTCTTTATAATCTTGTAGTTCTTTAAGTATGTTCACAATTGCATTTCTGATATCTGTATCCTGGGCCATCCCCAGGGGGATCCCACTGTAGGAATCTTCCATAGGGTTGGTAGAGCTTGGTGCGGGATTATCCTGCCCTTTTCCAGTGTTGTCTCTTCTTCGTGTTCCTGGCATATGGGCTTCCCCTTGCCTGTATTCCAATGTGAGTCCCAAATGCCTCTTCACTGTGTTGAAGGCTTGCTTTGCTTGCCTCCTTCAGATGCCTTTGTAATTCCAGTTGGCAGGGGTGGGGGGGTGGTTGGGGGGGTTGTTCTTTAGCCCGTGCCCCGGTACCTGCACTTCAGCTGGTCTTCGGAGATCTCAGATCTCCTTCTTTTATATATTTCAAGTCAGTTTTTATGTATTGCTTGAAATTACAGCTGAAGTTTACTTTTTTCCATATGGACATCTATTTCCTTCATTGTCCTTTTCTCCCCCTCCCACCTTTCTTTTGAGATACGGTCTCACTATACAGCTGCATCTGGCCTGGGACTCACTATGTGGGCCACACTGTCCTCACACTCACAGAGCTCTGCCTGCTTCTGCTTCCTGAGTCCTGGAATAAAAGGTGTGCACCAGTACACCTGGCTCTTCATTGTTTCTTTGAAAAGCAATTGCCTTTTCTCCCATTGATTACCTGTGCTACTTTTGTTAAAAAAGCAAATTTGCCGTATCTCTGTTGGTCTCTTTCTAAAGTCTCCATTTGTTCCGTCCATCTTGTTCTTATATGAGCGCCTTGCCCTGCTGGCTTGCTACAGTTTTGTAATGAGTCTTGAAATCCATTAGTGTACATATTTTATCTTAAGAATTTTCTTGGCTAGTATAGAGCCCTTTCATGTAAAAAACAATTGTGCTCAGTTTGTTGGTTTCTACAAGGAGCCCAATGGGACCTTGCTTAGCCCTGCACTGGGTCTGCGTCAGCATGAAGACAGGACCTCAGCAGCAGCCAGCCCATGAACTTCATCTCCATTCATTTTGTCTTAATTCTTCTCATCATATTTAAATTTTCAGAGCATACATTTTGTATACATATTTGTTAAATATATTCTTTAACAAGTAGGGCTGTCTGGTATATGTACATGTGTATGTGTGCACATAAGTATGGAGGTGCCTGGCACATGCATGTGCATGTCCAGAGGCCAGAGATTAATGTCCCATGTTTCTCAAATGCTTTTCCACCTCATTTATGTAAATTTTTATTCCTTGACAGTTTCTTCCATGCAGATAATGAATTTGAGTCTTTTTTACTCCCATTCCTCTCACTCCCTGCTTCTCCCACTGAAACCCTTCTTCTTCCCAACAAGTCGACTTTCATGTCTTTGGTGTGAGTGTGACCCACTGAGTTTAATTAGAGTTTTTTTCATGAGCATGGATAGGAAGTTATTCACTTGAGCACAGGCAACTTCTCAGTGGCTGCACCACTGAAGAAAATGATTCTCCATCTCCTGGCAACCATTAAATATCAGTCATTCCTCAGAGAGACTAGAGCCTCATGAGCCCGTCCCTCTCCTATGATGCAAGGTTTATGGACCCAGTTTTGTGCAGGTCTTATGCAGATAACCGCAGTTGTAATGAGTTCATGCATGCAACAGTTATGCCATGTTCAGAAGCTGTTTTCTTGCAACACAGCTCCCTATTCTACAGCTCTTACATTTTTTTCCACCCCCTTTTCTGTGATGTTCCTTTAACCTTAGAAGTGATGCTATAGCTGACTCATTTAGGGCCAAGCACCCTATTGTCCCTTATTCTTGGCATTAGACTAGTTAGGAGTCTCTTGTATTAACTGCTGCCTGCTCTCATAAGAAGCTTCTCTGATAAAGACTCAGAGCAGTACTAATCTATGGATATAAATATTAGTATTTAGAAGGAAATTTGACCACATGTCCCTTTAGCAAAATGATAGTAGTAGGTTCCCTGCCTAGGATGCATGATGATCTTCCCATTCAGTAGCTCTTGGCTAGGTTTACAGTATCAACCATGAGTTCCTTTCTGTGTAACGGGCCTTAAACCTGAGCAGAAAGCTGTTGGTTACTCTTAACATTCATGCCACAATTGCAGTAGTGGGTGCGTCTTGCCAGGCCAGTTGCTATGGAAGTTTTACAGGATTCACAGCTGGGTAAGAATGTTGATTTTTCTTCCTCATTATGCTGCATGGCCCCTTCTGGCACTGTGAAAGTTAGCTGGCAAGCAGGAGGCTTCCAGCTCAGGTCTAGCTTGAGTTCTCCATGTCCTGTGACCAAAGTGTCCACATCATTTTTCTGAGCTAGAGTCTCATTGAATCTGCAGCTCACTGAGCTGGCCAGGCTTGCTGGCCAGTAAGTCCAGGGATCCTCCAGGATCTGTTCCCTAAGCACTGGGTTTATAGATGTGCATCACTACACCCAGATTTTTAAATGTGTGCTGGGGAACTGAGCTTAGGTACCCATGCTTGTATGGTGAGCACTTTACCAGCTGAGGCATCTCCTCAGCCCCAGTATTTTATTTTTTAAAGCTATTGTAAATGGTAAAAATCCATTTTCCAATTTGTTTCTTGCTAATTCGTAGCTATCCACAATTAACTTAAAATTTTCAAACTTGGGGCTGGAGAGATAGCCTAGTGGTTAAGAGCACCGACCGCTCTTGCAGAGGACCTGGGTTCAGTCCTCTGCAAAAACTCCTGGAATTGGAGTTTCAGACAGTTCTTAGCACCCACATGGCGGCTAAGAACTGTCTGAAACTCCAATTCCAGGAGAACTCCAGTTCCAGGGGAATCCAACACCCTCTTCTGACCTCCGCAGCATTGCACGACATGGGTGCACAGACCTACCTGCAGGCAATACATTCATACACATACAAAAATAAGTAAAAATTTAAAAAAATTTCAAACTTATATAAAATGACCTTGCTCAATTTTCTTGTTAATTTCACAAGTTTTTAAAAAAGATTTTCATTGTATACAGACAATTCATCTGTGAATAAATATAACTCTTTATTTTCTAGTTGACATCCTTCTATTTCTTTTTCTTGTTGATGTCACAGCATGTGTTGTAAGGTCAGAGGAAAATTTTCCTTAGTTGTTTTTTTTCCCTCTACCATGAGGTCCTGGGAATTGAACTCAGGTCATCATGCTTGGCAACAGTTACCTTTACTCACTCAGATGGCCCCTCACTCTCATTAAATTTATTAAGAGTTTTCTTATGGCCCATATGTTGTCTATCTTTGTGATTATTTTGTGTATAAATTAAATAATCTGTATTCTGGAGTTATTGGTGTAGTCTATAAACATCAGGTCAAGTTGGCTCTTGGTACTCTGTCTTCCCTTACTAATTTATGACTAGTTTGTTCTATCAGTTACTGAGTTGATGTTAAAATTCTCAACTGTTATTGTAATTGTGTTTATCCTTTAAGTTCTGTTAGTGCTTTTGTCATTCTTTTACTTTGAAGCTATCTGCACTTTTATTTTTTTATATTTTTTATTTTTTATTGTTTTGCATATATTTTTGTACAAGTTTATGTTACAAATTGAATCCAGACTCGTGTCCCCCTCCCAACCCCCCCCACCCCACCAGATTCACCCTTTCAGTCAGTTCTTTGATGCAGTCCCCTCTGTTGTTGGTGGTGGTGGTGTTCTTTCCAATATGCATCACTCCTAACGAGAAATGTTTACAACTATGTTATTGGCGCTAGCATCCACAGATGAGGGATACCATTGGTCATTTGTTTTTCTGGGACTGTGTTACTTCACTTAACCTAATATCTTCCAGTTCCATCCATTTACCTGCAAAATTCATGGTGTTGTCTTTTTTTTACTGCTGCATAGAACTCCATTGTATAGATGTACCACATTTTCTCTATCCCCTTGTCAGTTGAGGGGCATTTGGGTTGGTTCCAGCTTTTTGCTATTGTGAACAGAGCTGCAATAAACATAGCTGTGCATGTATCTCTGCAGTAAGAAGAGTCTTCTGGGTACATACCCAGGAGTGGTGTGACTGGGTCAGGTAGTAAGCTCATTTTGAGTCTTCCCAGGGTTCTCCACACTGCTTTCCATAGTAGCTGTACAAGTTTACATTCCCACCAGCAGTGGATGAGTGTTCCCCTTTCCCCACAACCTCTCCAGCACTTGGTATCATTTGTTTTCTTGATCCTAGCCAGTCTTAATGGAGTGAGATGATATCTTAAAGTGGTTTTAATTTGCATTTCCTTAATTATTAGTGACATTGAACACTTTTTAAGATGTTTCTCAGGCATCTCTAATTACTCACTTCTGAAGTCTCTGTTCAGCTCTTTGCTCCGTCTTTTGAGTGATTCATTTGTTTTCTTTCCTCTTTGTTTTTTGAGTAGTTTATATACTCTGGAAACCAATGCTTTGTCCAATATATCTGCGGTGAAAGTTTCCTACCACTCCATGGGCTTTCTCTTCACTTCCTTTATTGTTTCTTTTGATGTACAGAAGCTATTGAGTTTAATGAGGTCCCATTTGTCAATTGTTGATCTTAATTTTTGCACAGCTGCTGTCTGACTTAGGAAGTCTTTTCCTACTCCTATGTCTTGTAGTCTGCTGCCAACTTTTTCTTCTATTGCCTTCAGAGTTTGGGGATTCACGTTGAGGTCTTTGATCCATCTGGAGTTGACTTTTGTACAGGGCGAGAGGTAGGGGTTTAATTTCATTCTTCTACAAGTGGTGATCCAGTTTTGTCAACACCACTTGCTGAAGATGCTGTCTTTTCTCCATTGTGTCTTCTTGGCCCCCTTGTCAAATATGAGATTGCTGAAATTGTATGTGCTCAAGTTTAGATCTTCAGTTTCGTTCCATTGGTCAACAGGTCTGTTTTTGTGCCAGTACCAAGCTGTTTTTATGACTATAGCCCTGTAGTATAGCTTGAAGTCTGATGTAGAGATCCCCCCTATATTGCTCTTTTCACTCAGGGTTGCTTTGGCTTTTCGGGGTCTTTTGTTTTTCCCAAATGAAATTAAGGACTTTTTTCCCCCAAGCCTGTGAAGAAACTCTTGGGGATTTTAATTGGGATTGCATTAAATCTATACAAGAGTTTGGGTACAATGGACATTTTTCCTATATTAATTTTCCCAGTCCATGAGCATGGGAGGTTTTTCCATCTTCTGATGTCTTCTTCAATTTCCTTCTTCAGGGGTTTAAAAATTTTTTTGTAGAGATATTTGGTGTCTTTGGTTCGGTTTGTTCCTAGGTATTTTATTCTTTTTGAGGCTATTGTGAGTGGGAAGTCTCTTTGTATTCCTTCTTCAGTTGCTTGTTGTTGGTGTAAAGAAAGGCTACTGATTTTCTAGGTTAATTTTGTATCCTGCCACTTTACTGAATCCCTTAATCGTTTCTAGGAGTTTTCTGGTGGAGTTTTTAGCATCCCTTAAGTAAACAATCATATCATCAGCAAAAGGGATAGTTTGACTTCTTTTCCAATTAGTACTCCTTTAATTTCCCTTTCTCGCCTTATTGCCCTAGCAAGTATTTCAAGCACTGTACTGAAAAGGAGTGGTGACAGGCGGCAGCCTTGCCAAGTTTCTAGCTTTAAAGGGAATGCTTCTGTCTTTTCCCCATTTAGGATGATATTGGCTGTGGGTTTCCTGTATATGGCTTTGATTACATTGAGGAATGATCCCTCCAATCCAATTCCCTCCAGGACTTTAAACATGAAGGGGTGCTGGATTTTGTCAAAGGCTTTTTCCATGTCAATTGAGATGATCATGTGGTTTTTGTCTTTCTGTCCATTTATATGTTTTTTTTATTTTATTTATTTTTTATGTGTATGAATGTATTGTCTGTATGTAGGTTTGTGCACCCGTGTCGTGCAATTCTGCAGAGGTCAGAAGAGGGTGTAGGATTCCCCTGGAACTGGGGTTAAAGACGGTTCTCAGCTGCAATGTGGGTGCTGGGAATCAAACCCAGGTCCTCTGCAAGAGCAGTCAGTGCTCTTAACCACTGAGCCATCTCTCCAGCCCCTCCATTTATATGTTTGATGATATTTATTGATTTTCGTATGTTGAACCATCCCTGAATTTCTGGTATGAATGCAACTTGGTCATGATGGATGATTTTCTTGATGTGGGTCTGTATGTGATTTGCAAGTATCCTGTTTAGAAGTTTTGCATCTGTGTTCATTAATGAGATGGGTTTGTAGTTCTACTTTTTTGTTGTATCTTTGCCTGGTTTTGGTATTAGAATAATGCTGGCTTTATAGAAGGAATTTGGGAGAATTCCCTCTGTTTGTATTCTTCTAAGCAATTTGAGTAATAATGGTTGTAAGTCTTTTTGAAATGTTTTATAGAATTCTGCCGTGAAACCATCTGGGCCTGGGCTTTTTTTAGTTGGGAGGTTTCTTATTACATCTTCAATTTCTTCATATATTATGGGTCTGTTTAAGCTGTCCATCTCTTCTTGGTTGAGCTTTGGTGATTCCCAGGATTTCAGATGTTCATCCATTTCTTCTAGGTTTTCAAACTTAGTAGAGTATAGGTTTTTGAAGTATTCCCATATGATTTTCTGGATCTTTTCATTGTCTGTTGTGATATTTCCCTTTTCATCATGGATTGTATTGATTTGGAGTTGTTCCTTCTTTCTTTTGGTTAACTGGGCTAGAGGTCTGTCTATCTTGTTTATTCTCTCAAAGAACCAACTTTTGGATTCATTGATTTTTTTTATTGTTTTCGTTGTTTCTATTTCATTGATTTCTGCTCTGATTTTTGTGATTTCTTCCTGTCTATTGTGTTTAGGGTTCATCTGTTGTTGCCTCTCAAGTGCTTTTAGCTGTAGTGTTAGATCATTCACTTGTGCTCTTTCTGTTTTTTTAATGTAGGCACCCAGGGATATAAACTTCCCTCTTAGGACTGTTTTTAAAGTGTCCCCCCCCATAGGTTTTGTTGTGTTGTGTTATTGTCATTCAGTTCCAGGAATGCTTTTATTTCTTTCTTTATTTCTTCCTTGACCATTCATTATTCAGGAGAGTGTTGTTTAGTCTCCATGTGTTCTTGTAGGTTGTAGGGCTTATCCTGGTGTTGATATTGAGCTTTATTGCACTGTGGTCTGAGAGAGTGCATGAAATTATTTCAATCTTTTTGTATTTGTTGAGTTTTTTCCTGTGTCCCAGTATGTGGTCTATCTTGGAGAATGTTCCATGGGGTACTGAGTAGAAAGTGTATTCTCTGGTGTTTGGGTGGAATATTCGGTAGATGTCTGTGAGGTCCATTTGGTGTATTGTATCATTCAGTTCAGATGTCTCTCTGTTTATTCTTTGTCCTGTTGATCTGTCCAAAGGACTTAGTGGGGTAGTGAAGTCCCCGGCTATGAATGTGCTGGGGTTAATCTGTTCCTTGAGGTCTTGAAGGATTGTCTTTATAAAGTTTGGTGCACCAGAGTTTGGTACATATATATTCATGATTGTGAAGTCTTCATGGTAAATTATTCCTTTGACAAAGATGTAATGGCTCTCTTTGTCTCTTTTGATTTCTTTTACTTTGAAGTCTATTTTGTCTGATATTAAAATAGCAACACCTGCTTTCTTTTTGGTACTATTTGCTTGGAATATTTTATTTTCCATCCCTTTACCTTAAATTGATGCCTATCCTTGAAAGTGAGATGGGTTTCTTGTAGAGAGCATACAGATGGGTTTTGTTTCCTAATCCAGTCTCCCAGTCTATGTCTTTTGATTGGGGACTTTGCTCCATTAATATTTAAGGTTATAATTGAAAGATGCATGTTGCTTCCTTTCACCTTATTATCCATTTGCATTTTTAGTCTCAGTTTTTACTTCCGCAGTTATGTTTTTGTTAGTTTCTCTTTCTAGGCGCTTGGGTATGGTTGCTCCTCTCTTCTGTCCTTTGAATTGCTTCAAGTATTTTCTGAAGGGTTGGTTTTCTGGACATGTATTCTATCATTTTGTTTATGTCATGGAAGATTTTTCTCTCTCCTTCAACTATAATAGACATTTTTGCTGGGTATAGTAACCTGGGTTGGCATCCATAGTCCTTTAACACTGGGAATGCTTTGCTCCATGTTCTTCTTGCTTTCATGGTTTGCGCTGAGAAGTCAGTCATAATTCCCCTTACATGTGACTTGTTTTTCTCTCGCGGCTTTCAGAATTTTGTCTTTGTTTTGTGCGTCTAGCATTTTAACTATGATATGTCATGGGGAGTTTCTTTTCTGATCTTGTCTGTTTGGAGTTCTGTGTGCTTCTTGTATTTGTATGGGTTTGTCTTTTTTTAGTTTGAGGAAATTTTCATCTATTATTCTGTTGAAGATCTGATCAATACTATTCTCTTGGGATTCTTCTTCCTCTATTCCTATGATGCAGAGGTTTGATCTTTTCATAGTGTCCCATATTTCCTGGTTGTTCCACTTTTGTGTATTTTAAATTTTTTTCATAATCTTTATTTGAGCTTTTTAGTTGCTCTGTGTTATCTTTCAGGTCTGATATTCTTTGTTCTGCTTCCCCCATTCTATTTCTCAGGCTTTTTCCATTCCTTTCTTCTTGATTGGATGAGTGTTCTATTTCCTTTTTCATTTCATCCTGTGATTTCTTTAGTATTTCCACTTCCTTTTGGAGCTTCTCAATCTCTTCTTGGTGCCTCCTTACTTCGCTGGTTGGCTTCCTTTTTCAGTGTTTCCACTTCCTTCCGGAGTTTGTCATTTTCTCCCTCTAGTTTTTTCTGAAGTTTGTCATTCTCTCCCTTTAGCTCTTTCCGAAGTTTGTCATTGTTTCCCTGTAGGTCCTTCTTGAGTTTTTCATTCTCTTTCCTTAGTTCTCTGACTTGTTCTTTATATTCTTTAATTTCTGTGAATAGGTCTTCAATTTTTCCTCTGAGATCTGTTTCTTGGGTCACCCTCAGGGGGATCCCACTGTAACAATCTCCTACAGGGTTGGTAGAGCTTGGTGTGAAATTATGCTGCACCTTTCCCATGTTGTCACTTTGTTATGTCCCTGGCATGTGGGTTTCCCTTTTTTTGCCTGTATTCTGATGAGAATCACAAATGCCTTTTCACTGTGTTGAAGGCTTGCCTCCTTCAGATGCCTTTTTTTTTCCTCCTTGTTTATGGAGTGTTGACTTGTCTAGGTTTCAGGCTTTCAATTTTCTTTATGTATTGGAAGTCTAATTCACTCTTCCCTTTCTGTTCTGATGTTCTCCAAAATATCCACTTGGACACTCTCTCAGCAATTCCAGTTGGCGGGGGTGGGGGGGGTGTACTCTGTACTTCAGGTGGTCCTGGCAGGTCCCTGATCTAACCACTGCACCCTCAAGTCTCACAGTGGCAACAGCCCACTTTTAATACCAGCTACAAGGTCAACTCTGCCCCAACAGCCACACCAGACAAGGATTTAACAGGCCAACCTTTAATCCCAGCTAGCAGGGCAACTCCACCCTGCCACCCTCCTTAGACAAAGATTTAGCTATCCAACCAATGAATCAATCAACCAACAACACAGGAGTAGATCGATCCTAAAATCTGCCTGGCTTAAGTGCCCAGCTCCTACCTGTGCTTCAGGTGGTCCTGACAGGTCCCTAACCACTGTGCACTCAAGTCCCTATCTGCACTTTTAAAAAGTTCTTCTTTGGGGCTGGAGAGATAGCCTAGCAGTTAAGATCGCTGATTGCTCTTGCAGAGCACCCTGGTTCGATCCTCAGCACCCACATGGCAGCTGGAGAGCCATCTTTAACTCCAGTTCCAGGGGAATCTGACGCCCTCTTCTGACCTCCACAGCATTGCATGACACGGGTGCACAGACCTACATGCAGACAGTACATTCAGACACATACGAAATAAATAAAATTAAAGAAAATAAAAAAATAAAAGTTCTTCTTGTTGACAGCATGTACACAGGTTCCAATGTTTTGTCTGCCATTACCGTCTGTGCCCTTTAATTAGTATATGTAGTCCATTTACACTTAAGGTATAATATAAACTTGGATTCAGGTCTGAAATCTTGCTATTTCTCTTCTATTTATCCCATTTAGATTTATTGAATGTTTTTTTAAATATTGCTTTACCTCTTCTTTAGGTTTATTAGGTATATGTATGTTACACTATTTTTACTTTCTATCCTAGTCCTAGAGTCCAGGGTTTGTAATACATCTTTGGACTACCATTAAATATCACTTATTTCAAAGAACATTGAAGCAGTTTACAAGAGCACCCATCTATCCCCACACTCACCCAGCAAGCTCCTGTCAAGTATTTTACTTCTAATTGCACAATATAATCATTATTCTTTTGCTTTCAAAAATTATCTGTTTTGTTTTGTTTGCTTGAGGCAAAGTCTCATAAAGTCCAAGCTGGCCTCGGGATCACAGTTTTCCTGTCTTAGCCTCCTGAATGCTGGGTTACAGGTGTGTAATCCCTCCATGCCTGATGAAGTTGCTTATCTCAAAGACACTGAAAACCAAGTATATTTGGCTTTGGCACTTACCACATATAATTACCACCTTCGGTACTGTAAATTCTTCTTGTGGGTCTGAGATTCCCTCTGGTATTATTATTTGACCTGTAGCACATTTTTTGTGTGCTGCAGCTCTGCTGGTGACAAATTCCACAGCTTTTGTTTATCTGAAAATGTGTTTTCAGTTTCTAAAGTATTTTGAAATGATTTTTAGTCTTTTTTTTTTTTTTTTATCTTTTTGAGACAGGGTCTTCTGTAGTCCCAGCTGTCCTGGAACTTGCTTTTTAGACCAGGCTGGCCTTGAACTCACAAATATCTGCCTGCCTTTGCTTTCCCAAGTGCTGGGATTAAAGGCATGTATCACCACACCTGGCACATGATTTTATTCCTATAAAATGTGACAAAGATAGTACAGAGTATGTTCTTTATACCCTTTCTGTGGCCTTCCCAGGGTTAGCATTGTATGTAGTAACTGAAACTGGGAATTAACATTGATAATCTAATTAATCTGCCTGTTCTGTTTGAATGTGGCCTGCTGTCTTACTCTTGACCTCTTCTGGAACAGGGTCCTCTCTATGATCTGCAGGTTGCTATAGTTCCTCGGTTTTCCTTTATCTTTCATGATCTTAACTCTTCTGAGGACGGTTACCAATTTTTGTTTTTTATTTTTTTTAGATTGACCTTCAATTTGATTTTGTCTGGTTTTTCTCAGAATTAGGTTTATATTATACTCTTTTTGGCAAAAATACCACAAAATGGTGTTCATCTCCTCAATTCAGCAGCATATCAGGGGGTATGTAAGGCCAATGTCAGAGTCCTGATGGTGTTTATTAAATTAGCTAGTGAGTGAGTTATAGGAGTTCCTCTGTATTTCTTTACTATAGAGTCTTATTATTTTTATCCTTTGTAATCATTGTATTTTGTTGTGTTAGAGACATTTTAGATGACACAAGACGGCCTGTTTGTACTGTAACCCCCTGCCCTTCATGACTGTTGTCAGTTCCCATCCCCCTCCTCCCCCATTCTGCTAGGACTTTTGTTCAATCATATCACTTCGAGTAGATCTGAGGTCACAACAACACTGAGTGTTCTGACCCATAAGCACAGGACATACCTCCATTAACTTAGGGCTTATTCCATTTCTTTAGCAATGACTTTTAGTGTACAGGTTTTTCACATTTTTGTCAGATTTTTTAACCATTTCAGGTTGATGCATTAACAATGTTTTATTTTTAAATTTTAATGTCTAATTGTGAGAGTACAGAAAAATGATTATATTTTGATTTTATGTCCTGAAACCTTGTTAAATTATTTAATAGTTTCAGTGGGCTATTTTGTAGGCACTATTGGGTTTGCTACATAGATTAGTTAGCCTCTGAGAATAAGATAGCTCTACATCTTACTGGCCAATTCGCCCTTTCTTTTTCTTGCCTTTTGCATTGACCAAACTCCTACACAATGTTGAACAGAATTGATGTGTGTAGACATCCTTTTCTTTGTTTGCTTATGTTTTTATCATTATCTCTAATCTTGTTTAGGAACACACCCCTTTTCCTGTTCTCTTTAAGTATGTTCCTATTATGTGATTGGCTTTTGAAAACTGGATTAGGAGATGCACTCTTACATAATTCTCAGGTTTGAGATTCGTGAAGCTTATGTTATATGTGGGTTTGATGACTTTCCAACGAATTTCAAAAAATCGGTTTGCCTATTACTATCTTAAGGATTTTATTTTATCAGTGTCAATTCCAATCCTCACACCCGTTAGGTCATTTGAATTTACTCACCTTTCACCTGATGCTCCCGCTTCTTTAAAAAAACAATCAAAAAAGCCCAGGGCGTGGTGGCGACACGGCCTTTACAGTCCTAGCACTTGGGAGGCCAAGAGGCAGGCGGATCTTGATGAGTTCGTTCAGGCCAGCCTGGTCTACAGAGTTGAGTTTCCAGGACGAGGCTGGGGCTACAGGGACCCTGTCATCGAAAAAGACCAAAAAAAAAAAAAACCAAAAAAAAACAATGAAAACCTCGGTTGGTCTAGCCGGCTAGAGGAGGGCTCACAGGAAGATGTTTGCTGTCAACCTGATGAGACCATGAGATCCACATCCCTGGACTCCCTTGTGTTGACAGGAGAGACACCACCCTGGCAGTTGTCCCTCGGACCTTACATTTCCAGTATACCAGCACCACACCACACCACACACACACACCACAACACACGAAGTGATTGATAGCGTTTTGGGGGATGAGCCCGGACCAAGTGCCATCCTCACTGTTGGTTACGCTCTATGTTATTTATCTTTCTAATTCTTTTTGTTTTGTTTTGGTCTGTTTATTGGACGGGGTCCTCCCCTCAAGCCCTCGCTGTCTGCACACTGCGATCTGTCCACCGGCTGGCCTGAACCATCCCAAGATCTCCGCCTGCCCAGTTCTGCCTCCCGAGTGCTGTGTTTTCTCTGAACTTTTAAGCAACATTACTGTTTCTGCGAATCCTGTTCATGAGCTGTCTAAGATTCTTTTGCCGAAATAGATTGTTCTAGGCCTCCTTCGCGTTCTGTAGGCCCGCTCCTTTCCAGCTAGTACTCCTTCTGAGTTCGGTCCATTGAGCGTCCCTCTAACACCTCGCGCCTAGGGCCAGTCCGGGCAATCTTGTGTGTGTCCTCGCCCCATGTTTTCCCTGCCTCGACTATCTTTTCACCGTCTCTCGGTGATGGCCACAGCCTCATTCTTGTTCTGGTGTGGGCTCCAGGCCATGCTAGTTTTGCGTTTTAAATTTTCTTATTTTTTATGTGTTTACGTTCTGAGGGGCAGTCCCTTGTACCAATGTTTGGGGTTTGCAATGCCACGGAGGGCTACGGCCGAGGGAAATGCCGCGGGTGGTCCTTCCCTGGCGCCGGAGTTCGCTGGTTCTCGCCACATGAATGTGGAGTGCTGGTTTCGAACCCAGGATCTCTGCTCAAGAGCATCCAGTGCTCTTAAACCCTAGAGAGCCGTAATTTCTCTCCCAGCCCTAAGTCTTTTTTTTATTAATGATGGAGAGAGGATTTGTTGCATTAGGTAAAGGTGCATAAGATGGCATGCAGTGCCCATGAAGGCCCAAAAGATGTCATGGATCCCTGAAACTTGAGTTATGGAATGGTTGTTAGCTGCCATCCATAATGCTGGAAACTGAGTCCTCAGGTCCCCCTCGTGCAAAAGCAAGAGTAGTGTTTTGGACTGCTGACCATCTGTAGCCCCTAATACTTTTTTTAATATTTCTATTCTTTTGGCCGTTGGGTAGTTTGCTTACCCATGTGCAGTGATGTATACTTGGCTGAATAGTCACCTTTGTTGGCAGTGGCCCCTGACCTGACTTTGCAGTGTTGTACATTACTAGGTAGTAAACTGTTGAATAGAAAGCCTATAGTTTGTTACTTTTTCTGTTGCTGAGATAAAATACCATGAACNATTCTTTTTTTTTTTTTTTTATCTTTTTGAGACAGGGTCTTCTGTAGTCCCAGCTGTCCTGGAACTTGCTTTTTAGACCAGGCTGGCCTTGAACTCACAAATATCTGCCTGCCTTTGCTTTCCCAAGTGCTGGGATTAAAGGCATGTATCACCACACCTGGCACATGATTTTATTCCTATAAAATGTGACAAAGATAGTACAGAGTATGTTCTTTATACCCTTTCTGTGGCCTTCCCAGGGTTAGCATTGTATGTAGTAACTGAAACTGGGAATTAACATTGATAATCTAATTAATCTGCCTGTTCTGTTTGAATGTGGCCTGCTGTCTTACTCTTGACCTCTTCTGGAACAGGGTCCTCTCTATGATCTGCAGGTTGCTATAGTTCCTCGGTTTTCCTTTATCTTTCATGATCTTAACTCTTCTGAGGACGGTTACCAATTTTTGTTTTTTATTTTTTTTAGATTGACCTTCAATTTGATTTTGTCTGGTTTTTCTCAGAATTAGGTTTATATTATACTCTTTTTGGCAAAAATACCACAAAATGGTGTTCATCTCCTCAATTCAGCAGCATATCAGGGGGTATGTAAGGCCAATGTCAGAGTCCTGATGGTGTTTATTAAATTAGCTAGTGAGTGAGTTATAGGAGTTCCTCTGTATTTCTTTACTATAGAGTCTTATTATTTTTATCCTTTGTAATCATTGTATTTTGTTGTGTTAGAGACATTTTAGATGACACAAGACGGCCTGTTTGTACTGTAACCCCCTGCCCTTCATGACTGTTGTCAGTTCCCATCCCCCTCCTCCCCCATTCTGCTAGGACTTTTGTTCAATCATATCACTTCGAGTAGATCTGAGGTCACAACAACACTGAGTGTTCTGACCCATAAGCACAGGACATACCTCCATTAACTTAGGGCTTATTCCATTTCTTTAGCAATGACTTTTAGTGTACAGGTTTTTCACATTTTTGTCAGATTTTTTAACCATTTCAGGTTGATGCATTAACAATGTTTTATTTTTAAATTTTAATGTCTAATTGTGAGAGTACAGAAAAATGATTATATTTTGATTTTATGTCCTGAAACCTTGTTAAATTATTTAATAGTTTCAGTGGGCTATTTTGTAGGCACTATTGGGTTTGCTACATAGATTAGTTAGCCTCTGAGAATAAGATAGCTCTACATCTTACTGGCCAATTCGCCCTTTCTTTTTCTTGCCTTTTTGCATTGACCAGAACTCCTACACAATGTTGAACAGAATTGATGTGTGTAGACATCCTTTTCTTTGTTTGCTTATGTTTTTATCATTATCTCTAATCTTGTTTATGGAACACACCCCTTTTCCTGTCTGCTTTAAGTATGTTCCTTTATGATTGGCTTTGAAAACTTTGATTAGGATGCACTCTTAGCATAATTTCTCAGGTTTGAGATTCGTGAAGCTTTGTTATATGTGGGTTTGTACTTTCCACGAAATTTCAAAAATGTTTGCCTATTATATCTTAAGATTTATTTTTCAGTTCAATTCCAATCCCACACGCGTTAGGTCATTTGAAGTTATCTCACAGTTCACTGATGCTCCATTCATTTAAAAAAAAAATCCGCCGGGCGTGGTGGCGCACGCCTTTAATCCTAGCACTTGGGAGGCAGAGGCAGGCGGATCTTTGTGAGTTCGAGGCCAGCCTGGTCTACAGAGTGAGTTCCAGGACAGCTGGGGCTACAGGGAGACCCTGTCTCGAAAAACAGACCAAAAAAAAAAAAAAACAAAAAACAATCGCTGGGTTGGTAGGCCAGAGAGAGGGCTCAGCAGGGAAGATGTTTGCTGTCAAGCCTGATGAGACCTGAATTTAATCCCTGGACTCACCTGTTGGAAGAAGAGAACCAACTCCTGGAAGTTGTCCTCTGACCTTAACATGTGTAGCAAGGTATACACACACACACACACACACACACACACACACACACACAATGTAATGAAAGTTTGGGGGATGCCAGGACAAAGTGCCTCTAATCTGAGTGTTAGCTATTGTTTTTATTTCTATATTCTTTTTGTTTTGTTTTTGGTCTGTTTTGAGACAGGGTATCCCTATAGCCCTAGCTGTCCTGGAACTCGCTATGTAGACCAGGCTGGCCTTGAACTCACAGAGATCCGCCTGCCTCTGCCTCCCGAGTGCTGTGTATTTCTATATTCTTGAACTTAGTTATAGGAAACAGTTATATTTCTGTATTCTTGAATTTTGTTATAGGAAGGAAACAGTTAAGATATTTGGAAATAGATTTCAGGCTTTCTAGGATTTGTTAGGCAGGTCTAGAGCAGTACTCCATCTGAAGCTAATTAGTCCTCATTAACACAAGAATCTTGTGTGTGATCTACCCAGTTTTCCATGAATCCTGATATTTCACAGTCTCTCTGGTGAGGACAGACACTATTCCTTGTTCTGTGTGGGCTCCAGGCATTGCTAGTTTTAATCTTTTTAAAAAAATTTTTTTATTTTTTATGTGTATGAACGTACCATCTGCATGTGGGTTTGTGTACCCATGTGGTGCAATGCCACGGAGGAGGTCAGAAGAGGGTGTCAGATTCCCCTGGAACTGGAGTTAAAGATGGTTCTTAGCCACCATGTGGGTGCTGGGTTCGAACCCAGGTCCTCTGCAAGAGCAGTCAGTGCTCTTAACCGCTAGGCCTTCTCTCCAGCCCTAATCTTTTTTTTTTTTAATGTGTATGAGGATTTGTTTGCATGTAGGTAGGTGCATCAAGTGCATGCAGTGCCCATGAAGCCCAAAAGATGTCATCGGATCCCTGGAACTGGAGTTATGGATGGTTGTTAGCTGCCATCCATAAGGCTGGAAACTGAGCCTGGTCCCCTCTGCAAAAGCAAGTAGTGGTTTTGACTGCTGAGCCATCTGTAGCCCCCTCTAATCTTTTTTAATATTTCTTTCTTTGGCCTTGGGTAGTTTGCTTACCCATGTGCAGTGATGTATACTTGGCTGAATAGTCACCTTTGTTGGCAGTGGCCCCTGACCTGACTTTGCAGTGTTGACTTTACTAGTAGTAAACTGTTAATGAAAGCCTATAGTTGTTACTTTTCTGTTGCTGAGATAAAATACCATGACTGAAAGCAACTTAGAGCAGAAGAGTTTGTTGGTTTATGGTTCTGATGGGTGGTCAGTCTACCATGGAGGGAAGACGAGGCAGCAGGAAGGGAAATCACGGCTGATCACATTTTCAACAAATGAGAGAGAGAGAGAGAGAGAGAGAGAGAGAGAGAGAGAGAGAGAGAGGAGGGAGGAGAGAGGAGGAAGGAGAGAGGAGGAAGGAGAGAGGAGGAAGGAGAGAGGACAGGAAGTAGGGCTAGGCTATAAACCCTCAAAGCCCACCCCAGTGATATACTTCCTCCGGCAGGGCTCTACTTCTGAAAGGTTCCATAACCTCCCCAAACATCACTGCCAGCTGGGGATCAAGTGTTCAAACGAGCTTCAATGCTGGGGAAACATTCCTCCTTCAAACCACAGCAAAGCCCAGGTAGCATGTGGTGAGATGCAGACTCGGGAAACAGCATGGGATATTGAAACCGGGAGCCCGAGGTGGGGGGAGGGGTGTGTGTGCCATGATCAGGAAATGGGGAATGATTTAGTGTTGGTGGAATTTAAAGAAAGAGTATGACAGCAGATGAACTTAAAGTAGAGTCCAGATCATGGAGGGAATCAAATGTCAGCTGAAAGACCTTAATACAGGGAACGGGTAGATGGCTCAACAGTGAAAAACACTTGATGCTCTTGCAAAGGACTCAGGTTCAATTCCCAGCACCCACATGGCAGGTCACAACCATCTGTAACTCTAGTTCCAGGGGATCCGATGCTTTCTTTTGGCTTCTGTAGACACCGGGTACTCGGGTGGTACACATACATACATGCAGGTAAAACACTCATACACACACACACACACACACACACACACACGAACTTAATAAGGGGAAGCTATGTCGTGGCTTTAGGTAGAAGATGGGAGGTTTTAGATTTAGAAAGGTCGTCTGTTGGCAGTACAGAGTAGATGGAGGGAGGGGCGGTCATGAGAGCTATGGGAGAGGATGTTGCTGTGTCTAGGCAAAAGGGATGACGACGATTGAGCCAAGCATGCAGATACTCACCTGTAATCCCAGACCCAGCAGGTGAAGATAGGAGGTTTGAAAGTTCAAGGCCAGCCTGGGCTACATAGTAAGACCTGTCTAAAAAAGTCCCCAAAGTGCTGAAGGCTGTACTAGGACACTGAGGTAACTCAACCAGAGAAGGGTCGATGTGAGGAATATTGGTAAGGTGTAACCAACAGGACCTGGGGATAGATGGAGTTGAAGAATGAGGAAGCAGGCTGAATGGACATTACATAGTCTGGTGAGGTCCCATTGGCCAAAATGGAATGCCCCAGAGGATGAGATGGTTTATTGGAGATGATGGAAAGTTACCTCCTCAGGGCCAGTCAGGTATTGGAGGCAGAGGCATGTGGATCTCTGTGAGTTCAAGGCCAGCCTGATCTACATAGTGAGTTCTTGGCCAGCTGGGACTACAGAGAGACCCTGTCTCAAAAAAATAAAAATAAAAAATAAAAAGTGATGCTGTTATTTTTAGTATTTTGTTTGGTTTATCAGAAAACAATGCATTCACATTAAGGATTCAATTAATATTTGATCATGTGAAGTAAAAAAGGTGAAAAATTAAAAAGGCAGCTCTGCATCTCCACTAGAGGAGATTGGCTATGTTCAGGTGGTACAGCCACAGACAAGTCTCCAGTTAACTCAAAATCAACATTAGTGTGCATCCTTTCAGACTTACCCTATGTACAAATGAATATGTGTTGCAAATGATACCGATTTTTCTTTTAAAAAAGTGGAATTAAGCTACACATTCTCTGCCTTCGCCAGCTCTTTGCTCTAAGTAGCCCTTGACATCTTTCCAGGTCAATGCTACATAGCATTGCAAAGTGTGAAGATGTTATAACTTCTGTTATGTAGTTCTTTTGTTGTTATTGTTGCACAACAGTAATGTTAGAGGAAACACCCCTATACATTTTCTTTGGATAGATAGCTCAAAATAGAATTCCTGGGGCTGGAGAGATGGCCTAGCAGTTAAGAGTGCCGACTGCTCTTACAGAGGACCCGGGTTCGGTCCCCAGCACATGGCGGCCAAAACCACCGTCTGAAACTCCAATTCCAGGAGAACTCCAGTTCCAGGGGAATCAGACACCCTCTTCTGACCTCCACAGCATTGCACGACACAGGTGCACAGACCTACATGCAGACAGTACATTTATACACATACAGAAATAAATAATAAAAAATTAAAAAAAAAATAGAATTCCTGTGTGGATGGATAACATTTACCTTCCTGACAGGCAAAGCCAGACATGAAGCTTTATTAGTGATGAGGCACTTAATTATGAGGGTAAACAATGTCTTGTTGGTACTCCACCGTGAACTCCCAGGGGTGTGTGTGTGTGTGTGTGTGTGTGTGTGTGTGTGTGTTGCAGAGGAAGCGTGAGCCACTGTAAAATAGTCAAAAACCCCTGACACCTTGTAGTGTGTGTGTGTGTGTTGCAGAGGAAGCGTGAGCCACTGTAAAATAGTCAAAAACCGGCCGGGCATGGTGGCGCATGCCTTTAATCCTAGCACTTGGGAGGCAGAGGCAGGTGGATCTTTGTGAGTTCAAGGCCAGCCTGGTCTACAGAGTGAGTTCCAGGACAGCTGGAACTACAGGGAGACCCTGTCTCGAAAAGACCAAAAAAAAAAAAAAAAGTCAAAAACCTCTGACACCTTGTAGGTGAATTCTCGCATCCATTAGTATTAAACGTATTTCATCATGGAAATGGAGAGACCAAATTTCCCTGGTATCCATTTGCAAAATTGCTACCAAACATGATCAGCAGGTGGCACCACGATCAGGCAGAAGCAAGTAGGCTTCTCAGTGGAAAATTTTGTGAAGATGAGAGGAAAATGCAGGCTTGCTTTCCAATTTTAGCAGATGGCCAATAAAAAAAACTCCTTGGAGTTTGTTTTACATATGGTCTTCCATCTGGGTATTTGAGAAAAGTACAGTTTTGTTATCAAAACAGTATTTATTATGGCGAAAGAGTTTGTATTTCTCAGCAGAAGATTTTTTTAGTGAATAAAGCCAAAATCCTGCTCAAGAATGTTTTGCAGCTTCTTTGAGGGAACCAGCAAGCATGGAGTTCTTCCATTTTCCTCTGCAGTTACCATCCTGTTAGCTTTTATTGATTCAGCTCCTCGAGGGAGAATGAAGTACATTATTTGAAGAAGGAGGAGGAGGAGGAGGAGGAGGAGGAGGAGGAGGAGGAGGAGAAAGAGGAAGAAGAAGGAAGAAAAAGAAAAGAAGAAGAAAAGGAACCCAGAGAACACTGTTCTTCCGTGGGCTTAAGAACAGGAAAAGTTGGGACTGGAGAGATGGCCTAGCGGTTAAGAGTGCCGACCGCTCTTACAGAGGACCCGGGTTCGATCCCTGGCACCCACATGGTGGCCGAGAACTGTCTGAAATTCCAATTCCAGGAGAACTCCAGTTCCAGGGGAATCTGACACTCTCTTCTGACCTCCGAGGCATTGCATGACATGGGTGCACAGACCTACATGCAGATAGTATATTTATACACATACAGAAATAAATAATAAAAATTTAAAAAAAAGAAAGAAAACTATTTAAAAAAAAAAAAAAGAACAGGAAAAAGTGAAATGAGTTCTAAGTGGGTCAGCAGTAAAGGCAGAATAAAAAAAAAAAAAAAAAAGCTGGCATGGTGATGCTCACCTTTAATCCCAGTACTTGGGAGGCAGAAGCAGAGGTGGGTGGATCTGTGATTCCAAGGCCAGCCTGACTACATCATGAGTTCCCGGATAGCTGGGGATACAGGGAGACCCTGTCTCAAAAAAAGACTAAAAAAAGAAAGTTTTGTTTGTCTAACAGCCTTCCTTCTGGGAGGTCAATTCCTTGCATTTTTTTCCTATGACTTAGCTTTCATTGTCAATTTAACTGGACCTACAATTGCCTGAAAAGAGTTTCTCAGTGAAAGACTGCCTACATCAGGTTGGTCTGTAGGCATGTCTGTGGAGGGGAGGATTGTCTCGTCTTCATGGATGTGGAAAGGCCCAGCCTACCGTGGGCAGCACCATTCCCTGGGTTTGGGTCCTGAGAGCAGAGAGAATTAGCAGAGCAGCAGCGAACCAGCGAACATGTGAGCATTTCTCTTCCTCTGCTCTCAAATGTGGATATGATGTGACCACTGCTTCATGCCCTGCCACTGTGACTTACTACTATCCTGGACTGTAACTTGGAATTGGAAGCCAGGTGAAACAATCCTCCTTGGCCTTGCTTTTTGCCAGGCTATTTCATCACGGGAACCAAAATGAAACTGTAACATTTTCCTTCATGGTGCTGATCCTGCTGACTGGAGGCCACCAATAGTTTACTCAGAAGAGACAGTACATTCATACACATAGAGAAATAAATAAAATTAATAAAAAATTAAAAAAAAAAAAAGAAGATGCAGTCTAAACTCCTTCTCGTGCCTTAGAGAGTCCTGCACACCACTCTCATATCTTCACCTCTCATATCCTCAACTCTTCTCTCTCTTCCATATCCAGGGTTTTGTGTTATGGTTGATTTTTGTCTGTGTGAGTGTGTGGGTGTGCATACACATATGTGCACATGACTATGGCAGCCACAGGACAACTTCAGCTGTTATTCTTCAGGCACCATGCCCCCACAAACATTTTGTTTGTTGGTTGGTCGGTTGGTTTTGTTTTTTGAGATGGAGTCTCAGTGACCTAGAACTTTTCAAGAAGGCTAGGCTAGCTGTTGAACCCAAGATCCACCCATCTCTACCTCCCCAGGAAATAGAGGACTACAAGTGTTCTACCTCGGCCCAGCTTTTTTTTAAATTTATTTTTAATTTTATGTGTGTGAGTGTTATGATTGCATGTGTGTAAGGGAATCCATGTCACACAAAACTTGCAGAAGACAGAAGAGTATGTCGGATCCCCTGGAACTAGAGTTACAGATGGTTCTTCTGCAAGAACAACCAGTGTTCGTAACCATTGAGCCATCTCTCTGCACCACTCCCCCAGCCCCTGTTTTGTTCAACATGGGTTCTGGCTGCCAAACTCAGATCCTCTTGCTGGCAAGGTGAGCACTTTGCCAGGGGAACTGTTTCCCCAGCCTCATACTCAGTGTTTTTAGACATGAGCACCATGATCTCACTTGGCGCCATCTTTCTTTCTACCCAGAGCTCACACCTTCATCCCCTACATCCCCTGGTACCCCCATGGCAGTCGTCATTCACATGACCATTTTTGTTAATTCTTTGTTTTCTTTTGAGACAGGGTCTCCTGAAGCCCAGGCTGGCCTTGAACTTGCTAGGCACCTGAAAACAGCCTTGAAGAGATCTGGATCTTCTGCCTCCACCACCACTTCTGGCTCAATTTTGTTAATTCTTTAGACTCCTGAGAAGCTTTTTCTTTTCCTACCAAGCCTACTCTGCTGCCTGCATCCAGGGCAGAGCCTCAGAAGGGCTGTGCTTTCTTTCTTTCTGGTACTTACACTTAGGAGCTATATTTCAGTCCCTTTCTTTCTTACAGGAAGTCTGATTAGTCTTCATCACTGTATTTAAAGTCTATCAGAGTCCTGGCACATGGTAGATACTCAAGTATATTTGCCTAATTGAATTGCAAATTTATAAGCAGATCTGTGGTTTAAAAGTTTTGTCTCTTGGGAGGTTAGTCATTGAAGTTAACCTCTCTGACATCAAGGGATCAGCTTGACTCAGAGTGTGGGACACGCTTGAGCCAAGCAAGACTTCTCAAAGTGATACCATCCATGAGACTCCGGGTGGTCAGTGGTCAACCTTCCCTGGTGTTGCTCCAACCTCCACCTAGACATGTGACTCTTTTCCCATCTGCAGCAAGTCAGGTAGCTGCCACGGGAACGTGTCTTCTGCTTTTGACACATAGCATCCCCGGAGGCCAAGGCCAATAGTGGTGGTCCCTTGCTACTAAAAGACAGGAGACAGAGGCGAGGGGGAATCCAGCTGTCAGAGGAGGCAGACAATTCAAAGGCATGGTTTCACCTCCCCATCTGCTTCATTTTCTTTCTTTTATTGCCAAAAATAGATGGTCACCTCCTGCTGAGATGGAGCGTGTTGTTCCTGTGCCCTGTCCTTACCAGATGGCACATTTCCTGGGACGATGATATCATCCAAAGCTCAAGTTGCTGCCCTTCTCTAGATCTGAGAAGGTCCCCCCAGGTCCCATGCATTAGCTCAGGCGACAGCTGGCGCTTACATCATGCTGTGCTGCTTACCAAGTACTTTTCCTGCGCATAGCCTGTCTTAGCATCATTCAGCATGGGCTGCTCCCTTCACCTGCCACTTACAGAGGAGATGAGCAGTCAAAATCGACAGCACGTTCTCTCCTGTGGCTGCCACTATGCTCATACACTAGTAGCCCCTGACCCCCATCGTAGGCAGTCATTTCTTGAGATCTACCATCTGCCAACTGCTAAGGATGCCAAACAAACGAGAAATATCCTTGCCCTCTGGTTTCTGGGCTGAAAGGATCATTCATTCATTCTTTCACTTAGAAAGTTGATGTTCCAGATCTAGTGCCTTTGCACCAATTCGTGTCCTTATTCTTCATCATATAGAGGAAGAAGCTGAGGTTCTGAATGTTAAATAACTTCCCAGAGTCCCATGGCATCTAGTTATGTGACCAGGACTCAGACACACACCTTCTGACTAGTTATGTGACCAGGACTCAGACACACACCTGACTAGTTATGTGACCAGGACTCAGACACACACCTTCTTTGACCAGGACTCAGATACCTGACTCCGGCACAGTTTCATTTAGTATCAGGAAATATTTACTGACTGGCTTTTAAGTGCCCAGTGTCCAGACAAAGCATGAATCTCTGCCTCCAGTGGAGGGCGCTGCTGATGGATCGTTCAAGGTCAGTAGATGAGACACTCTGCCAGGGGATTACTGTAGGCACTATGGGAACCAGTAGTGAAAAATGAAAAGTGGAGGAATGGAAAGTTCTGATGTAGCCGTTTAATCTGAAATGAAATAGTGAGCTTTTGGAGAGTATAGACATGGATTTACTTTTTAATAAAAAGTCTAACCTTGAGTCTGATTGTCTCATTATTTGATGACAGATCATTGAGAGAGAAAGAGCAGACTTCATTTTGACTAAACCACACCCTGGCTTGGCTTAGCCTGGCCCTGAGACATCCCATATAAAGATACTTCTAATTGTAGGAGCTTATTGCTTCATCTTTCTAAACATCAATTTTCCCTAGATACATTTACTGTTTTAAATCACAACTGCTATAATCTTGTTACTTTGAAGTACTGATCTATTATGAGGAATTTGGGGATAAATGTGATCATTAGCAGGCCACTGTAATGTGGTTTTCTTTCTTTCTCTATAATGTCAAGCTTTTAGAAAGAAAAATGAAAGAGGTAAACAATTTTTTTCTGAGGTAGACTATTTTAAAGGTCAAGAAAACCCTGCTTTCCCTAAGCAAGTAAAAGGTCATCTTTCACTCTTCAATTTTTGTCCTTTCATTTCATTTTGCAAAAACTTATTGGTGATGTCACCTAAGTCACTTGCGTCAAGGTGTCTAATTTTCTACAAGAAAATAGTGGAGCCAACCTTGACCTCACCACCTGTTTCAAAGGAAATTATGAAAATTGCTCTCTCTGTCTTCTTTCTTCATCTCCAAAGAAATGAAGAAATTTCTTTGACTCTGACTTATTCGACTCCCTTCTGGTGTTGCTGCGCCTTGAACGGGTTCCACTGAAAGACAAGATGTCAAGTCAGAAAGGTGGCATAATCGGATTTTCCGAGTTTATTAATGAAAGGTTTCTCTTTATCCTTTCCTCTCATCCAGCCATGCATGCCCCTCTCCCACTCCTGAAATAACCCCATACATTTCCTAGAAGGCTTTCAAGGAGAAGATAAAAGGATTTGTTGGGCTAGAATGGATTTATGACAGCCCTTCTCCATGCTTTGGTACCTAACACCCCAAAAGTTAAAGTTCTTTTTAGCTTTTCTTCTTTCTTTTTGTATGTGTGGTACATGCAAGTATGTGTGTGTGTTGTGTGTGTGTATGTGTACACATGTGTGCTGCTTATGCCCGTGCACTCAATGCAAAAGCCAGAGGAGGACACTGGGTGTCCTGCCCTAGCACTTGCTGCCTGCCTTATTCCCTTGAGATAGGGCCTCTCACAGAGCCTGGAACTCTCCATTTCTGTCCAGGCTGACCAGCCAATGAGCCCCAACAATCCTGTCTTTACCTCCAACTCCCAGTGGTAGGGTAACAAGCAGATGCAGCCATGCCCAGTTCTTATCTGGGTGCTGGGGATCCATACATAGGACCTCATGCTTTATAAGGCAAGTGCTTTTTCCTATGGAGTCAGGATCTACCCCATAACTTTTCATTTTGACAAAATTTCAGACTCACAGGAAAAATTGTAAGAATAATATAGTAACTTCTACGTACTCTTTACTCAACACCAAAGATCAATGTTTTACTACATTGACCCCATTTTTCCCTTATCTGTCTTTTTATTTTTTTAATTTATTTTTTATTTATTTATTTATTTTTGGTCTTTTTGAGACATAGTCTCCCTGTAGCCCTGGCTGTCCTGGAACTTGCTATGTAGACCAGACTGGCCTTGAACTCATAGAGATCTGCCTGCTTCTGCCTCCCAAGTGCTGGGATTAAAGGCATGTGCCACTACGCCTACCTCTCTGGCTTTTTAAAATAGGAAGTCATATATGCCACATTCTGCAATCATGTCTGTGTATTTTCTTTCATAAGCACAAAATAATTAGAAAATTGTGACAGACCCAATACTATCTTATGTAATTGTATTCATAATTATATATATAGAAATAATTATAATTATTTCTATAATTGATTTTATTATAATTATTTTTACACATGTACTCCAGCTTTCATAAGAAGAATACCAGACAAGGTGATACACACCTGTAATCCCAGCATTTGGGAGGTGGAGGCAGGAGGATCTTGAATTTGAGGCCAGCCTGAGCTACATAGCAATATCCTATCTTAAATAAATAAAGAGAAAAGAGAAAACACCAGCTCATTATACATGCACAGCATATACTGTGGTCATAATCCATGGCTGTATTATATGTGTTTTTCCTTATTTAGTTTTTACATTATACCTGTGAGATAGATAATTCTTATTACTACCATTTTATAAATGAAAAAAATAAACTGCCTTGGAAAGCTGAAGTCATGTCGCAGACTGTGGTTTCCTTGTGGCAGACCTTGCTTTGAATCATGACCTGTCAGATATAAAAAAGCCACATATTCTTAAAAATTCTGCAACCAAAAATAAATGTCTGATTTTTGAGGAAAATTTTGACAGAGTCCAGGTCTAGAGAGAATTACATTGGAAACAAGCAACTGAATCTAAACATGTTTGTTTGGGGACATTCATATTGAAAATTGTCCCTTGATGGGCACATTTGTTAATGCAGCTGCTAATACTGTATTCAGATGTCTGTTTTCGTGGCGGCATCATCAATGGCAATGCACATTCATTCCCTATGCAGAGTCTAGCAGACTTGTTCCATAAAAGGTAGCCGGTAACTGTCTTTAGCTTTGTGTGTTACAGAGTCTCTGTCATGCTCTACTCAGCTACTGTAGATGATACATAAATAAATAATGCAAGTCTACTCCAATGAAACATTATTAAAACAGCCAGTGGTAGACTTGCAACATGGCCCAGAGTCTGCCAACCCTTGTAATGAGATAGCAAAATAATCTCATTTCATTTCAAAACACCAATTTGTGCTACAATTATAGAAAGAAGAGAGAAAGAAAGCAAGAACAAAGAAAGTAAGAAAAGAAGGAAAGGAAAGAATAGAGGAAGGAAGAAAGGAAGGAAGGAAGGAAGGAAGGAAGGGAAAGAAAGAAGAAAAGAGAGCCAGTTGCCCTTAAATTTTAGGCACTACCTGAATTTTAGTTTTGGCAGGAGGAAGGAGTCGCAGTTTTCATTCTGTCAGCTGTACTAAATGATGATTAAGAGGAAAGGGACTTCCACTGAATAAGAAAAGTAATTTATGTGTAAGAATATGTTAACTGTCAGATTAACTAAACATTGGAAGGCACTTCAGAAGCAATATTAGTGCATAAAATGAGGTTTAAAATGAGCGGAGTAAAGCTCAGAACCTGTTTATACATATTTAATGGCCACATGGACGAAGTTCTCACTGGGGAGATACAGACATGAAAAAGAAAGGAAAAGGAAAGAAACAAATATTAGAGTATTGTTGATTTAATTAATGGGAAATTCCATATTTAATAAAATTATTTCTATATAGTAGCCATCTCTAGAGGTAGCTCAGAAGAAATCAGATCATCTTTCACAGGTTTAGATTTTTAAGTCTGGGATCACAGAATGGATGCTCTTGAAATTCGTTATTGCTCTTGAAATTCGTTACAGGTCTGGAGGCTGGAGAGATGGCTCAGGGATTAAGAGCACTGGATGCTCTTGCAGAGGATCCAGGTTTGATTCCTAGTACCCACATGGTGGCTAGCAACCATCCATAACTCCAGTTGCCGGGGATCCAATGTCCTCTTCTGACCTCTGTGGGCATTGTGCGACATCGGTACACGTACACTCATACACATAAAATAAAAATAAAATATTGAAAAAAGAAACTAGTTACAGCTCTGCTAGTCTATAGTTCTATGAACCAGACACCAGGACAACTATATATGTGTATGTGAACACATATATAAATGGATATGCATATGTATAACTTGCTTTTTATTTTCTATATATAGTTTATGTAGTATATGTGTACATGTACAGTGAATAATCATGTATGTAGTGTTTATATATTGCAGTGTTTGTATATATAATGCATGTATGAAGTTGAACTACACATTTCATATGTCAACATACATACACCATACAGAGAATGAAGACTAATAAGTAATTATGTAACAAATATTTGGACTTTATTTCATTAAATCTTTACAGCAAAAGGTTAATATAAAGCTGGGAGCGTGGTTCACTGGTCAGACACTGCCTAGCATGTGTGAGGTCCTGAGTTTGATCCCCAATACTGTAGAAAATAAATAAAAAGGTGAGCCGGGCGTGGTGGCGCACGCCTTTAATCCTAGCACTTGGGAGGCAGAGGCAGGCGGATCTTTGTGAGTTCAAGGCCAGCCTGGTCTACAATGTGAGTTCCAGGACAGCTGGGGCTACAGGGAGACCCTGTCTCGAAAAGACCAAAAAAAAAAAAAAAAAAAAAAAAAAAAAAAAAAAAAAAAAAAGAAAAAATAAAGAAAATAAAAAAAAAAAAAAAAAAAAATGCGGTGTGGTGGCGCACGCCTTTAATCCTAGCACTCGGAGGCAGAGGCTGGCAGATCTTTGTGAGTTTCAAGGCCAGCCTGGTCTACAGAGTGGATTCCAGGACAGCTGGGGCTACAGGGAGACCTGTCTCAAAAAAAAAAAAAAAAAAAAAAAAAAAAAAGAAGATAATACCAAAAAAAAAAAAAAACTTCAGGGGCTGGAGAGATAGCCTAGCAGTTAAGAGTGCCGACTGCTCTTGCACAGGACCCGGGTTCGATCCCCAGCACCCACATGGCGGCTGAAAACTGTCTTTAACTCCAGTTCCAGGGGAATCTGACACCCTCTTCTGACTTCCGCGGCATTGCATGACATGGGTGCACAAACCTACATGCAGACAATACATTCAAACATATATGAAAATAAATAAAAAAAATTTTTAAACAAAAAACTTCAATGAAGTTAAGTGAGGATTTAGTAAAGATGCCAATAGATGTTTTATTTACTTATTCATTGATAAATTTAAGTAATACATATTCATCATGTACAACAAATGGCTTTGGAATATATATATTATAGAATGGCACAACTGAGCTCATTACATGTTACCTATATGGACTATCATTACATTTTTTTTTGCACTGAGAACACTTCAAATCTACTCTCTTTTATAGCTTTCAAATGCACTGCATTGTGATCTACTATAGCCATGGTATTAGCCAGCTTCCCAAGGCTACCATGACAGAATACATGCAATAACTTCAAAGGAAGGAATTGAACTTGGGCTCACAGTTGCTGAGGTTCCGGCCCAGGGTTGCTTAGTTCCACTGCTGTGGGTCTGTGGGGAGGCAGAGCATCTTAGCAGAAGCATGTAATAGAAGATCCTGTTCCCTCATGGTGGCCAAAAGCAGAGAGACAGGGAGGGCCAGGGTTCCACTATACCCTTCAAAAGCACGACTCCAGTGAGCTAACTGCCTTCTGTGCCTGCTGAAGGTACAGCCATCTCCCAGTTGCATGATTAGCTAAAGACCAAGTCTTCAACACATGAACTTCAGGGGATACTTAAGATCCAAAGGATGCACCATGTTGTATAATAGACCTGATGAATTTACTCTGATCTAATTTCATATTCTTTGCCCAGCATCTCCTCAGTCCCACCCCTCCACCCTTCTACTTGCCGCCAGTCTACTCTCTTCATGTGGTATCCATCTTATGCTTATCTGATTTCACTGACTATAATGTCCTCCAGGTTCACTCAGCAGGACTTCCTTCTTTTTAAAGACTGAATAATATTCTGTTATGAATATATACCATGTTTTAAAATCCGTTCATCTGGTGATAGACACGTGATTAATTTCCTATCTTGGCTATTGTGTGCAGAGTTGCATCAAACAGGAAAATTCAGATAACTCTTCAACATACTGACTTCATTTCCTTTGGACATATACCCAGTAAATGAATTGCTAGACCTTGTAGGTACTCTGTTTTTAATTTTTTGAGGAAGCTCAAACGTTACGATAATGCTATCTTCTGTAACGGCTGTACACGAGGGTCCTCTTTCCCTCTCAGCCTCACTTACTGTTTCCCATTGTTTGGTAATAGCTGTTCTGAGAGCTGTGACATGAATGGTTTTAGCTTGGCTTTCTTTGATGATCATAATAACAGCGATCATTTTCTCTGTGTATCTGATGATACATTGTACATCTTTTTTATGTACTTCTTTTTTTATCTAATTTTATTTCTAAAGTTGAAACTAGCTAGCCCATAGCACTGAAAAATACACTTTCACTATACAAAACTGATTACATATTATTAAAGAATTTAGCACACACACACACACACACACACACACACACACACACACTTTTAACATAAGAAGCTAGATACAGCCCTTGCTATGAAAAGCTGTACCTGAACAAAAATAGACATCTTTAGTCTAAGGCCTTGGCAGTTGACTATAGAATGTCAATTGTGTCCAATTATGTTTAAATGCAGAAATGGCAACAATGTGGAAACTTACATTAGTTAAACATTAGTTTTTAAAATATAAATGACTAAGCTGGGCATGGTGGCACACGCCTTTAATCCTAGCACTCGGGAGGCAGAGGCGGGGGGAATCTTTGTGAGTTCAAGGCCAGCCTGGTCTACAGAGTGAGTTCCAGGACAGCTGGGGCTACAGGGAGACCCTGTCTCGAAAAGACCAAAAAAAAAAAAAAAAATATATATATATATATATAGATATATTATATATATAGACTAAGCTGGGCGTGGTGGGCGCACGCCTTTAATCCTAGCACTTGGGAGGCAGAGGCAGGCGGATCTTTGTGAGTTCAAACCCAGCCTGGTCTACAGAGTGAGTTCCAGGTCAGCTGAGGCTACAGGGAGACCCTGTCTCGAGAAGACCAAAAAATAAATAAATAAATAAATAATATAATGACTAATAAAGTGAACATTCAGAGCAGCCACTGTTCAGCATAATCTATACCAGCCCACTTGTGGACAGTGAGCACATCAAAGAGAACAAAAATTTCAAACACAGGATAAAGGGAAAATCAGAGACCAGGGCGAGTGGCCTGCAAAGAACAGGAGCAAATGTCCACACACTTAGCGACTAGTACTCAGGGGAAACAAGTGGTAAAACCCAGAACCTGGGAAGCCATGTGTCCACAGGCAGATGGGCTTGTAGCACAGCCCAAGGTTGCTTCAACTTAGAATAAATTTCTGTCCTCAGTCAGTAATGAAGAAAGTTGTTTTTTAAAAATAACTCCTGCCAGGGCTGGAGAAATAGCCTAGCGGTTAAGAGCACCGACGCTCTTGCAGAGGACCCGGGTTCGATCCCCAGCACCCACATGGCGGCTAAGAACCGTCTGTAACTCCAATTCCAGGAGAACTCCAGTTCCAGGGGAATCTGAGACCCTCTTCTGACCTCCGCGGCATTGCACGACACGGGTGCACAGACCTGCATGCAGACAGTACATTCATACACATACAGAAATAAATAATAAAAAAAATTAAAAAAAAAAACAACTCCTGCCTTGGAACAGTTAAGTTTCCAGTCCCTTTTGTGCACTGAAATATTTGGGATCAAGTCAGGCAAGTGTCCCACTGAGGGATTCTCAATTTCAGGACTTGAAAACATGCACAGCTTGCACCGCATACTGCCGGCAAATGGGGCACTCACTCATACGCTTGCCACACTTGGTCCAGATGACCATGTGGCCACACTCGAGCAGGACAGTCAATGATGGCATCCATGCAAATGCGGCACAGGCTGTCTGTCATCTTCCTCATCTTGCAGCTGCATCAACTCACCATATGATTTTGGTTTTCTTCATTCTTTTTGTATAACCGATTGACTTTCTCTACCAGCTCCCATTTTTCACAATAGCCAGAATAGTTGACAAAATTCCGAGCCAGGATTTCCTCCAATTGGCACACACTCATCCTTTCCACTTCTTCAAGGCTCCACAGGTCAGACAGTGAAGCTCTCATCTTCTTCCTAGCGAGTCCAGGATTGTCATCTTCCAAGTTTTCTTCTTCCTGTTCTTCCTCTTCTTCTTCTTCATCATCGTCTGTGTTTGCTGAAGCTATTTCACTTTGTACCTGTGCCAGCACTCCTGATCTGAAGGTCCCATCTCTATCCATGAGGTCTCCCTGGAAGGAAGACACAGTAGCAGAGGGAGCTGAATAGTTTGGAAAAAAGACTGTAAAAAAACTAGAGGTTTGAGACCGTGAGGAATTCAAGCTACTTGAGTCCAGGTCATCCTCTGAGCCTAGTCCATGATGACACAGTACTAGATCTACCAAGTCTTCCTTCTCACAAGTGTCAGTTGGTATGTTTCTAAGAAGGAGATACTGCCATAGATCCTTCACTTTTAGTTGCATCAATTGTGGGCACTAGAAGGCTGTCTCTAGTAGGTGACAAGTAGAACATCTACGAAGATTTTCTTGAAAAACTGAACAAACGGAGGAAAAATCCTTCTTACAGTCGCAGCATACATGCTTCTTCCTAAAGACTGAAAATGAAAGTCCACAGGCTTTACAAACTATGTTGGACCCTTCGGTAGCTGCTGGTGGGTAGGTGGAGAAGTCAGAACTTGGTGTAAATCTGAATGGGCCAGTGGCTCCTGCAAGTCCTGCCTGCTGGCCCTGACAGCTCCAGTTCCCATGACTTCATTCAGCAGCCCACAGCATGAAGCCCACATAGAGGTAGCACCTGCCTTCATGGCTGCAACTGTTGCTGCTCGTAGGCTCTGTGAGGGAGCTCAACACCGTAACAGCTTCCTCACACAACTGACCTCCTTCCTTCTGAGATAGCGCCAACTGCACATCCTGAGGTCCACAAAGCATCCAAACATAAGGAGCGTGTACATCTTCTTTTAAGAAATGTCTGTTCAGCTTCTGAGCTATTTCACTTTGGGGTGTGTGTGTGTGTGTGTGCAGGTGTTTTCATCTGTGCGTGTATATATGCAGGCCAGAGGTTCACATTGGATATCTATCTCAATGTCTCTCTCTCTTTCTATTATTCTCTCTCTCATTTATTTTATTTTTTGTGTGTGTGTGTGTGTGTGTGTGTGTGTGTGTGTTTTGTGGGGTGTTTTTGAGCCAGGTTCCCCCCTGTAGTCCTAGCTGTTCTGGAACTTGCTATGTAGACCCAGCTGGTCTCAGTTTCATAGAGATCACCTGCCTCTGCCTTCCAAGTGCTGGAATTAAAGGCATGTGCTACCGTGCCCAGCTTGCAGCTTGTTTTTTTGAGACAGGGTCTCTTATTGAGCCTGGAGCTTGCCATTTCAGTGAGACTGGCTGCCACCAAGCCCCTAGGTTCCTTTCTCTGACTCCCCAGCCCGAGGTTACAGAGATATGCCTGAACACCTAACTTTTACATGGGCGCTGGGAATGTGAACTCAGGTTTTTGTGCGTGCATAAGAAGCACTCTATCCTCTGGGCCATCTCCCCAGCCCCCTTGGTCTATTTTAAAATCAAATCAGTTCTTTTCTTATTCAAGTATTGAGTTGTTTGTGTTCCTTATCTATTCTAGGTACTAGTCCTTATCAAATGTGTGCTTTGAAAATATTTTTTGCATTTCTGTGGTTTGTTCCCTCTGTTGACTGTGTCTGATTCAGATTTTGACAATTTTTCCAGTATAGGAGAAGGAAGTTGTGGATCACAGGCTGTATTCAGTCCTGTGTCATTTCAGTCTTTCTTTCCTGGAGGAATATCGTAGTCTTCTCTGTCTATTGTCTGGCATTTTGATTAGCATAGGCTAGTCAGTTATTTGGGTAGCTGCTCCTCAGTCTAGGATTGTCTGAGGTTTCCTCATTACTGGATCCAGAATTGGCAGAAGCTGTACCTTTCTTGAGAGTGTTGCATCTGGAGGTACCTGAGGTTCCTGTGCCTGATTACTGCTGAGTTAACTTTGATCATTTGGTTGAAGCGATGTGTGCCAAGACTCCACTGGAAGCTCTACTGTATCCCCCTGTCTAATTAGTAAGCATTTGTGGGAAGATGCTTTATATAAACCCCTGTTGCTCTGCCAACTTCCCCCCTCTAGCTTTAGCCTCTATTAATAATCCTGTCTGACTCAACTATTATGGTGATAAGTACCAAGTAGTGATTATCTAGTTCCACTATCCCTTGTACAGTTGGGTTCTTTTTGTTTGCTACAGGGGAGAACTCAGCTTCTCACTTACTTGCTCATGTATATACACATGCATATTAGTGTGGATGCATATATCTTATCCAATGGGTTCTAATAATTGACTACATTTATTTTGATGCTCAAATTATCCAAAATTTGTCCGGAGGAGTCTTGGGTCCTTTTAACAGTCCCATCATTCTTTGAGCAATGTATTGGGATGGCTGCTCCAGACCTGTCATATTTTCCCACACCAGCCCTAAAATCAGCCAGTTCTCCAAGTCTTAGATTCTTCTCATAGGTGCTCATTGCTACATGAGTGCCATGTAATTCCCCCTCCCATATTTAATTAAGATAAACTGTGGCTAGGGCATGAAGATGCATGCCTGTCATCCCAGTACCTGGGAGGTAGAAATGAAAGAATCAAGAGTTTGAGCAGCAAGGGTTACATAGCAAGACCCTGTCTTAAATAACAACAGAGATAAATGTGGCAATCTCTTCGCTATCCCAGAGTGATATAAATAACCTAAATCTATAGCTTAAAAAACACTCTAAATGCCCTCCAGAGCAGAAAATCAGGATGCATACTTTATAACCAAATGCTCTACACTTCAGTGAGTTGCTGTCAGACCATGTGACATGGTGATGCTGTCACAGCCTGGCACCCTACCTGTGATGAGCAAAATAAAGAAAAATAAGGTGATACTTGATTAAACATCATAGTCTCTCCCTCTACATTTGACATTTCTCTATATTTGACATTTAAAACTATTTCTGTAGTTAATCACTGGGTATTGTATGGGTGACACAAATCCCATGAGCCACTCTACCATTAGTGATGTGAGGTTTCTCAAACACTAGGTAGATTCAATGAAATTTCAGAAAGAAAAGGGCAAAGTGTAAATTTTCCTCTATTTACCCAGTTCTTTATCCCTGGAAAATTGTGGTACTTAATTCAAACCATTGAAAAAATGCTTCCTGTTCCTCTAGAAGGTTCTGGGCTGTCTTTATGTCATCTACAAACTGACCTTTCACTTCCAGGAAGCTGCAGTGGGGCTGTGCCATGCACTGAGGTCTTTCTGGAATCCTCAGGCCTTGTCCACAAACTCCCAGTCAGATTCCTTAATCACTGTGACAGTACAAACCCTGTCAGGAATTTCTAAGACCCTTCCTTGGTGGCAGTGCCAGCTTCCTTGAGACCATGGGCCAAGCTATTTGGGTGAAGGCATTGTCATCTCAGTACCTTTAGAAAAGCATTTGGGCTGGAGAGATGGCCTAGCAGTTAAGAGCGCCGACTGCTCTTGCAGAGGACCCGGGTTCGATCCCCAGCATCCACATAGCGGCCGAGAACCATCTGAAACTCCAATTCCAGGAGAACTCCAGTTCCAGGGGAATCCGACACCCTCTTCTGACCTCCGCGGCATTGCACGACACGGGTGCACAAACTTGCATGCAGACAGTACATTCATACACATACAGAAATAAATAATAATAATAATAATAAATTTAGAAAAGCATTTAATTTTTAAACACAGTCCAGGATTAATGTCTGATGTTATGTGTTCGTGTGCTTCCTGCTTTATTTCTTGAGTCCATATGAGTCTGTTCTGTCTCCTTGCTGGGGAAAGCAAGCATCTAAGTCTACTGTCTTGGTCAGCAAGCTTGCATACAGAGAGGGTGTTTTGGGAAGGTCTAAGGCCTTGAAGCACAGTGTTGACCCACCGGAAACCATGAAGAACCCTGGAATCCCTAAGCAGAATCTTCAGTGGCCTCATCAGACAAAATCCTTCATTATACAGATGACAAAAACTGAAGCAGAGAGAGGGAAAGAAACTTGGCCAAGACACACACAGTCCGAAATACTAATTAGGCCTGGGATGGAGGAAGGCAGTACCGGAGAAATCCTGGGGACTGGAAAGGACTTGAGATCATGGAAATCACTCCCTTTCTGGGCGGGTCCCTACACACCTGCACAGGTGGTCAGACTCTAACCTGCATTCTGAAATGGGCAATTTAAAGTGTTTGAGGCAATTTACCTAGCCAGTGAGAGCAGTTCTAATTGTTACTATTCCTGAATTGAGCCCTTTGCACTGTATCTCATCCTTTCTCCATCCTGTCTGGGTATGATTTGACCTCCTTGGTCCCAGAGAACATGCTTGTTTTCTGGAGACCTTTGGACAGCCCTTTCTGAACTCTACAATGGTCTTCATGTCTCTTGAGCTTTCTTAGCTACGTCTCTGTATGTGCTGCTGAGATTATTGCGATGAACAAACCTAATCTGGTTCTTCTCTTTGAGGGGATTTTATTTACAGCAGGAAGGCAAGCGTGACAGCAGCTGGAACATATGCACTGAGGTTAACTACTCCTGTGTCCTTTACCACCGTAACAGTCTAAACCATGGCAACATCTTGGACTCTGGAGCTGCCTGCATTGGCATCTGACAGCAGCCACAGCCTTGCATATTGCCTTCAGTCTCTGTAGAACTTAATAGTGACTTTCTTACAGGGCTGTTGGAAGGATAAGAAGAGATAGTGTTCACTGGGCATGGTGGTGTGTGCCTTTAATCTCAGTCCTCAGGAGGCAAAGGCAGACAGATCTTTGTGAGATGGAGGCCAGCCTGGCCCACATAGTGAGTTCAGGGGGGTTGAGACAAGGGAGACCCTGTTGAAAGGAAGAGAGAGAAAGAGAGAGAGAGAGAGAGAGAGAGAGAGAGAGAGAGAGAGAGAGATCTTAGAATGCAGTAAAGCATCCAGCAAGGCTTAATAAATGTTAGCGTCCTTCTCTTTCCTTCCCCAATATGACACTGTACAAAGCAACCTGCAAATACTTCGAGCAGAAAACTCAGGATAAAACGATTTACCTCTGTGCTTATGGTCTTCATCCTGTAGTTAGATATCGAGCAGAAAACTCAGGATAAGATGATTTATCTCTGTGCTTATGGTCTTCATCCTGTAGTTAGATATCCATGAGGAACATTTAAAATGACAAGCTAAGCCGGGTGTGGTGGCGCATGCCTTTAATCCTAGCACTTGGGAGGCAGAGGCAGGCGGATCTTTGTGAGTTCAAGGCCAGCCTGGTCTACAGAGTGAGTTCCAGGACAGCTGGGACTACAGGGAGACCCTGTCTCGAAAAAGACCAAAAAAATAAATAAATAAATAAATAAATAAATAAATAAATAAATAAAATAAAATAAAATAAAATGACAAGCTAAGAGCTCAGGAGATGGCTTAGTGGATAAAGCATTTGCTATACAGCATGAGGCCATGACTTGGAAAATCACTGGGTGTGATATCTCGAATCTGTAATCCCAGTGGTCCTGAGGCAAGATGGAAACAGAAGAACCCCTGGAAGCTCACAGGTCACTGGCCTACATAGTGGCAATGGGCAGCAGTGAAAAACAAAGAGACCCTGTCTCAAATGAGATAGAAGACAAGACCAACACTCAGTGCTGCCCTCTGACCTCCATACATACACTGTGGCCTGCACATAGCTGCACATCACACACACACACACACACACACACACACATAGACACACACACATACATCACACAATATGCATATGCAATTTTAATTATGTATAATTAAATGTTGGGGGGTATGTGCATATGAATGCAGATGCTCACAGGGGCCAGAAGAGGGGATCAGGTCCTTTGGAGCTGGAGTTATAGGTGGTTGTGTGCCATCTAATATGGGTGCTTGGAATTGAACTTGGGTCTTGTATGAGAGTTGTATGTGTTCTTAAGCACCAAGCCCTCTCTCCAGGCCCCACATACAAAATTTTTAAAAATTAAATGAGCAGAATTTAAGAAGCTCATGGATATTTGGATTAAAGTGAAAGCCAGAGTAAAGGTTTCCAGATTAATTGTGGTGATGTTCTATACTGACTAAACCCAACTAATATCACCATCTCCCTGCATCCTATGTGTTGAAATGATAAGCACTTAATATTATTAATATGAGTAGAAGAGTGTGCCAAGATGGCGGCCCCCGTGGATTTAGTGTTGAAGAAGGGCTTCACAGAGCTTCAAGCTAAAGTTATTGACACTCAACAGAAGGTGAAGCTTGCAGACATACAGATTGAACAGCTAAACAGAACGAAAAAGCACACACATCTTACAAACACAGAGATTATGACTTTGGTAGATGAGACTAACATGTATGAAGGTGTAGGAAGAATGTTTATTCTACAATCCAAGGAAGTAATTCACAATCAACTTTTAGAGAAACAGAAAATAGCAGAAGAAAAAATTAAAGAACTAGAAGTAGGTTCCACAGAACAGTCAACTTTAGGGAAAAAGTACTAATCCTATTGTGTCTTTTTGAGACAAGGTCTCTCTGCAGCCTCAGTTGGCCTGGAACTCACCATGTAGATCAGTCTGGCCTGGAACTCAGAGAGATCCACCTGCTTCTGCCTCCCAAGTACTGCGATTAAAGGTGTATACCACCAAGTCTGGCCTATTGTGTTTTATTAAATGAAAATGTATGCCTGGGGCTGGAGAGATGGCCTAGCAGTTAAGAGCACCGACTGCTCTTGCAGAGGACCTGGGTTCGATCCCCAGGACCCACATGGCGGCTGAGAACCGTCTGTAACTCCAATTCCAGGAGAACTCCAGTTCCAGGGGAATTCAACACCCTCTTCTGACCTCTGTGGCATTGACGACACGGGTGCACAAACCTACACGCAGACAGTACATTCACATAAATAAATAAATAAATAAATAAATAAATAAATAAATAAATAAATAAAATTTAAAAAAGAAAATGTATACCTGACAAAAAATATTATTAATCTGAATAGATGTGAACTCCTATTGCTGTTTCTCAAGTTACACAGTAACTTTAAAAGGGTCCCTCTGCCATACAGGCCTGGGAAATGCTGGTCTGGGAAGGTCTGTTGTAACTTTGCCTGATAGATGAAGACGTTGACTGGTGTGTAACAAATGGCCCTCTATTTTAATTTGTGTTTCCTCTGTGGGATTTCCCTTGGGGGATTATGATCTGCTAGTCCACAGTGGCTGCTCTACTGGGAGTGATGCCACTGCTCTGTCCTGTGGGTTCTAAGGGAGGTCTGCATAAGGATGGTAGGTCAGCTAGGGTTCACTTCAGCTGTCAACTTGGCATGCACCTGGGGTCACCTAAGAGGAGGGAACCTCAACTGAGGACTTTCCCAGACTGCATTGGCCTATGGCCATGTCTGAGATGTTTTCTTGACTGCTAATTGATGCCAGCCCGCTGTGGGTAGTGCCATCCCTAGGGAGGTGGGCCTGGGCTGTATAAGAAAGATAGCTGAGCAAGCCAGAGCAAGTGAGGCACGGTCTGTCTTCAGTTCTTGACTCCAGGTTCCTGCCTTGGGTTCCTGCCTTGGCTTCCCTTGATGATGGACTGTAACTTGTGAGCCAACAAGACCCTTTCCTCCCCAAGATGCTTTGGGGCATTGTATTAGTCACTTTTCTGTTGCTGTGACTCTCTGAAACCTCAGAGGAAAAACTGATAACCCCTTCACTCTTGCATCCTTCATGCCTTTAAAGCCAGCACCACGTGAATGAAACTGCTGAGTTTGGCTGCAAGCTTAGGATGGACCCTGGCCTATTTCAACCATGTTTGCAACTTTTTTCTGCCCTGGACTTTTTGGAGTAGAAAAACTGTTCAGTATTTTCCTTTCAAAAGTTGGAGGTTTAGCTGGGTGTGGTCTTGCCCTGAAGGTACTCTTCCCATTGTTTACTTGTAAATCTGCAGGCCTCTCCTTAATCACTTTAATCTTACTCTTTCCATTGTTTACTTGTAAATATCTAGGGCTCCCTTTAATCACTTTAATCTCTTTATCAAAAGGAGCCTCTACTTCACATGCCTTGGCTGAAACATTAATCTCCCTCCTGCATTTTTCCAATCCAAACTGTACATTCTGCATTTCTTTCTGCCCCATTTGCTCTTTTTCACTGTAGATCTGTATATCCACCATTAATAGCCACACCACCATTTCTACTTAGGCTGTCTTGAAATATCTTCTGCCAAAGAAATTAGTTCATTGCTTTTCAACTTAGTCTCAGGTAAACATTTGGACTGTGGGCAAACTCTAGCCAGACTCTTTGACAAAATATCCCAGTTGCTGCTTAAGTCTTTATTTTCCTCTGGAAATACATTTTTTTCAGCATTGCTTTTTTTTAGGCATGGCCCTTTAAGCTCTGCTTACAGTAGTCAACAGCTTTTCTAGCCCAACGTTCCAAAGTCTTCCACATTTCTCCAAACACCCATGTGGTCAGGTTCTTCATAGACAACAGCCCACTCTCTGGTACCAAAAACTGTATTTGTCACTTTTCTGTTGCTGTGATAAAACCACCATGACCAAGGGAACTTATAAAAGGAAAAGTTTATTTGAGTTTACAATTGACTGTTCCAGGGAATTAGAGTCCATTGTGTGTGTGGGGGGGGGAGGCATGGCGGCAGGAGCTGGAGCAGAAAGCAGAGGTTCACATCTTCCAATGAGCACAGGAAGCTGAGCGAGAAGGCAGCTGGAGCCTGCAAGTCTTGTTAAACTCACTAAGCCCGCCCCCAGTGATGTACTTCCTCCAGCATGGCCACACCTTCCAAAATCTCCCAAAACAGCACCACCAACTGGGGACAAAAATGTCTGAATACTATGGGGGACATTCTCATTCAAACCACCATGGTCATTGTTTTGTCACAGCAGCAGAAACCAAACTAGAACATGGCCCATGCCTGTGGAGCTGAGGCTTGAGAGGCAGAGGCAGGAGGATCCGGAGTTCAAGACCTGCAAATCTGAGGCCAGCCTGGGCCACATGAGACCACACTTCAAAAATATTAAACAAAAAATGTGGTGCTTCCTATGGCTTCCTATGCCAGTTTGGCAGTTATCTTGGGGACCCAAGCTTTGGGGACCTAGATATGCTCCTGGACCCTGGGAAGTCTTGTCCTCTTCCACAGTGAGATGTCTCTTGTGAGCAGGACTGCACAGCTATGTGCTCTTTCTTTCCCCTTCCCTTCTATTCTCCCCCAGTCATGGTAAGGTCTTTTATATGGGAAGTTGGGGGTCTAGGCTCTACTCTAAGCCTTAAAGGGAATCTAGTCTCCCATCTCAGTCTTCACCTCATCGTAGTGGCAATGGTGACCTGAGATATTCCCAAAGGGAAAGTCAATTCAGGCAGCAAATCAGTATCACTCAGAAAACCCTTCCCTGTAGCCCCTCTGAGAATTATCAAGGGGGAGAAAAGTCCATGACGAAGAGCCATGTTGGAGGTCAGGAATGAGCACTAGGGAACATTTCCTGTGAGCACTCCACAGGGAGCTTAGCCCTGAAGCCTGTCGTCAAATGACTACCTGCTATCATTGAAATAAAAGGGGGCACAGACAGTGTTCTTCCAAGGAGGTGGCTTCTCCCATGGCTTCTTCTGCACGGTGGGACTTTCTTTGTACTGATTTGGCTTGGCTTCCAACCAGCAGCTCCCCTGTCCCCCACCCATGATCAAAGGCTCATGAAAATGCTTCCTTATATGCCAACACTTTCCTTCCCTTGACATTTACACCTGACTGCCATAGAAAACCAGAGGCCTTCAGGAGGTGGTTCTGTTCCAAGTCTGCTGGTGGAAGCCATCAGGCCAGTGACGAGACAGACGCTTGATAGCTGGGCTTGGGTTTCCCATGGTCTTTTCAGTGTCCAGTGCTTCTCTCTGCAGTGTCAGATTCATGCCAGATGGACTTGCCCTGCTCTGCTGTCCCTATCTACCTATCCTGAGCCAGCCAGAACCAACCACAGGACATGCCACTGGAGCTCAGGGAAACAAGGGACCAGATTCCATCTCAGCTCATGAGGTCCCTTACCTTTGTTTTCCCAACCTTCTTTTTTTTTTTTTTGTCATTTCAAGACAGGGTCTCCCTGTAGCCTCAGCTGTCCTGGAACTCACTCTGTAGACCAGGCTGGCCTTGAACTCGCAAAGATCCACCTGCCTCTGCCTCCCAAGTGCTACGGTTAAAGGCATGCGCCACCACGCCCAGCTCCCGACCTTCTTTAATTTTTGGGTGTGATTCAATGTGCACTGGACTTCTGGCACCTCAGATCCCTTCCTTGAAGCATTATTATAAACAATACCACACACACACACACACACACATCATACAAAAAAATGAAAAAATGCCAAATTTCTTATAGCATGAATATAGGTAAAATAACTGCAAGGCACATTGTAAGTGATGGAAATATTTGATTTTGATATGTATTAATTGCATTTTAAAATATTAAGCTTAAGCATTCCTCCAGAAACTAGTGTGTAGATTCTTAAAGATTATATGATTTAGCAGAAAGCGTTTGGATTTTGGAAATTGAAACACACACAGCAATATTCAGGTCCTGGTTCTCTGTAGTACAAAATATGCAATCTTGGAGAAATAAATTAACCTTTAGAACCTAGTTTTTTAATGTATTTTTTATTTTATACATATATTTACACAAGATTACATTACAAATCAAATCTATACCCGTGTCCCCCTACCCACCCCCACCAGAGCTCATGCATTCTGCCAAACATGTTTTTCATCTTTTTTGTCAGTCTTTCTCAAAATTCTTGATGCAGAAGTTGACTGTTTCAAGCAGAAGTTCACTGTTTCAATCAGTTTGACACAGTCTTTTCTGTTGTTCTTTCCAATATGCATCACTCCCAACTACTTGGACAAAAGCTCCAAGGAGCCCTGCACAAGAAATACTTACAACTAGGTAATGGGCGCTAGCATCCACAGGTGAGGGATACCATTTGTTCGTTTTTCTGGGACTGTGTTACTTCACGTAGCACAATATCATCTAGTTCCATCCATTTACCTGCAAAGTTCATGATGTCGTCTTTCTTTACCACTGCATAGAACTCCATTGTGTAGATGTACCACATTTTCTCTATCCACTCGTCAATTGAGGGGCACTTGGGTTGGAAGAAACTACTTTTATAGACAGGTGTGGCATTCACACCTGTCATCCCAATACTTGGGAGGCAGAAGTAGGAGAATCAAGAGTTCAAAGCCAGCCTTGGCTGTATAGCAAGTTTGAGACCAGCCTGGGCTATAGGAGACCCTGTCTTAAAACAAACAAACAAACTTACAAACAAATAAAAACTCTACCCGCTTTGCCTGTGACAGGAGATACAATAGGATTAAAGTAAACTGTATAAATGTGTGTGCATTTGCACACACATACATGCAGAGCTGTATCTGACCTATGGCAGTTTTCTATACCTCACTCTGGTGCCTACTTCATAGTGTTGCTTCTAAGAGCTGAATGGGATGTAGAGGAAATTCCAGAGCTGCCCACATTGTGTTTTGGCCAACTTGGGAAGCTAGTGCTGTCATATAGCTGGGAGATACCCACAGAGCCATTAGGTATGTAAAGAACCAGAATGTGGCAGGTGGTGCTGACAATGAGGGAGGGAGAGGGCAGGTGATCCCAGATCATTACGTGAGTGGATGGATGGTGGTTGTGTTTAGAGGAATGGATTTGAGGGGAAAGGTGAGTTGAGTGGACAGTGCCATGTGTGACATGTCTACAGCCCAGGATAGGAGTGTTCCAGGAAGAGCAAGGAGTCACCCTCATCTGGGAATAATTTTTTTTTTTTGGTCTTTTCAAGACAGGGTCTACCTGTAGCCCCAGCTGTCCTGGAACTCACACTGTAGACCAGGCTGGCTTTGAACTCACAAAGATCTGCCTGCCTCTGCCTCCCAAGTGCTAGGATTAAAGGCATGCACCACCACGCCTGGCTCTGGGAATAATTTAATTGAGGCCCAGAGAATAGCTAGAATCATTAGCATTCAAAGTCATGTCATTCTATGAGCCTGGACACAGTGCGACAGCATTGAACAGGCAGGTGTAGTCCAAGGGGCCTCAGCCAAGACCTACTCATTTGAGGCTTTTCTTGTGCAAGGTCAGGATGGAGCTGAGTTAACAGAGTTACCTCAGCTTCTCTTGGGTCTGGGGGAACGTGCTAGCTACAAAGCACAAAAGTAAAACTGCTGTTCTTTACCTCGGTAAGGACTGAATTTATACAAGGATGTGCTTTCTCCAGTGCCTGGCACTGATCAAGGCTGCCATTTGGGCCAATAGAGCCTCTAGATGGGGGTCATCTGGCTGGAGTATTGCAAAATATGGCATTAAGTTTAATGTGTGACTTACTGCAGGAGACACAGGGTTGTGGAGTTGGCCAGGAGGAAAAGGAGCCGGTGATCTAAAGTTCTCTTGACTGTAATGGAGTTAGATATACTTGATGGGAGCTAAAGATTATTTAGCCAGTTCATTAGCAGGAAATACTATTGGAAAAGCGACTTTAGCTGGAAGGAGAACTCACACCACAGCTCAGTGTTATGTTTTGGGTGAAGCCTTCTGTGAACTTAGTAGGAAAACAACGGGACTAAGAGCCTGTGAGCCATGCTGTGAGCTGGAACCTGGAGGGAGTAGTCCTAGGGGTCTGGGAAACATGGGGTTGACATCACTGGGGAACCCAGGAAACAGCTGGGGTATAGGTCCTAGTCACAGAGGGGACAGATAGTCCAGGCAGGTGCTTAGACCCCAGCAAGGTGATTGGTATGAGCCTCTCGTGGGAACCTGGGGATGTTGGGAGCATCAAGGGAGGCTGGAACAAGTAGAATGAACAGAACAGAGCTGCATTAGTACAGATGTTAATTAGTAGTAAGTCCAGATGCTAGTCTTTCTAGAACTGTAGGAACCATGCATTGCTCTTCCTATTGGACAGGCAAGGCTGTTGACATGCAGAAGGTAAACAGCTGAACCAGTATCTAGTAGCTAGTGCTGTGATTTGGATAGCATCTGAGCCTGTTTGCCCAAGGCTGAGGTGCTGGGAGCTTGGTCCACATTGCCAGTGTCAGGAGGTGCTGGGAGCTTGGTCCACATTGCCAGTGTCGGTAGGTGCTGGGCCTTTAAAAGGTGGGACTTGGTGGGAAGTCCTTAGGTCACAGGGAACTAACGTTGTTCTCTAGGACCTGGCATTCTCAGAAGCAGACTGTGCTGTGAGAGAGTGAGCAGTCCCCAAATAACTCTTCGGCTTCCTGTCATGTCTCCCTCTTGACTATGATGCCTTCTGCCATGCAGCTTTTACCAGAGCTGATTGCCTGCTCCATGCCCTTGAACCTCTCAGACTATGAGCTAAATACATCTGTTTCATTTACAAATTGCTCGTAGAAAAAGAAACATGAATATCCCTCCGAAGTGGCTCTACTAAGATTTGAAGCCATGTCTGTCTGGCTCTAAGCTCAAGAATCGTGCTCCCTTCCATAGATACCGAGATTCATGAATACAGCAGGGCCAAAAGAAGCAGAAGCCTGGGATTCCACAAGTGCTCAGAGATCACCCACAGGCCCTGGGAGACCAAGCTTCAGGCCGCCCAAGCCAGCCTTAGTACTGAGAGCTAAGTAGGGATGGGTCAAGTGTTGGCTAAGGCTCTATGTGTGGGGAAAATGGTCAAGGTGGCCAGGTAGGGCCAACCCACAAGGGGTGGTGTCCTCAGTCCCCTGAGCTCCAGCGCGAAGGGGCTGCTGTTGAAGAGGCCCATGAGGAAATGTATAGGCACAAAGTGCCTGGTTCCTTCCTATTAGGCAGGGTTTATAGTCCCAGAAGTGTTTTTGAGTGTTTTTTTTATTGCTCCCTAACAATGGATAGATTATTCCCCATATAAAATTGTTCTTAATCAAGAGTAGCGCCCATTAAATTGCCTTGACAACAGGTCCAATTTGAGGTGTTAGAGGATTTCTCCTTGCCCCCCCCCCCCCAGCTTTCCCAAGCAGCCCATGTGATGCTGTACATGCCTCTCAGGTAAAACTCAGAGCATCTTCCAAAGACAGGGTAGCATGGGCCCATGCCAGAGCTTCCATTCTGCCTTCTGGCTAGATGACCATTGACTTCCTGTGTACCTTGCTAGGCCTCAGGAAGACAGACTCCAAGGCCCCCAGTGTGTAACAGCATCCAACAAATGTTATACATTGTTCACAATGAGGAGGTTTCTCCTGGAAGACTTCAGAGCCCTAACTCATTCTGGTAGAAATAAAAACATTTGTGTTTTAATTCTGTCTTATTCACTTGTTGTCTGGCCTTGGGCAAGCCTCTGTGCCCCTTTGCCCATTTCTTTGTAGGACTGCAGAGATGGCTCAGAGGTTAAGAGCACTGTCTGCTCTTGTAGAGGATCCTGGTTCAATTCCCAGAACCCATGTGGCAGCTAACAGCCATCCATAACTCCAGTTCCAGATGGTCTAATGCCCTCTTCTGGCCTTCATGGGCATTGCATTACATGGATGCACTTACATACATGCAGGCAAAACACTGATCCACATTAAACATACAAACAAACAAACAAACAAACAAACAAATAAACGTGAGGGCGTATATATATATGCATACATGTGTGGTGACAATTCCTTCCTGGGCCTTGAAGGGCTGGGTGTGAAGATATGGGGGCAGGTGCTCATGGGAAAATTCAGTGGAAAGAAAAAAATGTTTGGAGAGTTGTAGGCCAGAACACCACTCCTAGGGAACTTTGCACTGGGCTGTAGATGATGGGTGGAGAGTAGAGCAGAGAGGCCACTGGAGGCCAGGGAGAAGCATGCCTAAGAGCACAGAGGCATGAAAGAGAGACACAGGGAAGGATGGGGAATGTGGCTCTTGGGGTGAATCAGGGCTGCCTGCCAAAGGAGGAGGACTTTTTGGTGTAAGCTCTGCCAAGCTGTCACACATGAGTGGTCAAATACAACTCCTTGGGAACAGTGCTATTTCTTTTAAACCATCAGAATAAACCCTGATACTCACTGGTGATAAGGCTTGTGGGGTCTTTTTCTTTCCAGTTTTCCAGTTAGGTTTTCTTAACTGGAATCCTTCCAAAGCCAGGCATGGTGAAATGCATGACCACACAGTGGCAGGGACTGTCCTTTCCATGTGGCCTGTGGCTCCCCCAGTTCCCCAGCTCTGGCTGGAGGAATCTGGACTTTCTCCCTCCAATACAAGCTATCCTTCATCTGAGTTTAAAATCCAAGTCTACCCTGGCCAGAAAATGCTTCTTATTTTTTCTTTTTCAGATTGGGAGAGTTCTTGTATCAGAATTAACTTTCTTGAGGAAGTATTGGACAATGTGGTGGTGATGAACCTAAAGGGCTTGAGGACTGTGAAGCAGAAATTAGCTTCACGGCATGAGCTGGTCCATTCAGGATGACTGGATGGAGAGGATGACCCCCCTTTCTCCACTCTCTTCCAGTGAGAACAGCTCTTGTCCCATATTCCCTGAATCTACCCATGCCACTAACATGCTCCCCAAATCTGAGATCATTCACCCTATCCCTTCTCCCCCTTCATGTCCCTCAGCCTCCTGAGGGTCCTCCACCCTACCCGCTCCATCTCATCCCCTGTTTTGACCCCACTCTCCCCACCCAGCTCAGACCTTCAGGCTCTTGTGGCAGCACCATCTTGCATTAGTCCAAGCAGTGATTCTCACATCTGTCTCCAGCTGGAATTTCATCAGTTCCTGCAGATCAAGCACCAGTGGCAGCTATCTTGTGATCTTCGCCTCCTTTTCCAGCCTCAGGTTACCTTCTCCTTTTTATTTACCCAGATGCCCAAGCCTGTGGCATCCCTTCTCATCTGGAAGTCACACATCTCTCCCCAAACTCCAGACACACACGGTCAGGTGACCGTACCCTCCCCCACCAGCTGTATGCCATTTACCTTCCTCTATCTTGCTTATCACCTTCTCCTGTCCTGTCCCCTTTAAATCTTCTCTCTCCTTCATTCCCTATGACTATCACCACCATCTAACCAAGAGTTGGACATTATCCCATGTGTCCCTCTCTCCCTCGCCCAAGGTGGTGTTGGACAGTTTCTTACTGTGACAAAACACACTACCTAAACAACAGAAAGGAGGAAAGATCTGGTTCAAGGTTTCAGTGCATGGTTGTTGGCTGGCTTCATTGCTGTGGGTCTGAGTAGAGGCTAAACAGCGTGGTAGAGAGAGAGAGAGAGCAGCAGAGTGAAGCAGCTCACCTCATGGTGGGCAGGAAGCAGAGAGGGTGACAGGAAGGGGCTGGGACCAAGATATGTCCTTGAAGAGCATGGCTCCAGAACATCTATCAACTGGACCCCGTCTTCCACAGCTCTACCCCCCCAATAGTATTTTCAAATTATTTTTTTATTTTAAATTTATGTTTATCCTGAAGAGGTCCATTCCCCTGGAGCTGGAGTTCCAGGTGGTTGTGAGTGCGGAATTGTGGGTATTGGAAACAACTGAACTCTGGCCCTCTGCAAGAACAATACATGCTTTTAAACTCTTTAACTACTGAGCTCTCCAGCAAGGGGTTAATCCTCTAATAAAGGCGGAGTCTCAGGATACCAAAGACCCACCTCTGAACACTGCTTGCATAGGAGAACAGCCTTCCAATTCATGAGGCTTTCAGGAGTGGGGGGGACAGCTCATACCTGAACCACAGCACCTGAGTTCTGTTGATGGGGGATGGGGGGGCATGCAGCTCATACCTGTTCTGTTGATTTAACTCCAAAATACTGGCCAAGACCCCCCTTTCCTTGGGGACAACATTTCTTTTGTCTTTGGCTATCTGTCCCTCTCCTGGATGCTTTCTATGTAGTAACCGAGGGATTTTTTTTTTTCTGTAATACATAAATACATATCCAGACGAATTATCTTTCTTTTTTTTTTTTTTTTTTTTTTGTTTTTTTGGACTTTTCTAGAAAGGGTTCTCCCCTGCCACGCTGTTGGAACTCATTAGCATACCAAGCTGGCCTTGAATCACAGAGATCCACCTGCCTCTGCCTCCCAAGTGCTGAGATTAAAGGTGTGCACTACCACGCTGTGGTGGTTTGAATGAGTGTCCCCCATAGGCCCTAGGTATTCAGACGTTTGTCTCCAGTTGGTGGCGCTGTTTTTGGAGGTCTTGGGGCGTGTGGCTGTGCTGGAGGAAGTGTGTCACTGGGGGCAGGCTTAGTGAGCTTAGCAAGCCTCGTGGTCTACAGTTGCTCTCTCTCTCTGCTTCCTGTGCTCTTTGCAAGATGTGACCCTCGGCATGCTGCTCCAGATCCAGCCGCCATGCCTCCCCACAATGACTCTAATTCCCTGGAACCGTCAATCGTAGCTCAAATAAACTCTTCCTTTTATAAGTTCCTTGGTCATGGTGTTTTATCACAGCAACAGAAAAATGACTAATACAGTAATTTGGACCAGAGATGTGGGCTTTAGCTGTGAAGCATGACCATGTGGATGTTTGGAGAAATGTGAAGACTTTGGAACTTTGGCTAGAAAGGCTGTTGACTACTGTAAGCAGAGCTTAAGGGCCATTCTAGTGGAGGCCTGGAAGAAGCATGGCTGCAAAAGATGTGGTTCCAGGGGAAATAAAGACTTAGGCAGCAACCGGGATATTTGATAAAGAGTCTGCAGCAGTTTCCCACAGCCCCATGTTTGCATGATGTAAGTTGAAAAGCAATGGTGATGTCTTTGGCGGAGGATAATTAAGACAGCCTAAGTAGAAAAGGTGGCTGGCTTAATGTGAATATTATGCAATCATACAGTGAGAAGAGCAGATGAGGCAGAAAGAATGCAGAATGTACAGTTTGGATCTGATAACTGCACTAGGAAGATTAAAGGTGGGGCCAAGGCTTGTGAAAGAGAGTTTCCTTTTGATAAGGAGATTAAAGTGATTAAGGAAGGGCCTCGAGATTTACAAGCAAACAAAGAATCAGTACCTTCAGGGAAGACCACACCCAGCTAATCCTCCCGCAAGTCCAGGGCAGAGAAAAATTACAAATGTTGTTAAAGTAGGAGAGATTCCATCCGAACTTGCAGCCAGATTCAGCAATTTCATTCACTTGGTACTGGCTTTAGAGGCAAGAAGTTTTCAAGAGTGAAGGGGTCACTCAGTTCTTCCTCCACGGTTTCAGCGAGCCAGAGGCCAGGCAGAGTCGTAGCAGGGGGTCCCTGAATAAAGAAGGCCCTGTAGGCCACTGCGTGAAGCTGTGGTGTGAAGGCTGGTGGCAGTGGAGACCCCAAGAAGACTTTTGACATGCCAGACCTGTTGAGATATTTGCCAAGGAGAGCTGCATAAGGGAGTGGTACCAGCCTAAGAAAGAGATGTATGTTGCAAGCAAAGCTGGAATTGCTGAGCCATCTAAGCCCTTTGGAAGTCAAGTCCCAGAGGTTGCAGTGGAGCTACTGGACTTGGTGTTTGCCCTTTGGTTTTTGGTCTTGTTTTGGTCCCTATTTCCTCACTATGTCTCTATTCCTCCCTTTTGGAATGGGAATGTGTATTCGGTCCACTGTAACATTGGGAGTATGTAATTTGTCTTTTGATTTTACAGGCACTTACAGTTAAGAGATTGGCCTGAGTCTCAGAAGAGACTTGGACTGTAGACTTTTGAATGGCATTGAAACTGGTAAAGACTATGGGGACTTTTAAGGTTGGACTAAATGCATTTTGCATTTTATATGGTCAGGAGCCTATGGGGGCCAGGGAGTGGAATGTGGTGGTTTGAGTGAGTGTCCCCCATAGGCTCTAGGTATTCAGACGTTTGTCTCCAGTTGGTGGCACTGTTTTTGGAGGTCTTGGGGTGTGTGGCTGTGCTGGAGGAAGTGTGTCACTGGGGGCAGGCTTAGTGAGCTTAACAAGCCTCATGATCTACAGTTGCTCTCTCTCTCTCTGCTTCCTGTGCTCTTTGCGAGATGTGACCCTCGGCATGCTGCTCCAGATCCAGCCGCCGTGTCTCCCGCCACAATGGACTCTAATTCCCTGGAACCATCAATCGTAAGCTCAAATAAACTCTTCCTTTTATAAGTTCCTTGGTCATGGTGTTTTATCACAGCAACAGAAAAGTGACTAATACACACGCTGAGCTCAAATTACTTCTTAAAAACAGTTCAGGGGGCTGATGGCCTAACACTGAAGAGTGCTGACCGCTCTTGCACAGGACCTGGGTTCAATTCCCAGCACCCACATGGTGGCTGAAAACTGTCTTTTACTCTAGTTCCAGGGGAATCCGACACCCTCTTCTGATCTCCAAGGCATTGCACAACATGGGTGCACAGACCTACATGCAGACAGGACATTCATACACATACAAAAATTAAAAATAAATAAAAATAAATAAATGATAAAAAAAAAAGTTCAGGGGGAGGGGAAGGGAAATATGCCTGAACTGAATTGGAAAATGATGTATGAAATACACAAAGCATCAATAAAAAATAAATAAATAAATAAATAAAAACAGTTCAGTAAGTCCTCACCTCTGTAGGGCATCACCCAAACCCCCCAAATGATTCTCAAGGTCCTTCCCTATCAGACTCACCACTCCCTCTCAAGCTTCATCTTCTGTTCCCCTTTTTATTTTGAACCTGGGCTCCAGAGTCTGATGGCATGGGTTCAAATCTTAGCTCCGTACCCTATTGGCTGTGAAATTTTTTGGCAAGTTAACGAACATCATTTGTCCTTTCATCTCTCGATCTGTAAAGTTTTGGTTGTGAGGATTAAATGAGATCAAGTGTGTGGGACAGTGCCTGGCCCATAGGAAGTGTCCGAGTGCTGCTCTCTGGCTCCTCCTGCTTTCACGAGTGGGAGTCCTGTGTGTGCTCCCCACTGGTGGTCACCCCCTTGCTGCCTTCCACTCTGAATTGTCCCCTAAATGTCTACAGCGCTCCCCTGCTTTATCTGCTCAGATTCTTCCTTCCTGCCCCCCAGTCTCCCTCCCACCCTTTCCTAAGATGGCCCTTCCTGCCCCCCCTGGTCTAGCCTCTGTCGCCTAGCTGCAGACTGCCTTCCTTCTTCTGGCTTCAGAAATGGACCTGAACACTAGGAATAGAAATTTTCCCTGGGTACCGGTCACAGACCCCACGGTTGGAGGGGCCGGGTCCCTGCATTCTGCCCAGCATGCACTTTGTGACATCTATTTTGTCTATCAGAGGCTTGTTTGTCCTGAAGCTCCACAGCCCATGCCCATGACTCCAAGGTTCTGGGTTGTTAGGATGGAATGCAGACCCGGCAGACCCTCAGTGTAACAGTGTTGCTCTCATCGGCTCTGTGTCCTGGTACTGCAGGCATCATAACTGTTAGGATGGAATGCAGACCCGGCAGACCCTCAGTGTAGCAGTGTTGCTCTCATCGGCTCTGTGTCCTGGTGCTGCAGGCGTCATAATTGTTAGGATGGAATGCAGACCCGGGAGACCCTCGATGTAGCAGTGTTGCTCTCATCGGCTCTCGTGTCCTGGTACTGCAGGTGTCATAATTGTTAGGATGGAATGCAGATCATAATTCTTTTGAAGTTGTCCCCATTCCTGCCCCTCACCACTAATAATGTTTTGTTGCTGAAGTCCTCCCTCCAAGGGCTTCAGCTTGCTTTTCTCAAATGCCCCGCCCTCCCGACTGCCTCGAATGTATCGTAAATCTTCCACGGAAATCCCCTGCACTTACAGATGAACCCAGTATGCTGATCACAGCTGCACGGTGTGACCTCCGTGGTGTGATGAATGCGGCTCCCTTGTTTGTGACACAGCCTTCAACAGTGGGGGTGTCAGGATAACTCTACTCAGCACTTGTTAGCTGGCTAAAGCCCAGAACCTTAGTGTGACCCATTGACTTCACAGGTGACCACAAAGGGCTCACAGGTGAGGTGACTTTCTCAAAGTCACTCAGTAAAGCTGGAAATCACTTCACACAAACTAGAATCAAAGGCCACATTTCCTGATTTTCACTTAATTTTTCCAATACATTAAAAGCCTCCTGGAGAATACACATAACAAAGTTAACCAGCTTAAGCTGGGCGTGGTGGCTTGTGCCTTTAATCCCAGCACTCCGGAGGTAGAGGTAGGCGGATCTCTGTGGGTTCAAGGCCAGCCTGGTCTATAGAGCAAGCTCCAGGACAGCTGGGACTAAAAGGGAGACCCTGCTTCAAAAATACGAAGAAAAAAAAAAAAAAGGAAAAAAACAAAGTTAACCAGCTTAATCATTCTTAATAATTCTTTTTCTTTCTGTGTATGTGGGGGGAGTATATGTACGTTTTCATGTAGCTGTATACACCATGTACACGTGCATGTAAAGGCTACAGGTCAATGGTAGGAGTCCGGGATATCACCCTCCACCTTTTTTTTTTTTTTTTTGAGACAGGGTTTCTCACTGAACCTGGACTTTATTGGTTCAGCTAGACTGCCTGGCCAGTGTGCTCCGGGGATCTGCCTGTCTCTGCACCTTCCCTCCCGCCTCTGCCCCCCCGCCCCTCCCCAAGTGCTGGGATTACAGGCATGCACCACCATATCCAGCTTTTATGTAGTTGCTAGGAAGCAAACCTTGGTCCCCATGCTTGTGTGGCAGGCACTTTACTGAGCTATCTTCCCTGGCCTATCTTAATTCTTTTGTCTCCCTGTAACGTCTCCATCTCACAGGGATCCACCTGCTTCTGCCTCCCCAGTACTGGGATTAAAGGTGTGCATCATCACACCCAGCAAGCTTAATCATTAAAAACATTTTATTTTTATTATTTTTATGTATATGTGTACTGCCTGCCTGCAAGTGCACCGTGTTCTACAATGCCAGGAGGGCAAAAGAGAGCATCAGATCTCCTAGAACGGGAGATACGGACGGTTGCCCATCACCATTTAGCTGCTGAGAATCGAACCCGGGTCCTCTGAAAGAGCAGTCACTGCTCTTATCCACTGAGCCATCTCTCCAGCCCCAAACTTAATCATTTTTAAAGTAGGAAGTCCAGAAGGCTTGGAACACATTCACCTTGTTTTCCACACATCCATAGAATACTACAAACTGTAGAATTTTTTATCTTGAAAACCTGAAATTCCATTCTCATTAAATGCTAACTCTCTACTACCTCTGCATCCCCAGCCCTGTCAAGTACCATTGTACTCCTGTCTCTGAAGAATTTGACTTCTCTCAGGACTTCATATGTTGGGATCTTGCAGTTGCTTATCTTTTTGTATCCGACTTATTTCCCTGAACAGAGTCCCCCAAAATACAGACTTGTTGTTAGCATTCTGTTTCCATGTTAAGGCTGAACAACATTCCATTTACAGTGGTGCACCAATAAGATACTGTTAAGGAGTTCTGGAATTCTGAACAGGGTGACTTTCCCAGACGCATTTCCAAAACTACCCACTAGGGGGGAGTAAAAGACTCAGAAATGTTCAATGAGCCTCAATAGTGTCAAGCTTCCTGGCCCGGCATCTTCTGTGTATCTCTCTCAGCCATCCATGTATACAGTTACAAGATAATGGATTTCACATCCGACAGCAGCCTTGGATAAACTAGAGATACCATCAGCCGTAACTTAAGTGCATGTCTTCCTCATAGTCTGGCTAACCCAAGGCACAGAACTTCATTTCAGATAGTGGTTTCAGATCGTATTCTGTCTTAATTCACTTTAGTTCAGTGGCCTCTGATAGTATAAACGTCAAAATCACCTGGGTGCTCTTTCCAAAACACACATATAGAGGTCTCAGCCAAGCTCTATTGTCAGAGTGTCTGGGGCCCAGGGATAGAGACTATATTTTGATTCTGGCCCATGATTTCTTGTTAAGAACCAGTATATTCGTTCTTTAACTTTAATAACTGTAGGGAAGGGTGTCTTTTGAGGAAAAAAAAAACCTCAGAGGTCAGAGTATATGAATTCTGAAAAATATTTTCTTCTTGATAAAGAAGTGGCTGAAGGAACTGGTATTTATGGGAACCTTATCCGAACAAAGATAGGGCTTTCCTATAGACAGCACTGTGTGTGTGTGTGTGTGTGTGTGTGTGTGTGTGTGTGTGTGTGTGTGTGTGTGTAGAGGCCAGAGGTCAATATCAGATGTCTTCCTGAATTGTTCTCCACCTGTTTTTTTGAGATAGCATCTCTGACTGAAGCTCACCAATTGAGCTAGATTGGCCATCGAGCCCCGGAGATCCTCGTTATCTCTGCCTCACCAGTGCTGGGATTACAGGCTTCTATGCCCCACTACCGTGCCCAGCTTTTTTATGTGGGTGCTGAGGATCAAAATCAGATCCTCAAGTTCACATGGCAGGTTCTTTAATAACTGAGCCACATCCCAGCACTTACATTTTAACACACTAAGAACCTAGACATCAAATTCAAAACCAAGGCAGTCCTGGGCAGCGTCAGGATCCAAGGACACAGTTCCCAACAGCCACGCTTAGGAACCAAACTCTTTAGTGTAAGATCAGAGCTCATATATCAATGGCGTCTGAGATATTATGAGGGTTTTTCTGTTGTAATCAGAAAAAGAGGTCTTTATTTTATATTATCAAAATGGCTCCGTAAACCCAAGCTGGGTCCTCACCTTGACTGCCCCATAGCAAGCTATGGGACCCACAGCAAGTCTTGTCCCCTCTTCAAGCCTTGGCCTTCCCTGAGTTATGAGAGGATTGGATCATGTTGGTCTCTAAGGATCCTTTAAGTCCTGAAAATGTGATGATTCTCTTAGTATTAATAATCTTGATTTGTAGTTAATACTCTAGCAAAGAGCAGAAGAAATATTCAGCGATGTAATGAATGACAGAGACTATTGACCATGTCGTTAATTTATTTAAGGCACATACACTGAATTCAAAGGAGAAAATATCGCTTCTGATAATATATTGAACTGTTAGTATCCTCAGCTTAGCAAAAGCTTTCCAGAGGGAGAATCACCTGTCAGTGCACTCTTGACGTTTTTGCTTGCTGATCCATAGCTGCCATTTGCCCAGCGGGTTCATATTTACAGTAAAGGCCATGCATGTGGATTCTCTGGATGAATATTAAATAACTACATAAACATCAAGGTCACAGTAGCAAGAAAGGCTCTGCACAGGGCCATGGGAGGCCCGCATTGATCTCCTGTGAAGTTCCATTCTCGAATCCTGCTGACAAGCGGGAAGCAATTGATGTGGACCATTATTAAGGCTTTAAGTGTTTCTCCATTGTTAAAGATCTTTTACAAGCCCGGAATAACTGATAGTGCCCAAGGAATTGGCAAAAGCTTCACTTAGAAATATAGGCTGGTCAAAGAGGTAAGTACATACTGGAGTGCAAATAGCTTGGGCCGGGCTTACACAGCAAAGGTGGAGGCTGACAGGAGTCCAACTCCAGGGCGCATCACCAACTTGGCCTGCTGTGTGCTGTTGTCAGTGCCCGTGTAGAAGCTGCAGGGAGCACAGATGCTCTTAGTCTCGTCTATCTTAACATGCTCTCCTAACATTTTGTTGATCCACTTCCTCAGCCTCTGGACCTCATAGATGTCTGGATGTCCTGGGCTGTGTTCTGTTGTCTCAACTGAGTCCCTCAGCATGGCTGGTTTATAGAGAAATGAGACACCTTTCAGGTTGGGAGGGTGGGGAAGGTCCAATGTCAAGATGCTGTCAGCTGGAGAGGGGCCTTCTTGATGCGTCTTAACACGGCAGAGAGTACCACAAGAAACAGCAGATGCACTAGAGTGTGTAGGGGGACAGGCTGGTCTTCCTTTTCTTATGAAGCCATTCCTGGTGTATGGCTCCACCCTCACGGTCTCATCTAATCTTATCTCAAGTCTCCAGCACATAAACCTTGGGGGAACACCCTCAAACCACGACACTGGGGGAACCAATCAGGCACCTATGAATTATATACAAGCACATGTCTGGATCTGGATGGGTCGAGGACCCGGATAATCATGGGAGTATCCAGCTGGGAGGAGAGCAGAATACTGTGTTTGACAGTTTAGTTCCTAGGCGGTTTGAACAGACCTAAGTATTGACCAAGTCTGCCAGACACATATAGTAATCATGTAAACAGGGGCTGGAGAGTTGGCCTAGTGGTTAAGAACACCGACTGCTGTTGCAGAGGACCCCGGTTCCATACCCAGCACCCGAATGTTGGCTGAGAACCGTCTTTAACTCCAGTTCCAGGGGAATCCGACACCCTCTTCTGACCTCCAAGGCATTGCACGACACAAGTACACAAACCTACATGCAGACAGTACACTCATACACATAAAAAAACAAATAAAATAAAAAAAATCATGAAAACAACAAACCTGTTTCTCGAGCAGTAGTTCTCTGTTTGGTACCATGCTTGATCCTTTTACATTTCAATTTGTTGCACTTTTACAATGACCTATTGAGGGTTGAAAGGAACACGGAGAAAGGTACAGGGCTTTAGAGTCATTAATTAGTCTAGGACTCAGTCCCAATTATGCTCCCCCACCCCCCAGTTAGCTGGCAAGTTACTTTACCTGTAAAAAAATAATAACTGGGATTTGGGTTGCCAGTCACCTTTCATCATCTGTGTTTTTAGCTTGGTGTGATTATTTTCTCATTTGATCTTCAGACCAGTCTTACTCTTAGAGCTGAGCATGTAGCTCGGTTGGCGAAGGGCTTATCTAGCACTCTTGATCTCCAGTATTGTATAAACTAGGTGTGGTATTGCCTATCTATAATCCCAGCACTCAGGTGGTAGAGACAGGAGGATTAGGAGTTCAAAATCATCCTCAGCTACATAGCAAGTTCAAAGCCAGCCTGGGCAAGAGACCCTACCTCAAAACAAACAAACAAAATCCAAAATGAAAAAAAAAAGAATGATTTTTATCTTATTTAACTGGCATGGAAGGTACAGAGATGTCACTTGCAAGGCCATCCTGTGAATGGCAGCACAGGGCTTGAAGTCAGGTAGGCTGACTCCTTGCCTCCCACACAGCAGCACCTCTCTATTGCCTGTACTGTAACAAGGGAACAGCCGTGCTTTCTGGAAGGTTTGATGAGGTTTGATGAGGTAACTTGCAAAAGTGCCCAACTTGTCATGTCACAGGTAACCCCAGAAGATTCTGGATCACTGCCATTGTTGCTAGTTACATGACATGTTCGAGAGTACATGCTAGTTACATGACACGTTCAAGAGTACAGGAAGAACTGGCAAAATGAGTCCAACTCAGGTCTCACAACTGCCATTTTAATCCATGCCCACTTCCCTTTGGAGTACAGGATTGAGGATGATTCCCATGTTGTTATCTCAGTACCTGCTCTCCCTCTTCCCCTCAACAGTGTCGTCTCCATTGACGATGTTCAGTGAGCACTTGGGATGGGGAGCATTTGTTCCTCACCCATTGTGTGCCAAGGTGCTGCTGTGCTGGGTTTCCAGGGAGACTATAATACTAACTGTTCTTTTCTTCCCTCCCTCCGCCCTTCCCTCCTAGGTCCAAATGGTGAAAGAAGGTGACCCCTCCTGGAAGCCCACTTTTATTGTGAAACCAGACGGTGGTTGTCAGGGCGATGGAATCTACCTCATTAGAGATCCCAATGACATCCGGGTGACTGCGACCCTCCACAGCAGGCCAGCAGTGGTCCAGGAATACATCTGCAAACCTCTCCTTATTGACAAGCTCAAGTTTGATATTCGTCTGTATGTCTTGCTAAAGTCCTTAGAACCCTTAGAGATTTATATAGCCAAAGATGGACTCTCTAGATTTTGTACAGAGCCGTATCAAGAGCCCAGCCCCCAAAACCTGCACGATGTTTTCATGCACTTGACCAACTACTCACTGAACATCCACAGTGGCAGATTCATCCACTCGGACAGTGCCAGCACAGGCAGCAAAAGGACATTTTCTAGCATTCTTTGTAGACTGTCTTCCAAAGGTGTGGATATCAAGAAGGTCTGGTCTGATATCATCTCCTTGGTGATTAAGACCGTCATCGCCCTGACCCCAGAGCTCAAAGTTTTCTACCAGTCAGACATCCCTACAGGGAGGCCGGGTCCCACCTGCTTCCAGGTAACCATGCCAACTCCCAGCCAACTTCCTAGCCTTGACCAGGCTTAGGGAGGGATGTTCGGCTTGTGATGGGAGGAAGGATGGAGTGGGATGGCCAGAGGTGGGGATAGGAGGAATGGCTGTTGTGGCCTCCATGTTAAACCTTGCCTTTCCTAACTGTATGATCCAGGACAAGTTATTTCCCTTCTTTTAACTATAGACAAGGCTAATCTTCCCTACCATAAAAGATTATTATGAGAGCTCGATGAGGTAACATGTCGTTTATACATTCACTCAACAATTTTACCACATGCTTAGTAGGGATCAGGCATTGCTCTAAGCCCCTCCTGCCCAATTCTCAGTGGGAGGAGCTCTGACGAGTCTTACAAGTGCTAGAACCACATAGGAAAGGTGTCCCAGGTCTTTGGGCTTGTGGAAGCATCTCACATTCTCTGGATAGGTCAGGAAAGGCTCCCTGAAAGAAATGGCAGTTACACTGAAAGTAGAGGTGAGAGATGGAGCAGGAGAAAGACAGGACAGGAGCAAGCACAGAATTCTCTGGGTGGAGACACAGTAACTGTGGAGGGAAGAAGAAACCCTAGTGTGCTGGAGACACTAAAAGAGATTCAGTGTGGTGAGAGGGTGGGTTTTGATACAGAGATGTAGATGGAGATGAGAGAAGATGAGGTGGGAGAAGTAGGTAGAGCCAGCTCAGAGAGTCTGAGGGATTGGACTGATCCAAGACTGGTCACAAAGGGATTGCTAGTCAGACAGAGAGGATGCTGGCTCTGAACAGGAAGGTCTTCATAGACATGAAGACATGAAGAGAATACATAGATCTGGGTCCCATTTAAGGAGGTCAAATGGCTAGACTAGGTGACTGGGTAGGGCTGGGAGAAAGAAGAGATGGTATCAGAGAGAAAGGAAGAAGTGGACACAGGTGGCTTGGGCACTTGGATGGAGAGAGGCCACTATCAGAGGACCAGACTAGCAGGGAAGGCCAGCAACTGAACGCAAAGTGCCTGTGTGGCAGCCAAGTGATGATGCCTAGTGGACAAATGGACATTAGGTTGGAGTCCAGGGGAGAGAGCTGGGCTGGAGAAAGAACTGGGACTAATCCATACTGGTGACTTGGAGGCATGAGAAGATGTGGAGAGGACCCTGTGACACCTCCACCTCACCAAAGGAATGACAGAGGCTGGAACCAATGAAAGAGACTGAAAGTGGCATGTGATACCCAGAAGTAGCATCAAAGGTGAACGTGCTTAGAGAAGACACAGGCAGGGCCTGCAGCCCCAGACATTTCTAGGATGTCAGGCAAGACCATCCCCCAAACTGTCCATCATGTTCAATGACAGGTGTCCTGGGGACACCACAGAGAATCATCCTCAACAAATAGCCAGCTTGTAAGAGGGAGGAAATGGAGACCGGGGTAAAACATCTTTGGGGACACTTAGTTGTCAGGGGTGAGATAGGGGACATGGAGGCCAGGGACTCGGGGGTGCATTCTCTCCTACCACCAGATCTGTCAGAGGAGCGACAGAAGATGAGACAGGCCCCTCTGGGCCCCCTCCACCTACTCCCTAAAACTGTTTTATAGCCCGTTGTGCATGTGTGTACATGTTGGGGGAATAAAAGAATACATAGAACATGTTCAAATGGTCACACCTGACCGAACCGAAATCAAGCTCTCTCGTTGGTATGCTCCTCCCCTCCCGTTCCCCAGCCCATGCCCTACGTAGCCAGTACCCTGAATGTTATGTTTCTCATCTCCTTGCTTTTCAAAACTACCTATTGCTATGCATGGATGTACCCCTGAACAGTATACTGCCATGTTTGACTGGCGTCTGAGCTTTAGAAAATCCCCAGTATGAAATGTGTGGTCTCCTGGAGCACTCCAGTATTTCCGGGGTCTATCCACGTTGCTATAGCCAGTGGCGTGGCCTCACCTGCACTGCTGTGTGGGGCATTTTTTTTTTATATTTTATTTTTTTGTTGTTTTCTGTGTGCGTGACTGTATTACCTGCATATGTTATTTTTTAATTTTATTTATTTTTTATGTGTATGAATGTACTGTCTGCATGCAGGTTTGTGTACCCGTGTTGTGCAATGCCGCGGAGGTCAGAAGAGGGTGTCGGATTCCCCTGGAACTGGAGTTCTCCTGGAATTGGAGTTACAGACGGTTCTCGGCCACCATGTGGGTGCTGGGGATCGAACCCAGGTCCTCTGCAAGAGCGGTCCATGCTCTTAACCACTAGGCCATCCCTCCAGCACCTTACCTGCATATATGTAAGTGCACTTGTGTTGTGGAATGACCACAGGGGTGAGAAGAGGATGTCAAACGTCCTAGAACTGGTGTTACAGATGGTTGTTGGCCGCCATGTGGGAACTGAACCCAGGTCCTCTACAAGAGCATCCAGTGGTCTTAATCATTGAGCCATCTCTCCAGCCCCTGTATTCCTTTGTAAAATCCACAATTTATTAGTTATGTCAAGGAAGGTCTGGGTGTTTCTGGCTGTGGTACGAGGATAACAGGCAACAGGGAGGAGGAGTGAGGAGGGAGTGGGACAGAGTTTCTCACAAAGAGAAGGAAGCTGGGCCCCAAATCTGGAGAGGCTGCTCAGGTTCTGGGCCACGTTAGTAAGGTCATAATAGAAGGAGGGGACTCAGACAGTGGCCAGATGGGCATTCGGCCCCAGGCCATTGGTTCCCAGTCAGTATGGCCTGCTCAGCCATGAGGAGGGAGTTTAAGACCTTAGAAAGGGCAAGTGAACAGGACTCAAGGCAGCGCCAGCGCAAACAATTCTTGACCCAAGCCACCACAAAGTAAGAGCGGCGGAGACAGTTGTGACGTGGTCACATCCAGGGCTCATCCAAGGGGACTGTGTGGTTCTGCCTGTTTGGTACTGACAGCTATTCTAGGAGGATCACATGGGGCCAGGCAAGCATGGCCAAGCCACAGAGCCCTGGCTTTGTCTGAATGGCAGCAGGGAGTGCCGGAAGGGCCAGGATGGGCATTGGGCTGTGTCCTGCAGTAAATAGGCAGCACTGGGTAGCTATCAGGGGAGGAGTAGGGTGACTTCTGGGGACCTGAAGCAGAGTGGGAGCTGCCGGTCTAGTCTGGTCAGGTCAGGTCAGGTGGCATCTAGCAGACATTCTGAAAGCCTCATGACCATTTGGCACCCCTTGAACCACACTAAATGCTTCCAGACCTGGGGTGAGGGGACACAGGCCGGGAGCAAAGCCTGGGGTGAGGGGACACAGGCCGGGAGCAAAGCCTGGGGTGAGGGGACACAGGCCGGGAGCAAAGCCTGGGGTGAGGGGACACAGGCCGGGAGCAAAGCCTGGGATGAGGGGACACAGGCCGGGAGCAAAGCCTGGGATGAGGAGACACAGGCCGGGAGCAAAGGCTGGGGTGAGGGGACACAGGCCGGGAGCAAAGCCTGGGGTGAGGGAACACACAGGCTGGTGAGCTCAGTGGTTTCCTCACTGCCAGGAGCCTCTACTCTCTCTCCACCTCTTTTCAGGAGTTGGGAAGTCCTGTAGGTAAAAATGTTCTAGCAATCTGTAAACTGGTAGCTGTTTGGAATTTGTTCCCTGTGTTTCCAGACATACGATGATTGAGAGGAAATGGCTTCCTCCTTTCCCCAGGGTCTCCTGCTTTCTTGTTTTGAATCCTTTTTAGAATACTTGCTAGCCATGTTGCAGATACCTAAGCCCACTTAGAACACAAAGAGTTAGGGCCACAGTTTCTTTCTGAGATCCGTTACTGTCTGCTCTATCAGAAGTCACTCAGCTTCCTCATCAGCCTCACAGGGCTGGTGTCCCATATGAAGTGATATAAGGATTACCAAGAATCTTGCCAACTATTACAAGTGCATAAAGTTACATTTTTAGCTGGGCATGATAGCATACATGTTTAATCCACCGAGCACTCAGGAGGCAGAGGCAGGTGGATCTCTATGAGTTCAAGGCTAGCCTGGTCTACTTAGGGAGTTCCAGGCCAGCTAGGAGACCCCATGTCACAAAAACAAGTAAATCAGAAAAGAAAGCTGTTTTTTTTGTTTTCCCCAGGCAGCCCCTCTTCCTTAGAGCCAGGGTCTGGCCTAGATGGCAGCACTGCAGAACATAAACTCTAGCCAACCAAATTACATTCATCTGAGGCATGTGACTGTGACTCTGTTCCAGCCACCACCACAGTAACAACTTGGGAGACTTGGTGGCCAGGCAGCGGCTGGCATGGCTTACTTGTGGTCACGTTTCCTGTAATCTGCTGCTAAGGAACATAGCTGCTCTGTCATTCCGGCCTGTCCCCTGTCATTGCCTAGGCAGCCCCAGCCACAGAACCATTTATCTGCTTTCTTGAGGCCAGCATGTGACCCCAGCTTAAACAGCAAGGTCAGCCTGGGTGTAGACGATTCATGTGGCAGAAATATACACGAGGAGGAAGGGTTTCTGGTCAACTTTCAAGATCATTTTTTCCCACTCTGTGGCTTGGTCTGAATCTTTTTCTTGCTCCCTGAGCCTAATTCTGTCCTCGGTCATGACCTTTCTCCTGGATGTTGAGAAGTGTCTTTCCTAAGTCCTGGCATGCTCCTCCCCCCACTTCCCCCCTCCACAGAGGGGAGGCAAGGAAGCAGTGTGCTGGCCAAGGGCTTGGGTTCAGTTCTCCAGTGCCTTGGGTTTGAGCTACTCCAGCCTCACCTCACAGCAACGCTAGCTCTGAGCTTGAGAAGTTCATCCTCCTAGCTTCCGTTTTCCTGTCTACAAATGGCATGCTTACATTTATAGATGCATCCTAGAGCTATTGTGTGCTCCATTAAGAGTGAGCTCTGTGACGGGGCTGGAGAGATGGCTCAGCTGTTAAGAGCACTGACTGCTCTTGCAGAGGACCCAGGTTCAATTCCCAGCACTCACATGGCTGCTAACAACCATCCATAACCCCAGTTCCAGGGGACCCAATGCCTTCTGACCTCCTTGGACATCACACAACATTGCACTTACACGCATGCAGGCAATACATTCATATACATAAAATAAAAATAATGAATAAAATGTTTTTTTTTTAATTTTTATTTATTTCTGTATGTGTATGAATGTACTGTCTGCATGCAGGTCTGTGCACCCGTGTCGTGCAATGCCGCGGAGGTCAGAAGAGGGTCTCGGATTCCCCTGGCGCTGGAGTTCTCCTGGAATTGGAGTTTCAGACGGCTCTCGGCCGCCATGTGGGTGCTGGGGATCGAACCCGGGTCCTCTGTAAGAGCAGTCGGCGCTCTTAACCGCTAGGCCATCTCTCCAGCCCCCTAAAATGGGTTTTTTTTAAAGAGAAAGAGCTATGTGGAATATCATAATCTCTAGCATACATAGTAGTCGCCTAATGAATGGCAGTTTGGGTGGTTGTCACACTGTTTTCTATAACAACAGTTCTTCCACCTATCTATGAAGAAGTACCTCAAGTTACAGTAAACTAGGAACTGTTCCACTGTAACCTTAACTAGAACATTAGTGTTCCAAGGAGCATAGCCTGGAAACCAGGTCCCTAGCCTGCATTTGTCACCTCCCTGCCTGGCTCCAGTCCAGCTTCCCTGGGCCTCACCCTCAGTCTTCCAAAACAAGATCTGATTCCTACCCCTTGGGCATCTTCTGTGCTTTCCTGATTGCCCTTTGGTTCCCTTCTGTCACAGCCAGCCTGGCCTGCTGGCTCCTGTTGTCACTGGGTTTGACCTTCAGTGCCCTCCAAGGCGCTGCTCGAGCCCCACCTTCTCTGTAATGCTTCTTGACCACTCTGATGTCTCTTTCCTCCTTTGGACTCAGTGAGATGAGGCGTGAGCAAGGTGTGGGGCATGTGGCTATGGACAAACCCCCAGGGGTGGTGCTCCACATAGTGGGGAAGACAGAGAATCATAGTTCCTTGTAAGCAGTGTTGTCCTAGGTGCACACAGCATATGTGACTATGGACAAGCCCAAGGGATGGTGCTCCACATAGTGGGGAAGACAGAGAATCATAGATCCTTGTAAGCAGTGTTGTCCTAGGTGCACACAGCATTGAGGAAATGCCCAGGAAAGGGAGAATTAAGCACCTGACTGAAGGCTGGGGCCGTGTTCAAGTGAGCTCAAGGCATGAGGAAGAATGTTCTCAGCAGATGGAAGGGGGCACCGTGTTCTCCCAGTTTCCCTGCTGCCCCACTAGCTGTTCTTTCCCTGGACCTGTCAGTATTGGAGATCACTGAGGCTCAGTTCTTGGAAATTTGTCTGTCTACCGTCACTTCCTAAATGACCTCATCTGGCCCCATGGCTTTATGGAGCAGCTACGTGCTGGTGAGTCCTAAATTCATATTGCTCATCTTGACCTCTACTAGAGCTCCAGATGGAAATATCCAAATGCCCACTTAACTTTTCTCTCGGGATAGCTAGTAGGTATCAAACACTTGACAGGTCCAGAATCAAACAGATTCTTGACTTCTCCCAAGTACTGTCCCTTGTCTTTTACTGCTGCAGTGAACAAGCAGCAGTCACTCAGACCAAAATCCTGAATCATCCTTATTTCTGCCATCCCTCCCTCACTTCTTACATACAATCCACAAGCAATTCTGACACAGCTAAGGAGATCCTCTTAAAATATAAGTCAGATCAGGTTATTTCCCTTGCTTAAAGCCTCAAATGGCTTCTTCATTGCACTTAAAATCTTGGCTCCTGGGAGCTAGACAGATGGCTCAGCAGTCAAGAGCACTGGCTGTCCTTGCAGAGGACCTGGATTTGGTTCCCAGCACGCACATGGCAGTTAATAACCCTCTGTAACTCCAATTCTAGGGGCTTCAACACCCCCTTATGACTACAAAGGCATTACATGTATGTGGTGCACCTATATACATGCAAGCATAGCACTCATACACAGAAAAAAAATTTTTAATGATAGGACTAGCAGGAAATGGATTTTAAAAATAGTTGTATGTACAAAAATTTTAAGGATTCTGCTCAAAAGGCACCAAAAAAAATTTTTAAGGAAAATTTTAGCTTAATGAAGAGAGAAATAGAAGTTCTTAAAAAGAACAAGTGAAATTTTTAGAGAAGTTTTAGAAAAATTTTAGAAATTTCAAGCCAAGTATTGTGGTATACACATAAGTAAACTCAGCACTTGGGAAGCTGAGGCAGGAGGATTGCTAGTTTGAGGCTAGCTGAGGCTATCTCAAAAGAAAAAATTAAAAGAGCAACAAACAAAAAGTAAAATATACTGACATGAAATGTTTGCCAATTGGGATTAACAGCAAACTAGAAACTAAAGAAAGCTTCAGTGAACTTGAAGACATTGCAATAGATCTACACAAAATTAGACAGAGGAAAAGGATGGGGAAAAGCGTGAAACAATACCAGGAGGCCAAGTGCATGTGCGACTGGGGTCCCAGGATAGAAAAGAAAAAGAACAGGAAAAGGTGTAAGGAGCTGATAGCCAAGACTTACCAAATTTGATTTAAAAAAAAACTATAAACTCACACAATCCAAGAAGCTTCAGAAACCCTACATACATCACACACACACACACACACACACACACACACACACACACACACACCCTAAAGCTTAGAATCAAAATGTAAAAAGCCAGTGGTGACAGGAACATCTTTAAAGCAGCCATAGAGAAAAGAGTCATTTACATTGAAAGAAACAAAGACTAACCATCATATTCCTGTCAAAAGCTGGGCACCCCAAAAGACAGTGGAATGACAGAGGGCCCCTGAGAAAGGGCTTCCAGGCCCTCCTACCTAGGCCCTCCTACCTAGGCCAAGGCCTCTCCTCCACCCATTGAACACTGTCCATTCTTACCTTGCTGTAACTATTAGCTTGCTCAGGAATCCTCTCTCCTGTAAAAGTGTCAGCCCTGGAGAGATGAGCTTTACGTTGAACCGGTTTATTCCCAGTGCCTAGAGCAGGTGCTCAGTAAGTGCTTGACAAAAAACTAATGTCATCCAGGAAGGAGAGTGACAGCCAATCAGAGTCCTGTGTTAGAGCCCAAGGTGCACAGTAGTGTGTGTATGTTCCTGTGGGGTAAGGTTGGAGTGCGGGGTGAGACATATTCCAGCCAATCCTGGCATTTGTGGGACACTCCATAGAGTGCCACTCTATATGCAGAGATGCTGGGTGGGAGGATTAGCATTCTATTTGCATTCTAGAAAAATTGCTCTGCCTTCTCTGTGTGGCAGATGATTTAACGGAGCGAGCTGGAGAGCAGGGGAAAGGTGAGAGCTGCTGGGAGTTGAGGTCGGCACTGGCTGCGAGATGGGGCTGGGTCTGTAAAGCCCTTAGGTACAGGAGTTGTTGACTAGCTGCATAGAAGGAGGGGTTTTGACTTGTGTGATTGAATGGATAAGGAATATAGGAAGCAAAGTAAGTTTTCCAGAGAAGAGATAATGTATCTGTTATCTATTGTTGTGGAACAAATTAGCACCTTAAAACAACAGACATCCTTTTTCTTATCATTCCTGGGAATCAAGTAAATGGGAGTAGTTGCTATGTCTCTGGCTCAAAGACCATGACAGGGCTCCAAGCCACAGGCTGGCTACTGCTACCTCTCAAGGTCTGACTGGGGAAAGGTCCTCCTCCAAGTTCACCCAAAAGTCTTGTTGGCATGCCTCATGTCCCCCGGCAGATGGCTGGATAAATCAGGTCTTTGATACATGGACTTCTCACTGGGTAGCTCACTCATATGCCTGAAAGCTTCTATTAGAGTGGTAGAAAGCACCCCAAGATGGAAGCCACCATCATTTTACAACCTGATATTCAGAAGTGACACCCCATCATTTCTACCCGATTCTCTGTATTGGAATCAGGTCATTAAATGTAGCCCACACTCAAGTAGGTGGGGTGGGTATTATACAAACTCTTGAATAACAGGAGATGGCACTCATCGGGACCATGGCAGAGACCCCTGACTACAGGCAGTTCTGATATGTTGAATTTGAGGAGTCCTAGTCATCCTGGTTTGAAATGCTAGATAGTCCTGTACCTTTGCAGCTCCAAAGACAGTGCTCTCTCTGTGTGAACTATAGCTTGGAATCTTGGCATGAGCCGACAGTCAATTGCTCAGGATCCTTTCTCTCCAACTTAAAGCATTTAGAGGTCAGTGATAAAGGCATCCTTCAGATAGGAGGTGCTCACCACATAATTGCTGCTGAGTGACTCTGAGAGGCAGAGTATCACAAGATGGAAACACAACCTCTCTATCCAACAGTTCCTGTTGGAGAGACTTGGAGAGGCACTCCCCCTCCCAATCTGCAGGCCCTAGTCTTCTGAGGTGGGAGGCTATATTATATTAGGGGGCTTTCAAAAAAGAAAAAAAATATCAAGAATCTCTCCTTGGAAATGCAGCATATTAAAAATAGGCAAATGAGGGCTGGAGAGATGGCCTAGCAGTTAAGAGCACCGAACACTCTTACAGAGGACCCGGGTTCGATCCCCAGGACCCACATGTCGGCCGAGAACCGTCTGAAACTCCAATTCCAGAAGAACTCCAGTTCCAGGGGAATCCGACACCCTCTTCTGACCTCCGCAGCATTGCACGACACGGGTGCACAGACTTGCATGCAGACAGTGCATTCATACACATACAGAAATAAATAAAATTAATAAAAAAATAGGCAAATGAAGGAAAATAATTCATATGTCTTTGATGAGTCCTGTCCACTGTTGAAGAGTTTGTATAATACCCACCCCCACCTACTTGAGTGTGGGCTATATTTAATGACCTGTTTCCAACAGAGAGAATAGGGCAGAATGATGGGGTGTCACTTCTAAATATCAGGTTATAAAATGATGGTGGCTTCCTTCTTGGGGTGCTTTCTACCACTCTGATATGGAAAACGTAATATTGCTGACCTTCCTTAAACACTTATTGTGGGTCACGTTCTCTTCAGTCTGTCATTGCATGAACTTGGGGTTCAGGAGTCACATGAAGCAGTCGGTAAATATTTTAGTGATGGATGAATTAGGTTCATACTTTCATCTTGCAGATGAAGACAGTGGGGTTTGGAGCCCCTAGAAAAGTTCCAGTCATCACACAAGTTGAAGACAGAGCTCCATACAAATAGCTCTTTGTGACTCCACATCAGAGTGTTGCCACTCCTCGTTGGTGGGCATGGTAGGACACTGGAAAGGTAGCTAGCTTAAGTCACTTCTATGTGATGGACACATTTGATATCCATTATCAATGATCTGCAAGGCAGATCTGTGATGTGAATCTTTCAACGAAGTAATGGAGGCTCAGAGAGGCCAAACATCTTCCCTATAATTTGTTAGTTACACTGATTAGCCCTTGTCTACTTGACACGAATTGAAGTCATCTAGGAAGAAGAAACCTCAGCAGAGGAATATCTTCCATAGGATTGGCCTGCGGCCATGTCTGTGGGGCGCTGCTGATTGTTGTAGGAGGGCCCAGCCCACCTTGGACAGCACCATCCCTAGCCAGCTACGCCTGGGAAATTCAAGTCAGCTGAGCAAGACAGCAACAAGCACGGCTCCAAGGTGGTCTCTGCTTCAGCTTCTGCCTCCAGGTTCCTCCCTTGAGCTCCTACCATGGCTCCCCTCAGTGCAGGACTGTAAGCCGATCAAACCCTTTTCTCCAGAGCTAAGTTGCTTTTGGTCTTGGTGTTTATCATGGACAGAAAGCAGACTAGAACAAGAATCATCTAGCTAGTGTGAAAGATTAAGCTGAGGTACTGGAGTCCAGTTTCTGACTCCAAAGCATTCCCGTGCAAGACTCAATACATTCAAAAACATGCACCCAGTTCCAGATTCTGGAAGCTAAGACAGTGGTCTTAGTGCCACCCAGTATGGTGGATGAAGTATCATGCCCCCTTCCCCAGCTCCCCAAATCCTTATAGCTCTTATTCGTGAACCCAGTGGATTTGAAACAGAAGCAGTCCAACAAGGCTCTAAGATGCGGCACAAAGACAGAATAGGCAAGGAAGGATGGGCACAGTTGGCACTGTGGCCAGCAATGGTCTGCAGCCTCCTTCACATCATGTGGCTCAGGCCAGGTCCAAAGCTAGACTGACGATATCACCAGAGTCTCTCAAAGGGCTGCATTGCTCACCCTGCTTGTCAGATATTATTAAGCAGATCTATAATACATGTAGCATTCTCTACTGAATTTCTATTCCTTCCTTTTTCATGACTGGAGAAAGAAAAATAGTGTAAGGATGACTTTTTTTGAGCTTCTCATCCTGATTGCCCTTCACTGAAACGTAACTTCATCTTGAATCATTCCCCAAAAATGGCCATTCAGACTTTGATTTCATTAATATAGATGAAGCGGCAGTTTGATAATTATCATTTAACTAATGCATATTCTATATGGATGAGTAAATGGATTCTACTCTTCTTTCCCTCTGGAGTCCACAGAGGAAGGAAAGTCCACAACCATATCTTTTTCTTTTTTGCCTTTTTATCCTCCATATTAGTTTTTGAGGCTCTGGGGTTGTGTCAGTCATGTTAGAAACTTTCTAATGTTATCACTTCTCTAGAGATAATGAGAATCTTCCTGAGAATCTGAAGTCCTTGTAGTTTGAGTCTGAATCTCATTTAGGAGGAAGGATCTCAAGGATGCAAAATTATCCAGGTGAAGGGCTGTGTAAGGCAGACAGCGCGGGATACACATGGCAGCTGCCTTGGCAAGGGGGCTTGAAAGGAAGAGGCAAGAGTGGCTGAAGGCAAAGCTTCCCCTGAGGCCAGTGGTGTGCTAAATTCAAGCACAGGTGCGCAGTGATTGGTGCTGGAGTGAACCTTAAGTGCAGGGCTAGCTTTATGGGGAGGTGTGGCCAGTGGACCCTGAACACAGGGTCCCGCGTTCAGGGTGGCTTTCTAACCTGGTTTTATGCTCTCTGGTCACCATCAGGAAACTGGTAAATGCTTTTTTGAATAAGGGGACATATATTCATCTTGTGTTAGAGGCACAGGAGATGAGTCTTATTTGGGCATGAAAGCCTGCTCTGCCACTGACTAGACTGGTAGTCCTTGAGAAATCCACAGGCTTTTCCGAGATTTAATTTCTGCTTCACTGGAGAGCACAGTCCCTCCCTCAAAGACACCTTCACTGGATCTAATGAGATTATGAATCTTTGATACATTTTGTAGTCATGGGTTTTGTGTGTGTGTGTGTGTGTGTGTGTGTGCACGTGCATATGTACAACATGCACAGAGATGCTGGGATCTGGAAAGGGGCTAATAAAACTTTCTTTTTTAAAAAATTTCATTTATATATTTATTTATTTATTTATTTATTTATTTATTTATTTATTTATTTATTTATTTGTATGAATGTACTGTCTGCATGTAGGTCTGTGCACCCGTGTTGTGCAATGCCTCGGAGGTCAGAAGAGGGCAGCGGATTCCCCTGGAACTGCAGTTAAACACAGTTCTCAGGGGCTGGAGAGATGGCCTAGCGGTTAGGAGTGCCGACTGCTCTTGCAGAGGACACGGGTTCGATCCCCAGCACCCACATGGTGGCTGAGAACCATCTGTAACTCCAATTCCAGGAGCGCTCCAGTTCCAGGGGAATCCAACACCCTCTTCTGACCTCCGCGGCATTGCATGACACGGGTGCACAAACCTACATGCAGACAATACATTCATACAAATAAATAAATAATAAAAATTTAAAAAAGACAGTTCTCAGCCACCATGTGGGTGCTGGGGATCGAACCCGGGTCCTCTGCAAGAGCAGTCAGCGCTCTTAACCATCTCTCCAGCCCCAATAAAACTTCTTTCTACCAAGTTGGTTGGCACCCACTAGTGTTATATTTTCCAGAATGCCCTGGAAGAGGGCAATTGTTTTCCAAATTTACTTGCCTGTGTTCTGCTCTGAGTGATTATGGTTCAGCAGGCATGGACTGGAGGGTATGCTGGTCTAAGCCTTGATACTGATATACATGCCCAGGTTAAGAGAGGAAGCCTTAACTTTCCAGAGACCTAGCTGAGAAGCAGTTTGACAGAGGAGGGCAGAAGAGAAGGCAGAGGGAGAATCTGATGGACTGCGACAAATCCTTAACATAATGAAAAGCCCGTTAAAGAGGTGGAGGTCATCATTTTATAGCACTGGGATGACACAGATAGTGTTGAAATGCACTATGGGAACGCATCCCATTACCGAGGTTTCTATAAAATTTTCTGCTATCCATTTGGTCGGACAAGTACACCCAGAGGACCAAGAGCTACAGAGGAGGGAAATCAGGGTCAAGGCCAAGGTTGGAGACTGAGTTTGAATTTATCTTCCCCTTAATGACCTTAATACCATACTCAATTCCTGAGAAGAGATTGTGGCCAGGGGGAATAATTCTGAATTATGTTTATTCTGCCCAGATTCTAGGCTTTGACATTCTTCTCATGAAAAACCTGAAGCCTATGCTACTTGAAGTGAATGCGAATCCCAGCATGAGGATTGAACACGAGTATGAAGTAAGTGTTTGCAGCATCTGCTGGACTGTTTTGCTGTGAAATCCAGGGTTCCTGCTTGGGAGAGTTCCTCTCGGCTGCCCAAGACTTGCCTTCCTTCCATTTTCACAGCAAAGCCCTGTTCAAGTCAAATAATTTTAGTTCTGTCGAGCTCTGAACAGAGTCTATTAATATAAGACCTTTCTGACCCATGGTAACTTCCCAGCATGCCATTCTCCTCATTTTTAAGGTCTGGAAACTTAGAAGCAGCTGAGCCTTTCCATCAGTTTTGACATGAACTAATTAGTTAGCCTCAGGAGATGGACTAATTGAAATTCTATGAATATGCGTTAGCCATGTCGACATGCTTGAATCACTAAGATAAATAGTCCATTTAACAGTGCTTGTATTTTTCCCCACCCTCTCCCCAAAAAACATTTTAAAGAACTTGAAGGAGATATCACTAAAATTACTACTGGGTTTTGAGGGGGATTATCTGGATTCTTTTAATTTTCTTAAGCTCTATCTTCCCAGCTTTTCTAAAAGGAGCATGTATAATTTTGATAATTCAAAAAAGCACAGTGCTAAAGCCAAGCATGGTGATGCGTACCTGTAATCCCAGCATTCCAGAGGTAAAGCAGAAAGATCAGAAGTTCAAGGCCATCCTAAGCTACATACCAAATTTGAGGCCAGCCTGGGCTGTAAGACCCTGGATCAAACAAAACAAAACAACAGTAACAACTAAAACATAGTGCTATTATTTTTCTTCTTATATTTTGTTATTTTATAAAGGAGATTTATATATTTAAGCTAAGGTAAAGGGAGAGCTTATAAATTCTCTCATAGATTTGCAAAGGCCAAATGTACTAATGCAGAACCATTTGAGCTAATTGGAGCTGCTTGCTGATAACCATCAGACCTGGAGCACAGCCTTGCTATAACATGGAATCCTTACCTTTTAAGCTTTCTCCAGGGGTATATGAAAATATCCCCAGCCTGGTCGATGAAGAGGTGAAAGTGGCTGTGATCAGAGATACTCTGCGCCTCATAGACCCGTGTAAGAGGAAGAAAGAGACCCAGTAAGTATTTTTATGTCAGTCATTTCTGTCAAGTCACCTGCCTTATAAACACCTTCTAAACAGGAAAAGTGACTTGTTGAAATCTGTTCACATGAAAGATTTACATAATTAAACAATTGAATACATCACAGCAAAGAACCAGCAACTCAAAATCAGGAGTAGGGATGAGAGTATAGCTCAGTGGTAAAGCGCTTGCCTAGCATATGTGAGGTCCCAAGTTTAATACCCAGGACTGCAATAATAAATAAATAAATAAATAAACAAACAAATAAATAAATAAATAAATAAAGTCAGGAGTGCTGTGACAGTTTGGGTTCAACAATGAACTTCTGATTGCTTGCTATCCATATCTGGATGTGTCTACTGAGTTCCCACTTGCCCTCCCAAGTAGGATCTGTACTTGCCCAGCACCACTTGAAATCTGCAAGCACAGAAAGCATGGCATAGCACCCAGGCAGGGCTGCAGAGAGCCGGGCTGCAGACGGCCGGGCTGCACAGCTGCCTCCTTGCTGTTTCCTTCAGGATATTTGTGCTCTTTGTTGAGCCAGCTTTGAGTTTCACGCTTGCAGAGCCAGTGTCGTGAACTTGTGGCGCTTTCATGTTTACAAATTACAGTTCTCCCCCTCCTCAGCCCCCCAGGGGGATACTGAAGGGGTGTGTGTCCCTGCTTCACCCTCCACAGAATCACCCCAGTTGTGAAAAACAGTCCACTTGGGAAGTTTGTTCATTCTGTTTTTTGTTTTTGTTTTTGTTTTTGTTTGTGTGTGTGTGTGTGTGTGTGTCTGTGTGTGTGTGTGTGTGTGTGTGTGTGTTGTGCCTGTGTTAAGTGCACTGCTGTCATGCAATGCCTGAGAAGGCCAGAAGAAGGCATCAGATCCTCTGGAATTGAAGTTAAGGATGGTTGTTAGCTGCCATGTGGGTGCTGGGAACAGAATCTGGGTCTTCTGCGAGAGCACCTAGTGCTCTTAATCCTCAAGCCATCTTTCCAGCCCCTGTTTTGTGGAGTTTTTTTGTTTGTTTCTTTGTTTGTTTTTATAAACCACATCCTACACTCCCATAAATTTCATGTTAACTAAATAGCATTATGTCTAGGCTTTGGGCAGAAACCCCCAAGCAGGCATTTCAAGTGGCCCTTCTCATACTCATCAGCTTGACCCAAATGCTCCCAGACATTCCAGCCCTCGTCAGCTGTGGCTGGAGACTGGGAATGCTGACATCCCAGGCCAGTGATGCTTGGCAGATCCCTCTACTGACTCCTTAAGTGTGGGGCTCAAACCCAAGTCTGGCTCTAGTCACCCTACAGTGGCACTGCTCACCCTTGGCTGGCTGTGCATGAGAACCACCCAAGGAAGTTTTCAAAAATACCAGCACAAGGGCCTCTGTACTAGGCAATGCTGATTTTTGTGAACCTGGGTTGGGAGACTGGCCATAGACATATGTCAGTTCCTAGATGCTATTTCTTTGCAGCCAAGGTTAAGCAACTCTGTCTTGTAGGAAGCATTACTCTAAAAGACCGGCCATATCTTCAGGCAGGTTGCATGGTACCTGTTCCCCTGAGCTCGTCCACGAGCATCTTTAGCATATGAGGTTCGGGTAGCTGCCATTGCTACATTCCAAGAATGCTCATCTGTGGTTTGCAGAGGCGAGTTCTGCAGGTGTGGCTTCTTTCAATTTTGTTTGTTTGTTTGTTTGTTTGTTTGTTTGTTTGTTTGTGATGGGTCTTACTACAAAGCTTAGGACTGCCAAATCCTCTGAGCAGCTCTCTCTAGACCTGACAGGAGAATGACGTGCTCCTCACTGACTGAATGCATGTAGCTGCCTTCTCTCCTTGTCCCTTGGAGAAAGCACTGGTTGGAGTTGCAATTTGGTTAGATTAATTGCAATAAAGCACACTCCTTAAAAATCTGTTCTGTGATGGTTATTGATCTCCGCATCCAGAATGAGATCCCTGAGAGACCACGTGCGCTGCCAACAGACTTGGGCAGCTTTCCGTAGCACAGTGCTATAGACTATTGTCAGATGACCTTGACAGCTTGGCATTCTGACTTATTTGCTGGGCAAAAGAAGTCCAAAATCCATTGTGCCACCAGGTGTGGTGGTGCAGGCCTTTAATCCCAGCACTCGGGAGGCAGAGGCAGGTAGATCTCTGTGAGTTCAAGGCCAGCCTGGTCTACATAATTAGTTTCAGGCCAGTCTGGGCTACAGGGAGACCCTGTCTCAAAAGACTGAAAGTGTGTGTGGCTTGTAACAAAATCTATCATGTGGCCTGAACATTCTTCAACTCGGCCACCAAACTTGGCCACCAAACACAGAGAGCTTAGAGAGTCCCACAGTTCACACTGAACAGCATGGAGACTCAGCAAGTCCCCTGTTATCCTACTGATTTTCCTTTACCTGTACCATCTGTATGGGCTGCAGAACTGAAATTTAATTGCAGTCAGTGGGGCACAAGACCATTGATTGGGAAGGATGAAAGAGGCATTTTATAACTTATCAAGTCATAAATAGCAGTATCTCATTTTTAATTTAAAAAGCATTGACATTTTTATTGATATCCAGGAACAGTTAGAACTTCAAGAACCTGACTTCAATTCTAATCTAGAAACCCTTTCATCTCACATTTTCCTTACCTACAACCTAAGAGTGTGTGTGAATAGCTAAATGCCATTTACTGACGTTTTTCGTTAATCTTACTTTTCTATGTTTTTGCCCAGCAATGATTATCCAGGAAAACACTTTGTGATTGCAAGGAGCATTTATATGCCAGCGATTATTATTTAGATAACTTTGCCGGGTCAGCACTGAAATTATCCTCAGCTCCTTTGTCTAGAAATGTTTCAGTGTAACTGGAAAAAGCTCCAGATTTGTGACTATAGAAAATGTACAGAACTGTGGCGCTGAGCCCTGTAAATCCAGTTCCAAGAATATGTCACTCCAACTGCATTAAATGATGTCACAATAGACTCCTGGCTGAAACTTTTAGGAGTAGAGTTTTCCGGCTGGCCTCGAATTAATAATTTTCCTGCCTCTGCTTCCCCTGAGCTGGGATTATAGGCATGTGTTACCATGCCAGTTTTAGAAGTTTATATGGGACCTGACCTATTCCTTTTAAAAGCTATCCTATCCTTTCCCTTTCAGCAAAGAAGTGTCTGAAGCACTCCTCATTGGTGTTTGTAATCAAGACAGTTTGGGCAGGTTTTCACTTGTCCCACACTGAAAAAATCAAGAAGCAGATGTCCTGAGTCCCTCAACTCCCAGACTTCTCTGGAAGGTGCAGAGGAGCCCACCAGAAGGGTACCAATGTGTGTCCCTGTCTCCTGCACCTCCCCACACCCTGGGTCCTGGGTTGTTACTTCGAGTGACTGGGAGTGATCAGCAGGTGTTCTGTGGGCAGAGGAGCTTGACCTCTGGCCCTCACCCTGGCATAACCAAAAGCACTTTCTTAGCTGGGCATGATGATTTACTCCTGTAATCCTAATACTCCGAAGACACCCAAATGTTTGAGGCCAACCTGTGCTACGTAGTGAGTTCCAGGTCAGCCTGGGCTACAGAATGAGACCCTATCTCAAAACACCAAACAAACAAACAAACAAAAAAGTAGTTTGTTTTGACCTTAGGAGACTACATTCAAATCCTGACTCTGTGGTAAACTGGCAGTAAACCCTTGGGGAATTGCATGTCTGTAGTGAGCCTGAATGGCCCTTTCTGTATAATAGTTAATGGCATTTAAATGAAATAATGATTAAAACAAAACAACTTAGTGAGCACTTTTTGTTTGGTTTGGTTTTGGTTTTTGAGTCAGCCTCCCTCTGTGGCCCAGGCTGGTCTGGCACCTGCAATCCTCTAATCTTAGATTACTGAGTGCTGGGGCTCATAGGCACGTGTCAACACGATGATGAATGCAGGCACTGTGTAAAGCTCATTTTACTAATCAACAGTGAACCTATCCTCTAGACACCATACAAGCAAATGTTATTAGTTTATTTATTATCCTTTCTTGTATACGTAAAGCAGATTTTTGATTTAAAAATGATGGATGTGTCTTAATACTGAAGAGGTAAGAATGCCACAGACTGGCGCTGACATTGGCTGCTAATGAGAGCTTATCTCCAGTAGGGCATATGCTCTAGTTTCCTTTCAGTTGCTACCACAAAACACTCTGACCACTTCCAACTTGGGGAGGAAAGGGTTTACTCATCTTACATGTCCTGGGTCACAGTTCATTACTGAGGAAGCCCAAGGCAGAAACTCAGGGCAGGAACCTGGAGCCAGGAGCTGAGGCACAGGCCATGGAGGAACGCTGCCTACTAGCTTGTAGCCCCAGCTGTCCTGGAACTCACATTGTAGACCAGACTGGCCTTGAACTCACAAAGATCCGCCTGCCTCTGCCTCCCAAGTGCTAGGATTAAAGGCGTGCACCACCACGCCCGGCTCAGCCTGCTTTCTTGTACAATATACAACAAACTGTCCAGGGGTGGTATCACCCATAGTGGGCTGGGCCCTCCCACATCACTCAACACTCAAAACAATATCTCACAAACGAGGCCACAGGCCAATCCAGTGGAGGCAATTCCCCAACCAAGGCTCCCTCAACCCAGGTGTGTCAAGTTGACACCAAAGCTAACTAGCACAGCATATGTGTTTTCCGGGCTAGGAGAAACTGCCTTTGGCTGCTGACGGAGGAGAACAGCTATTACACGAGAACTCAGTTGACTGTAGAAACCTTCTGTAACATCCAGCAACTGCTGATGTTCACAGTGGGGCTCTGGGGAGGCCCCCTAGAAACGTGGGAATGGGAAGACCGATGGAGCAATGGTCTGGAAACATCCTCTCCAGAGGCATAAAATTCACATATTGTAAAGTTAACCACTTAAGGGTCTACAACTTAAGGGACTGAGGGTGTAGCCCAGTGATAAGTGTCTAGCACATGTGAAGCCCTGGATTTGATCCTTTCCCCGTAAGAGTACACAATTCAGTGACATTTGGCACACTTCCAGTGGTGTGGGGCCACCACTTCATCTAGCTTCAAAATGGTTTTTGTTACTCCACAAAGAAACCCACCCTGCTAGCATCTACTCCATCCCCAGCTCGGCCCCTGGGAACTACCTGTTCTCCCCTGGGATTTCCTATTCATTATATAGTCTATAAATAGATTGGATCCTGTAGTGTTTCATGGTTGGCTTCTTTTCATGTATATAATGTCCTTGAGGTTCCGCCTGGTTAGAGAACATGTCACAGTCTCTTTATGGATGAGTACTAGTCTTTATACACAATAGAGTCACTGCACTTTAGTATCTGTCTGTCAGCTGATGGACATTTCGACGGAATCTATCTCTTTTTCAACTAAGAGGGGTGCTGTGAAGATCACATTCTGATTTGGGCTTTCTATATTAGATTTCATTTGGAGGGGAAGGGTCTTTTCTGCTGCAAGAAATTATTAGAACTCTGTAGAGTAATCTAACTCCTGCTTTATTTATAGAAACACAGATCTTAGAAATCATCACTCCAGTCTGATCCCTGGTTCAAGAATTCCCTTTGCCGGCATCTGTGCCAGAGTAGCAGCAACTGAGTTGTCAGGGCAAAACAGACTTGGCCTCTGCCAGGGCTGGGCTGAGTCTTTCGTCTCTGAGCTCAGCCAAGCCACTTCATTCTCTGAGAAATCTGACAACATTTGACAAATGCTGGTTCTCAGGTCACCAAGTCGTTCATCAGGCTGCACTTTAAAAGTATGTTGATGGTGGCAGCTAACTGGTAAGCTTCTGAGGCAGGCCGCCTGAGTGGTGAATAAAATCATTCTATCGCCATCCTCCTCCCCCCGTCCTCCACCCCCCGACACACACACTGCTACACACTAGGAAGCTAAGCTGGAGAAGAATATCTATGTATGAGTTGTCCATATCGTAAAGCTCATCGTGACAGAGTAGACACAGACCAGGCCTGCTTACTTGAGACCAGGGCCCACTACACAGGCAGCACTGCTGAGCTGGTCTCCACTTTCCACCCTGCACTCAGAGCTCTACTTCACAGTAAGGAGAGACAGAAGGAAAACCAATGGAAAGTCCCCTTCTCAAGGTGTTGGGTGGCCTGGCTTTCTTCTGAAAACCTTCTATCGGAGGGGAATGAGTAAACTCCACTCCCCACTTGTTTTTAAGACAGGGTCTTAATTTGGGGAAGGGCCGTTTAGCCTGGGGGAGCAGCTTTACTAGTATTGCTCTCTTCCTGAATGTAGCTATTTCTGGTATCTAGACTCCTTTCTTATGAATCATAACCCTTCAGGACTCCAGAACATCGTGGTGGTGCACGCCTTTAATCTTAGCACTCAGGAGGCAGAGGCAGGAGGATCTCTGTGAGTTCAAGGCCAACCTGGTCTACAGAGTGAGTTCCAGGACAGCTAGGGCTATAGGGAGACCCTGTCTTGAAAAGGCAAAAAAGAAAAAAAACGAGAGATAGGCCTGGAGAAATCTGAGGGTTTTACTGAGACCCTAATGCCTTGCAGTGCCTCTTATTCAAAGGAGTCTATTTGGAAAATGACTTACATAAGGCACAGAAACCCCTTTTCCCACAGTAACATTTCAGAGTCCACTCACCATTATTTACCTCTTATCACCATAACGACCAGGTTTGCTCTAAAGAGAGGAGAGAGCCTGCCTGAGTGGTCTCAGGCCTAATGAGAGACTTTTGTTTCACTAGGAGTTCTAGCTTGTTACCTTACCTTGACCTGAGGATATATCCTGACTCCTGTGCCATAGTAGGACCAGTAGATGAATCTCAAAAGCAGGAAGATTCTGCATAGAATCTAGGACAAAGGTGAAACATTCCAAGAGAATGGAGAAGAGGAATCTCCCAGGTGTCCGATTAAAGGGCTGGCCCTTTCAGTTATGACCAACGAATCTGGCTTTGTCCAATCCTGGAGGAGAATACAGAAAGCACACCGATAAGAAATCTCACAAGCCTAGACCCTTCCCTCTAGAATTGGCGGTACATCCTCTGAAAATCACCTCAATAATAGGAAGATGCATTCCTAACTATCTTCACCAACCATGCCATGGTAAATAAAGATCATTATCTTCTGACTGGTGATCACTGCTCTGGAAACAGACTCTTCCAGAAGCATCATCTGAATATTGTACTGACTGGTCCACCTGGGTATGCACAGCTGACCTTTAGTTGAAATTCTGGGGTTCAGTTGGTGCCAGTAGATACTTTATCTTAGACCCTGTGGATCAGCACACACAGACCCCAAGCACCTCTGAAGGTCTCTAGGTCAAAGAGAGGTAGCTCATCGCACATTCATTTGCATCTCGTTTGCATCAGATGTGGATTAAAGAAATAAGAATTCATTTATCTTGAGTGTGTATTGAGCACTTACTGTGTTTCAAGGGGAGGACTCCAGAAGGAAATTAGCTCACAGGCCAGAAGAGGAGGCAAGACCCACACATAAATGTCTCTAAAGTGGAGAGCGCTAAGCACTGTGAACTCGAAGAGAAATCGTCAAGGGAGAAATGTGTAGGGAGATGATTTCCTGAGGGGAAGAAGTTTTGAAAGAAATGAAGAGGTGGCACTAGAGCTGAGGTGCCAAGGGTGAGTAGGGTTTGAAATACAAAATAAGAGGAAGGACGTCCCTGGTGGAGGAAGCAGCCACACGAAGCTCTGCAGGGGAACTGTGAAGAGTTCAAGTAGGCTGGAGAGACAGGTGCATGAAGAGGATTGGAAGAAAGGAGGTGGGAGAAGGGTGGCTACCCAGGGACCCGAGGTGGGCACCCTGGAACGTCAAGCTAAAGAAACTGGAGCTCATGTTCAGTGTGGAATGTGTGAAGTCGTTCGGGGGATCTGAGCCTAGAATGATGCACAGCTTGTGCATGTGTGTGCTGGTCCTGGAGAACATGTCAGAAATTTCATTGTTGAAGGCCAAAGTGTGCTGTGGTCACTGGAGGCTGCGTGTAACCTCCGTGCGAGGTTGGGGTCGTCATAGTGTGCAGATACAGTTGCTGTCTGTCTCAACCTCTCAGGCTCAGGTGTTTGTTAGTAAACTAGAAAGAATGTGCGTGCTTTTCTGAGGAAGAGCAGGCAGGAGGTGACTACTAATAAGTGTGTTATTCTATGCACAAGAGATAATATACAACAAGCTCTTCCATTTGAAAATGTGGGAACATTAAGTGAGAGGTAGCCATTAAAAGCCTCCTCTGTGTGATGTCTGTTGAGGGGGAACTACTTCCGAGATGGATGGGGAAAACAAATTTCCTAAAAGGATGTCATTTCAGAGGGCCGTTAGGCAGGAAGAGTCTCTCCAACATGGGTAGGCAGGTGCTCCCTGTCCCTGTGTGTGTAGCAGATGGGAAACTAGATGAGCATATGGCCTGTCAGTCACCATTGTGGGGACATGGCAGTGCTGACTTGTGCGTGGGCCTCTCACAGTCACTGCAGGTAGGGATGAGGTAGCAGTTTCCTCCCATGATGCCCATTGAGCATCAAACCTTGCTGTGCTTTTCAAATCAGGAGTTGTGAGCTGGGGAGATGACTTAGTGGATAAAGTGCTTGCCACACAAGATTGAGGATGGGAGTTCAGATCCCCAGCACCCAGATACGAAGCCAGCTGTGCTCCTAGCCTTTGGGAGGGGCAAGAAAGGTCTCCTGGGAAAGCTGGCTAGCTAGACTTGCTGTCATCACTGTCTCTTGCATTCAGCAAGAGACCCTGCCTCAGTGAATGAAATGGAGTGATTGACAGCCAGAGGTCAACCCCTGGTCTCCACACACACACACGCATGTGTGCCCCATACATGCAAACTTTCATACACAAAAAAGAAAGGAAAGGAAAGATAGGAGTTGTTAGCTTATTGGAAGGATGGAAAGCAGCCTGGCGGGCTCGGGAGACCGAGATGTTTGTGCCAGTCCCACTTGGCCTCAATTAAATCCCTATACTTTCCTGAACCTAGTTTCCAAATAAAACAAAACATAAAATATTAAGAGAATACACACAGGCATGAATGCGCGCATGCATGTGCGTTTGTGCACATGGATGCATGCGCGCGCGCGCGCACACACACACACATACACACACAGAAACATACACAAAATAAGAATATAGTTGCTACTTGGTCTGTCTTACCCAGGGAAGGGCTCTGCGGGTGCTGACTGCATTTATACCTACTTGGTCCACTCAGTTGTCTGAAGCAGGGGCTGGGGCTGCTTCCAGGCTATGGGTGACAGCACTAAGGCATAGACAGGCTAGGGGCTGTGCCCAGGTGCACACGTACAAGAGACAGACTGAGGGCTAAAGAGGTAGCCTAGTGGTTAAGAGCACCAACTGCTCTTGCAGAGGACCTGAGTTCAATCCTCAGCACCCACATGGTGGCTGAGACCCGTCTGTTAACTCCAATTCCAGGAGAACTCCAGTTCCAGGGAATCCAACACCCTCTTCTGACCTCCGCGGCATTACACGACACAGGTGCACAAACCTACATGCGGGCAGTACATTCATACACATACAAAAATAAATAAAATTAAAAAAAAAAAACAACAAGAGACAGACTGAGATCAAGTGAGTTTATCCACCTTGAGCCCTACAGTAGGGGGACCGTGAAAACATGCAGCACTCTGGTGAGAGGTATGCAGCCAGGTGTCATAATCGCCTGGCTCCTCTCATCCAAGGCTGTCTGCCTCTCTGTAAACTCTAGAGCAGGGACTTGTGTCTGGATTTCCAGTGCCAAGCACAAGTAGATGATTTGAAGAAAGCTCTGCTGCCACCCATGTGGCTGCTCCATTTTCAGTAACACCCAAAGCCCCAACCTGAAGGAATTAAGTAGAAGCTGATGTGCAGATGCAAGTTGGATCCAGACATGGGATGAGAGAGAGAACAGAATCAGGAAATTCTCCACATGCAGTTGTATGTCCCAGACTAGCAGGACAGACTGAATTCAGAAAAGGCAGGGTGAGCCAAGAATTAGGTCGAAGCACGCAAAATCCTCAATAGTAGACTTTTCCGTGGATGCATGAACAGCAGTTCCTATGACATGGACCTACAGCAGTTCTTGAAGGAGGGGCAGCTTACATTTGCTCACACTGGGATTGGTAAGAGAATGAACAGACTTGGGGAAGGACAGGGACAGGCACTCTGGCAGCCCAGATTCCAGAAAGATTTCCAAAAGGGTGTGTGTGTGTGTGTGTGTGTGTGTGTGTGTGTGTGTGTGTAGATTCTACTTCTTGGCTGCCACTTATTAATTTATTTTTCTTTTTATAAGCCTATTGTTAAAACATCGAAAAACATCAGAACATGTATGGCATACAATCTCCTGAAAATCTAGCCACTCAGAGTTAGCGGTTTGTTAGCTTTTCAGTTAATCAAATGTGCATCATTTTCATCTGTGCTGTTTGGCAGCTGAGGGCACACTGTTTATATCAGGTTTTGGATATATTGCTTTTATTTTTCTCCATTTTATACAACAACAATGTTTGGTTCCTGATGAACAACTCTTGGTAAGCAACCTTATCATCAAAGGCTGGACAGGAGTTTGCCTCCCTGTTGGAGAACTATTAGTTTATTTCTGGCGTCTTGTGGTTGGAGCTCCACACACATTAGCATGATCTGTGAGGAAAGAGAGCCGCTGAGGTAGTGCAGTAGAGATCCACGAGTGGATCTTGGAGGAAAGAGAGCCGCTGAGGTAGTGCAGTAGAGATCCACGAGTGGATCTGTGAGGAAAGAGAGCCACTGAGGTAGTGCAGTAGAGACCCACGAGTGGATCTGTGAGGAAAGAGAGTTGCTGAGGTAGTGCAGTAGAGATGCATGCATGGCTTTTCTGCATGGATGCGGGAGCAGTGTGGGTAAGCACAGGGACTCTGCAGTCAGATGCTTTAGGGGTAAATCCTGGCACTTCCATTTATAGACATAAATGGTACCATCTCCTCCCCCTCCGCACAGTGCTTTCTTCATCCATAAAAGGGAGTTTTCAGTTGAATGTTTTTTAAAACAGCAAAGCAATGAAAAGTTCTTGATTTGGAGGAAGGGAAAAATCTGGCTTATTCCCAGGAGAGTCCTTGTCGTGGGAATGTCCATTCTGAATATTTTTAAATAAGTTGAGCATTATGTGGATAACCTGGTGGCTCTGTGTGTGTGTGTGTGTGTGTGTGTGTGTGTGTGTGTGTGTTGTTTAAGGGAGAAAGTGTGAAAGAAGAGGTGGTAAAGTAAGGAGGAAGAGAGCTACAGCACTGACAGGTTAATCTTTGACTGTGGGGACAGATTTGATTTCCTCTAATTATCTGCTAGATTAAAAGAAATGAAAGATCAAAATGAAAGTCAGCCTCAGTAATCATCCAAAGCCCTGGGTTATCATACCAAATGGTTGGCAGTATTCTCCAGCTGCTTTCTTTCCTCTTCTTTTTATGCAATTTCCATTTCTTCCTTTACTGTCAGAAGCACAGGAGCCCTTGCAACTCTTAATGTGCAGGGCGTGGGAGAGGATGGCATCTGAGCAGTTCAGAGTATGAGATCCACCCCCAGGCTCCTCCGCTCCTGTGCCCTGCGCATGGCAGGACTGCAGGGAGCAGAGCTGCGCTTCCCCACTCTCGTCTGAGTGCACCCTCCTGGCTGGGGGATGTCTTTCTTTGGGGAGGATCTCTGCTTCCTCCAGAAGGACTGTGCTTCTGCAGCACTGGAGGCCTGGGTTAAGAAGCTGCAACACGGGCTGGAGAGATGGCCTGGCGGTTGGGAGTGCCGACTGCTCTTGCAGAGGACCCGGGTTCGATCCCCAGCACCCACATGGCGGCCGAGAACCGTCTGTAACTCCAATTCCAGGAGAACTGCAGTTCCAGGGGAATCCGAGACCCTCTTCTGACCTCCGTAGCATTGCACGACACGGGTGCACAGACCTGCATGCAGACAGTACATTCATACACATACATAAATAAATAAAATTTTAAAAATGTTAAAAAAAGAAGCTGCAACACGTGAATCAGTGAATGCATGAGTGAATGCATGTCTGCATGAAGGCCTGAGTGCATGCTGAGGTCTTGTTGCATATAGACCTGTGCCAGAGGCTGGGTGGATGATGCATCTGAAACCTGGAGAGGTGTTGGATGAAGCAGGACTGCCAACAAGCACAGGGAGCTAGGTCTGGCCCCGGGGCATGTGAGGCAGGACAGAGGTGCTTAGAAGCCTCAGCAGAGAAAACAAGTACCAGTGAAGCCTTGTGGGTACCAGAAAATGGGGGCTCAAAGCAATGAAGAATTCCGGAATGTCCCTAGCCATGTCACTCATCAAAGCTGTGAGGTAGAAACAACCTAATGTCCTCCGTGGTAGAATACATTCATTCTACTCCTGACTCTTGCTATTTCCCTGACTCTTGTGTCCCACTCACAGTGCCACAGAAGCACATTCAGAAGGCTTGTTAGCTCAGTCACTGGACACAGGGACATCATGTTTTCAAGGTACCTGTGATGGTTAATATCAGCTTCACAGGATCTAGGATCACCCGGGGACATATCTCTGAGAACGTCTAAGTTGGGTTGAGGTAGGAAGATCCATTGTGGACACAGGCGGCACCATTTCCTGGCTGGGTCCTGGGCTGGAGAGAAAGAAGGCCAGCTGAACACCAGCGTTCGTCTCTCTCTGCTTCCTGACTGTGGATGCCATGTGACCAGCCACCTCAAGCTCTGCCTGTATGGTGGACTGTAACCTCAAATTGTGAGCCACAATAAACCCTTCCTTAGGTTGCTTTTGTCAGGTGTTTTGTTCTAGCAATGAGGAAAGTAACTGCCTGTGTGTCAGCTACGTGGTCAGGGCTCACTGTTATTCTAGTAACTGCCTGTGTGTCAGCCACGTGGTCAGGGCTCACTGTTATTCTAGTAACTGCCTGTGTGTCAGCCACGTGGTCAGGGCTCACTGTTATTCTAGTAACTGTCTGTGTGTCAGCCACGTGGTCAGGGCTCACTGTTATTCTAGTAACTGCCTGTGTGTCAGCCACGTGGTCAGGGCTCACTGTTATTCTAGCATCATCCAGCTGCCTTGGTCCCATTATAAATTGCACCCATGTCTGTCAGAGCTGGGGTGATGGAAGAGAGGTGCAGCAGGTAGAGGATTCCCATGGAGCACCACCTACCTGGTGGCTTCTCCAGGCAGCCCTTCACCCTGCTCCTTATCATCACCCACACACCTGCTCTGGTGTTCCGATGTCTACAGAGTCATCTCAGACCAGCTTCGGTCACTGTGCAGAGGCAGCATGCGAGTCCTTACCCCATTCTGTAGGACAAGAACCCAAGATGCAGTGGACAGTCCTCAGCACCTGGTTTAAGACTGTGTCTTGGTTGTGGGGAGAGCTACCGGTTACCTGTGTACCAGATCCACCAAGGACTCTGAGAGTAGAATTTCTGCATACTGTGAACCCTCTGAAATGCTGTAGGGAGCGGAGAGTTGAATCTGTCTTCAGAGGCCTGATTAGGAAGAAGGACTGGAAAGTCCCAGCTAGGAGGGAAAAGGGAGACACTGAGGATGTTTAGCTCAGAGGAAAGAAGAGCCAAAAGCAAATGCCATTTTTAGCTTCAAAGGTTGTAGTTGGAGATGGGACAAAGTCTCAGTAGGCACCAGGGGCAGAACAAGGGACCATGCCTGAAGTTTGCAAGACATTTAAGCTCAGTGAAAGAAAAAAAAAGGGGGGGGGCTTCCTTTGCCTGAAATGTTTGTTAAAAATTGACTTAAAGGAGTCATGAGTTCCATGTATCAGGAAGTAATCAAGCCAGAGTCAAATAGCCAGACACCATTTCTGGGATGAGCAGACACGGGTTCAGGCTTTGGGCATGTGACCCTGAGTGAACTTAATCATTTAACCCCTCTGAGGCCTGGCTTCCCAACCTCTGTCATGGGAATAGTGGTGCTTGCACCACAGCTTGGTTGGAGCATTAGTCAGCTTTCTGCCACTGTGGTGAAATGCTTGAGGCAAACAACTTAAAGGAAGAAAGGTTCATCTTCACTCTTAGCTTCAGAGGGTTCGTAATCACTTGGCCCCATTGTTTTTGGGCGCATGATGATGCATGCAGAGCATCACTGTGAGCATGGGCTGGAGCAAAGATGCTCCCTTCATGATGACCAGAAAGCAGAGAGAGGGAGAGGAACAGGCTGGGTACAAATATACCCTTTGAGGGCATACCCTCAGTAGCCTACTTCCAACTAGGCCCTACTCCCTAAGGTCCCCCTACCTTCCAGTAGCCAGCTAAGGAATGCGAGGATTGAAAGATGAATGCATCATCTGGTTACCTTCCAAAGGCCCTACCTCTGAACATTGTTGCACTGGGGGCTAAGTCTTCAACTCATGAACTTTCGGAGGACATTGCAGATGAAAACCATATTGGTTATGAGGACCAAATAAAAGCTCACTCCATTCTGCAAGTATCTACTGAGTAGCTCCTTCTAGAGCCATAGTGCATGTTACCCGCATACTTACCAATTCCTGTGCAGGCCCACTCCTAACTCTTGTGATAGCCAAGAAAGAATATATAAGTGAGATACCTACTTTCTGCCAGCCCTTCTTGTCTCTTTCCATTCTTGACTCATCCACCACTTCAGGGTCAGGGGTGGATGCCCTGGTTCACAAACCACAGCTCTGTCCATAGCAGTCTCTGTACAGCCTGGCTCGGCCTGTCCTTGGCCATTCCTGAGGTCTAAAGGGAAGGTATATCCTTTGTTCTTAGGAAGGTGGATGCCAGCCACATAAGAGGGAGATTCCAGGTGCTGGGTACATGGAGTAGAAGTCTGGGGGGGGGTATGGACAATGAGTTCTGTGTTGAAATGATTCTTTGGCATCAGTAATCCCTTGGATGGGGTTGGACCTTCTTGCATTTGGAGTCCAGGTCACGGACCCATGGTCAGAGTCTGAGAGCAGGATTTCTGTGGGATTCGTGAGTGGTAGTGTTTAGTTATGGTCCTTGGATGTGTTCAATCTTGTACCATTATGAGGCCTAAGTGTTAATCTAGGGGAAGGGGATAGAGCCAAGGAAACAAGGAATGAGAACAGGGACTGTCAGGCTTGGGTCTTATGCTCATGGTGGTGAAGGGACTCTGTAGCCAGGGACTTAGAAAAGAGTACACAAGCAGGTAGAGCCACCAGATTTAAAGGGATCTGGGACCACAAAGCCTTCACTTGTGGTGGGGTAGGTGAGAGAGTGGAAAGGACCAGCCCTCAACCATCTCACCTGGAGTTGAGGACCAAACTGCGGCCTTTCTAGAAAAGCCGGCTGAACCACAGCCTTTCCAGAGTAGCCATCTGAACCACAGACTCTCTCTATAATAGACAGCTGTGTAAGGTTTTTTTTGAGGGGGGGGCTCTTTTTGAGACAGGGTCTCCCTGTAGCCTCAGCTGTCCTGGAACTCGCTGTGTAGACCAGGCTGGCCTTGAACTCACAAAGATCCGCCTGCCTCTGCCTCCCGAGTGCTGGGATTAAAGGCGTGCACCACCATGCCCAGCTCTGTAAGGTTTTGAAGGGCAGAGAAAAGATAAAGTTTAGAAATAAGAACCAGAGCCAGACCTGGGACAGGCAAGGAACACATCCTGTATTCAGGCTCACATGGAAGGGCAAAAGCCTTTCCGAGGGAAGAAGGCACCTGCAACTAGTCACAGGTGGGGGCACAATTTACATAGGAAGTCCACTGAACAGAGCTGCAGGAATTCACTTGGTTCCAGGGTCTGGTGTCCTTGGGTGACTAAAGGCCTTCTTCCTAAGATTATTTTCTCAGGCAGGCCAGGCGAGGTATGCAGGGCACTAAAGGCGACAGTTTGGCTCCACAGTCTCCTTCAGCCCTGGGAGTGACTACTTGATAAGGCTTGAGGAAGGGCAGCCTGCCAATTTAGGGTCAGTTGGCCACTTAAGGTTGTATGTCTCTCCTAACGAGGCTTATGACGATCCTGAAATTCACACATTCCAGTGAGTATTCCAGTGGGTATCAGCATCAGGGTCCACGTCAGCAGGACCTCTCCCTTCCATGGTGCTTTGGTGTAGTGTCTACTGACTTCCTGCTGAGCTCAGCACAGGATTCCGGACCAACAGAAACCTTAGAGCTGGCAGCTGAGTAGGGGCAGAGGGACAGAGGCCACCCATACTGAAAAGGCCAGTTTTCAAACTTAAGTGCTAGCCGGCATCACCTGGAGGGCTGTGAAAGCCAAGATTGCTGAGCCCACCCCTAGTTTGTGGTCACTTGCTCTTCTACTCTGCTTCCTGGTAATACCATTGGTATTGATTAAATAACACTTGCCTGTCATCTCCCTTCTCTGGATCTGTCCCAAACTTTCCTGCTCTGGGAAGCAAGCCTTTGGGCACCTCCTAGGGTTTGGTGCTGTGATAGTTAATAGGACCCATCCTTATCTATAAGAGGCGAACAGTGCCCTTGGCGAAGGAGACCCTGGAGACATAGTTCCCAGATAACTCAGAGAATAAGGGACACCACTTTTAACTGAAGTCAACTCATAGATGTCATGTGTAACACTTGCAGCCAGAGCACTGAAAAAACAACACAAGGCCACACCATGAAGTCATGTTTTTATTCATGTTTCCTTCCCCTGTCTTTTTATGCTGGTTTCTAAAATGAGTGAACTACTGATGATTATAAAATCTAACCTTTAAGGCACAATCAAATCCATTTAAAATGATCTTCTAATGAGAGAAAAGTCGCAGCTGCCCCCCCTTTTTATTTTCTCGCAGCTGCTTTGCAGGCGAAGTCCTAGATGCATTCTTAATTTTGACTCCGACTTCCTCTCCAGAAGAACAAGTGGCAAGGAAAAGGTTTTCTCTAGGCAACAGCAGTGTCTCTGTCTCCTTTGTTTGGTTTTTGCACTATAACATGGCAGCTTGCACGCTGCTAATTTGAACCTCTGTCCTTCCAGGAACACATAGTTCATGATCAGTAACTATATCAAGTTTCAGATTTTAGTCATTTAATTATTGAATGTGGAAATGCTGCTTTGCCTCATGAATATTTTAAGATGGAACTGTAGACAAATTGTACTTCTCTCCCAGATTTCGTTGTAGCTCTAAACCGCTCCAACTTCAGCATTATCTGATGGGGGTGGGAGGGGGGTCGGCTTTCTTTCAGGGAATTCTGTAGCAGAGTTCCTTGGCTCTACACCATGGAGAAGAGCAAGGCATTTATAGAGAACAGGTCATCCTCATACTATTCAGTTCGCCCTGTGTCTCTAAATGTCCTTGCTGGAAATAGCACTCCAAGCAATACTTTTCAGATAGGGATATCGCCTTCTGTGTGTAAGAGGCAGAGGGCTCCAGAGTCTAGTAGGCCTGGACTAGAAGACACCTTTTCCTCTTCTGCAGGGGCAATTAACTCCTCAAAGCCTCAGTTTCTTCATCAGTAAAATGTGTATCATGGTAATAGCTACTTAATAGTATTGTGACCGTTACACAAATTGCAGTATCTAACACACAGCATTACATACATACTGCCTGGATGTGGCAAGCATTTCATAAGTGGTAATTGTTTTATAATTATCCTTATTGTCATGATTATATACCATCACAGCACTGAGCACAGGGAATTATTATCACCAGCATTAACATTATTACAATTCTTACAATGGACACATATTAAAATATAATCGTTGCTCAGTATCTGTGTGGGCTAGGTTCCAGGATCCCTCATAGTACCCAAATCTGTGGATGTGTAAGTCCCTTGCATAGAATGGTAAAGTATTTGAGTATAATCTAGACCATCCTCTCGTATACTTTAGATCAGTATAGATTACTGGCAATTCCTAATAAAATTTAAACAGTTCTGGGCCTGGAGAGATGGCCTAGCGGTTGAGAATGCCGACTGCTCTTGCAGAGGACCCGGGTTCAATCCCCAGCACCCACATGGCGGCTGAGAACCGTCTTTAACTCCAGTTCCAGGGGAATCCGACACCCTCTTCTGACCNAGTGGTATTTTATGAGAGAGAAATAGAAATTTTATTCTAGTGTTTTAAGATTATGGTTGGGGCTGGAGAGATGGCCTAGTGGTTACGGGGCTGACTGCTCTTGCAGAGGACCCGGGTTCGACCCCCAGCACCCACATGGCGGCTGAGAACCGTCTTTAACTCCAGTTCCAGGGGAATCCGACACCCTCTTCTGACCTCCATGGCATTGCACAACACAGGGGCACTGACCTGCATGCAGACAGTACATTCATACACATAAAAAAATAAAAATAAATAAAATAAAAAATTTTTAAACAGTTCTTGTATTGCATTGTTTACAAAATGACCCTCAAAATTATTCCATATGTGTTCAGTAAAAATGCAGTTTCTTCCCCAAATATTTCTGATCTTGGGTGGGTTGAATCCTTGGATGCCAAACTCACAGGTAGACAGGGCCAACTGCAGCGCACAGTTTTCTACCATCCAGATTGTGTGCATTTTATTTCTTAAGACAGAAATTTATATAAACAAATGGACAGCTTAATGAAGTTCAGTAAGACTGAAGTAAGTCAACAGTGCTCATATAAATAGTTTAATTAAGATAATCCTTGATGCAAAACATTTGTTCAATTTGTGCCTCAAATTGAAAATGGGTTCCACATATTTTCATAAACTTCTCTTTGTTACGCCACATGCATGAGGTCCTTAAATAAAAGCAGTCTCCTGTGGAAGGCAGCTCTGACGAGGCTAGGACACAAGGTCTCTGAACTTGCTGCCATGCACTCTGAATTTGACCTTGGGCAAGTCTGCACACTTTCCAAGCCTGTGGTTCGGTTCATCTGTACAGTCTGCCATGTCGCAGAAGTGCTTCAGTTCCATAAGTGCATATGATTTATTATTTGGAAGAGAGATAAAAATAAAGATTTCATCTTTAAAATCCCTTGGACTGCAAATTTCTCCAGTTGCTTTTAAACCGCTAGGTATGAGGTTCCATGTACTTGAAGCAGCCTAATTGGAGCTGTAGTTACTATCCACAGTGGCCGTGCTTGCTCTAAGTGTTCCTGACAGTCTCTCACCACCCCACCACTTGCTTCCAACTAGAGTGATTTACTTCTCCGTTGCATTCACAAGAAACACTTCAGTCCTGCTTATAATCGTTAATTACTTTGAAGAAGAGAAGCAGAATTGTGCTTCTTAAAATAGTTCTTGGATACAGAAGGTCATTTTCTTGTGCTCTTATAATCTTGGTGCTTCATAAGGGTGCCATTATGAGGCTTTGCATGTAGCCTCTGCCCAAGTTCCATCTTTGAAACTGGTACGCTAGCGCATGTAATTATGGGACAGAATGGTCCTTATCTCTGCACCTAGCTATTTTAGATGTGCTCCACTGTCTGCTATGGTTTGGCTCTGAGCACTTTTTCTACCAGTTGTTAGTGAGGCATCTTTCCTCTTATTTCCAAAGCCTGTTGACTTGGCCTGTGATCACATGATACTTTGAACTCAACGGTGTCCATGACCAGTGTCACTGTGGACAGTATACTTCAAGGAAAGAAATGAGGGCTGGAGAGATGGCTCAGCAGTCAAGAGCTCTAGCTGCTTTTACAGAGGACCCAGGTTCAGAACCCAGCATCCACAAACAGGGGATCCAACACCCTCTTCTGACCTCTGCAGGCATTGCACGACATGGGTGTACTTACATACATGCAGACAGTACACTCATACACATAAAATAAAAATAAATAATAGGGGCTGGAGGGATGGCCTAGCGGTTAAGAGCGACGACCGCTCTTGCAGAGGACCCGGGTTCGATCCCCAGCACCCACATGGCGGCTAAGAACCGTCTGTGACTCCGGTTCCAGGAGAACTCCAGTTCCAGGGGAATCCGAGACTGTCTTCTGACCTCCGCGGCATCGCACGACACGGGTGCGCAGACCTGCATGCAGACAATACATTCATACACATAAAAATAAATAAATAAATAAAAATTAAAAAAAAATTTAAAAAAAATAAATAATAAAATATGTTAAGAAAAAAAATTATGCCAGGCTTGGTGGTTCATACATATAATCCTAGCATTTGAAAGGCTGAGGCAGGAAGATCACCTTACATAGGGAATCCCGGCCCTGGCTTCTTTCATTGCTGCACGCTGTGAGCTGGGTGCTCCTCAGGTCTTAGAGATGCAAAGATAATGCAATGTGACTAGGTTTCCAGGATTTCTGCCCCTCCCCAGCAAGGCATGTGGGTTCTACCACTGTGCTGGTTATCTTTAATAGTCAACTGGACACAACCTAGAATCACCTGGGAAGGGAGGCTCAAATGAGGAATTGCCTAAAGCAGACTGACCTGCGGTGTGTCAGGGAGGATTGCCTTGTTGAGGTGGGAAAGGCCACCCTGAATTTGGGTGGCACCGCTTCATGGGCTGAGCCCTGAGCTGTGTAAGAATACAGACAACTAGCTGAGCATAGGAGCAAACAAGCAATCAGGCGAGGATATTGTTTATTCTGTATCTGCTCTTGGCTGTGGATGTGCTGAGTAGCTGCCTGGGTTCCTACCTTGCCTTTCCCTTGATGATAAACGGGAACTGGAACTGTAAGCTGAAAACCCTTTCTTCCCCTTAAATTGCTTTTGGTCAGGTTATTTTATCACAGCAACAGAAGTGAAGCTAAGTCAACTGCTGAGGACCCGGCCCGTCCTAACTGCCCATTGGCTGGGCCACTTTTCTTACTAGCAGAGCTCAGGCTATTACCCAGGTGGGTCTAATGGTAGACTCCAGCAAGAGGCAAAGCTCTGGATAAGTTACAGATTATAGATGCTCCAGAAAGTGTGCCTAGTCCCTGAGCATGGTCGTGCCCCCACGAGGTCTGGTAGACTGAGGGCTGTTTGTATTGTGGACTTGGCAGAGAGGGCCGAGTAGTCTCCACAAGCTGGTTCTGCTTCCTCCTTGGGAGCTGGGAAGTTCTCTCATAGGCACATGTTGGCATTCAGATTACTTTCTTACCTCAGATTTAGGTCTCTGAAGTGGGCATGATGCTCTTTTGATTGATGGTGAATTTATCTGAATTCATGTTTTCTCTTCTAGTTTGTTTTTCATTTAAGACTTTTGTGTCATTGCCCCATCCCCTCTTTTTCTCCTCCTCAACCTTTGTATACGAATCAGAGTTAAAGGGATCGCACTGTGTGACCTCATAATGCATCAGGCTGCTTTTGACCCCCCTGCCCACACTGAAGCTTCTCGTCTTTCAGAAAGAGCTCTAGTTCTTTCTGGCCTCTATGAGTAAAATGGGGGTCCTGACAGAATTGTGAAAGGTAGCCCAGAAGGGGCTTTCAATTTCACCTTCATTATGGAAAAGGTGTAAGTGCAGGGTGAGTCAGATCTTCAGACAAATGAGCTTCCTGATGCTGAATGCAGAGTGCGGCTTCCCCTGTATTCCATGCAGGGTTTAGGGAAAACCTAAGCTGGGCCATGAGCAGCAAGAACGAGGAGGGCGTTGGGGCAGCTGGGCCGCTGGGCCCAGTGTCCTCCTCCAAATTCTACAGTTGTCAAAGACATTCGGTCTCCTCCAAGACAAGGAAGCCAAAATGAGCGTGTTCACACTATGTGAACATGCTCGTTTTCAGGGGTGAACAGAGTCAGGACATGATGTGCCCCCCAAACAGCAACAGATTTGAAAGGACACGTTTTACATCTGACAGACCCAGCTTCCAATCCTAGTCTTCCACAGTCAACTGCGTGATCCCAGGGGAGTTCCTCTGCCTTTACTGCCCCTCACCTAGAAAAATGGAGATAATAATTGGTCATTGTGAAAATTAAGTGAGATAATACATGGACTTGCTAAGCATGTGGTAAACTCTCAGTAAATAGTAAGTTAGGGGCTGGAGACATGGCTCAGTGTTTAAGAGCACTTAGTGCCCTTGCAAAGGAACCCAGTTTTGTTCCCTATACTCACATGGCAGCAATCATTCATAACTCCAGACCTAGAGGATCTGACACCCTCTTCTGGCCCCCTTGGGCATTGCACAACACAGATGCACTTACATACATGCAGGCAAAACACTCATACACATAAAAGTAAATAAAAATTTAAAAAGAAATGAGATATCATGTGCAGATGCTTTCTGTAAGTGATACAGATTTATATAAGTAATATATGTGTAAGTATAAAGACATACTGTTATCTATGGTGGTGGTTTTAGAGTAACATTGAATTCTACTTGCTGTTTGTTAGCACCACATATTAGGCTTATTCCAATAGCTGGGGTACCTGGTAGCTTGTTAAATGCCGTTTTCTTATCAGCTCTTACAAAAGGGGACCCAAAAGCCAGAAGGAAAGAAGAAATTAAATTAAGTTAAATTAATGAGAAACTTCTGTGCATCGAATGACCAGCCTCTGATTCCAGCTATTTTCGTAGGCCCTCCTGGAAGCTGTCATGTAATTCTGCAGCTGCCGTTTCAAAGTATTCATTCCAATTAATTTATGCTGAAAAATCATTAGTGGGAATTTGACATGGGCCCCGGCATGTTCACAGGCCGTCAGGCTTCAAGGGACAGCTCTGGTTGGTAGAGGCAGCGCTTGAAGTACACTCAAGGAAATAAAAAAGGAGAGGACACCTAAGGCTCTCTTTTGGGTTCTCTGTCCCTCCTGCCATCGTTGCCACTGCATTTAGTGAGGGCTGCCTTAACCAGGAACTTTCTGGTTTTATTTAGACCATAACCCTTCCAAGCATCATTGGCTTCATTTTACTGTTTCTGTGTTTGCCCCAGGACTTGAACAGAATCAGGATTTGAACCAGGCTTGGCTGGTGCCAGAGCCCATGTTAGCCTCATTGGGAGCTGAGGCAATGAACTTCTCAGAGCCTGGAGGAGGCTCCTACAGTTTGCACACAGCATTCCTTTGGCATTAGTTAGCAGAGCTTCCCTCTTCACTGCAATCATCGCAGCCAAGGTCTTGCTCCAGCCTCCCACCACTTTAATATTGATCTTCTTCCCTTCACTTGGGCACTGGCCCTGAGCATCAAGGCTCTTTGAAAAAAATCCATGTCACTTGTGCTTTTAGGGTTGATGCTGCCTCTATTCTGCCTAGAGAAAACACACCCTAGAGGCCAGGTATGCTAGTAAGCTTTCATTACTGTGAGGAAAGACTTATTTTGGCTTGAAGTTTGGAAGGTTTCAGTCCAAGCTGGGTTGGTTCTATTGCTTTTGGAACTGTGTGGAGGCAATGTATCATGATGGGAGCTCACGGGGGAAGAAGCTGCTCTCCTCCTGAGGGCCGGAAAGCAAAGAGAGGGGAACAGGAGGGCCTGGGGATCTTATGTCCCCTTCAAAGCACATCCCTAATGACCTGGCTTCCTCCCACCACTCAAGGTTCCACTACTTCTCAAAAGAGATCATACTTTTTTAATTTAATTTTTATTTTTATTTTGCTTTTGCTTTTTGAGACAGGCTATCCCTATATATCCCAGACTGGATATCACTATATATCCCAGACAGGATATCACTATATACCCCAGACAGGATATCACTGTATATGCCAGACAGGATATCACTATATATCCCAGACTGGATATCACTATATATCCCAGACTGGATATCACTATATATCCCAGACCGGATATCATTATACTGGATATCACTATATATCCCAGACCAGATATCACTATGTATCCCAGACCGGATATCATTATATATCCCAGACAGGATATCACTATATATCCCAGACTGGCCTAAAACTCATGATCCTCCTGTTTCTGACTCTGGAACGCTAGGATAACAGGTATATACCCCATGTTCCTCTGGATATCAGTCCTTTAACACATGGGCCTTTGGGGAAACATTTCAAATATAAACCATATCATGTTTTGAAGACAGAGATAAACTGCAACTTTATTGAATTAGTTAAAAACAAAAACAACTTATGAATCCCTACTGTCTCAGTTTACTTCTCTGTTGCTGTGATAAAACGCTAACCAGAAGACGTTGGCGGAGAAAGGGCTTATTGGCATACACTTCCTGATACAGTCTATTATTGAGAGAAGTCCGGGCAGGCACTCAAGCAGGAGCAGAGACAGGAACCACGGAGGAAGCTGCTTGCTGGCTTGCTCCCAAGTTCACATTTTTTTATGGTCTTTTTGAGACAGGGTCTCCCTGCAACCCCAGCTGACCTAGAACTCACTATGTAGACCAGGCTGGCCTTCAACTTACAGAGATCAGCCTATCTCTGCTTCCTGAGTGCTGGGATTGAAGGCATGTGGTACCACATCTGGGTCAGCTAGCTTTATTATGTAGCCCAGGACCCCCTGCCTAGGGACAGGTACAGTCCACAATAGGCTGGGCCTTCCCACATCATTACCTATCAAGAAAATTCCCCATAGGCAAATCTGATTGTGGCAGTTCCCCAGTTGAGACTCTCTCCCATAACTTTGGGTTGTGTCAGGTTGAAGCTGAAGTTAACTAGGAGATGAACACTTTGCCAGATCCAAGAGAGGCATACTAAGGAAATAATAGAAGATGATAGATAGATAGATAGATAGATAGATAGATAGATAGATAGATAGATAGATGATTGATAGATAGGTGATAGATGATAGATGATAGATAGATAGATGATTGATAGATAGGTGATAGATGATAGATAGATGATAGATAGATGATAGATAGATAGATAGAGATATAGAGTGTTTACAACAGTGACCAGAACATGGTAAGCATTCATTATGAGTGGTGGTGGTGCTAATATTATTATTGATTAGTGCACCAGTATGGTGAGCTCATTCTGTGCCAGTAGTGGCATTTGGGCAGACAGTTCTGATACCATTCAATGAGTGTGACAATTAGGACACAAATATGCAACCAAGTCTCGAGAGACATCTTTGGGAAAGATTACCTCAAAGAAGTCCTGGAAAACAGGAGAGGCAGCCTAAACGGACTACGACAGATCCAGCTGGGGAAGACATTACTTGGTCTGAACAGCTAGAACGAAGACTCAGACCATGCCTGCAGGGCAGAGAAGGCTTGAGGAAGCTTAGTGACTTGTGTAAAGATTCTCTCAGGGTACAGGTACTATTCTATGATGTTTTTCCTAGACAGTTGTAAACGAATCCCTGCTCACCCCAGATAAGGTACTAACCACAAACCCAAGAAATGATTCTATGTAAATCTCACTTGATGAAACAAGGAGTTTGTTGGTGTAACTTACCGGAGCATATATGAGCCATGAGTTATAGGAACAGGGAGACTTGGGCTGGAAAGCCCACCATAGCAGGCTGTGAACTCATGAGAGCTGCACACCTGGACTTCCCTGTACAACTGCCAGGAAGTTCCACCAAAGAAATATTTACAAAGCAACTGTTTACTGCTTATATAACTTTGAGGAAGGACCTTGTGAATTTCTTGTGTATTCTATGAGCTTCCTCCTTCTATAAGGAACTGTTTCAATTGAGAAGCAATTATACATCAGGCACATTTGTTCACTAGGATTGTATAGGAAAAGAAGAGGACTAACAAAACTTACCAGAAAGACAGGGGTTTTTTGATAAATAACAAAGGCTTTCTAATCTAAAATGTCCAAAAATGGAACAGGGCTGCCTTACGACCTAGCAAGCCTGGTCTTTGTCAATAAGATGTCGAAGAAGAGCTGGATAGAGCAGATGGCAGAGGAGAGTCCAATGACCAGAGACCGTGCCACATGACCCCATGCAGGTCACCAGACCTATCTGAATCTCCATTTCTCTTTCTCAGTGTGTGTGTTGTCTGCGTACATATTTTTGTGTATGCATGTGTAGTTGTACACACACATATGTACTTGTATATGGAGGCCAGAGGTCAATAATGAGTGTCTTCTCATGCTCTACTTTATTTACTGAGATGGGGTCCTTCACTGACTCTGATTTGGCAAGATTAGCTGACCACAAGCCCTAGGGATCCTCTGCTTCTGCCTCCCCAGAGTAAAGTTATAAGCACACACATGACTGCACCTAGCTTCTTACATGGGTGTTGGGGACCAAGCTCGTGCTTGTGTAGCACACACTTTACCTGCTGAACCATCTCCCCAGCCCCCGAATCTCCATTGCTTTATAAACTATGGCCAGTCACGCAAAATGTTCATTATTATGCTCATTGTTACTTCACTATAGTTACGACTAAACATGTCTTAGTCACCCAACTAATTGGTCTTGGATTCCCTTGAGTTTTTAGCTTAATGCCAGCATATAATGGTAAATGCCTGTTGAAGGAATTAATGAATCATTGATTTTCTTGCAAAACTGGCCCTAAAGCTTGAACTTGGGTCTTATCCCAAGCTTGGTGTATAATAGTTCCCAACTTATGATACACTGAGTGAATGAATGAGGGAGAGGTTAAATATGCTCACTGCTGCTAACTCATGTGACAGTCGTTAGGTTGATAAGCACTTTGCTTATCGCTCATTTAATATTATACAAAATCAGGACAGAAACAAGAATGCCAGCGCTCAATGGAAAGTCAGCCCAGCCGGCCTGTGGCTCACTCTCGCCTCCAAGATTTCTGGGGTAGATCCTCCCCCTGAGAAATGCTTGGCCCTATGACTAGAAGAGACACACTCCCACTGAGACCATTGTGCCCCAGGGAGTTGGGCCTCAGCTTGCATCAAGTGACATTCCTGTTCCCTTGCCAGGTCATGTCTGCATTAGTTTCACACAGGCTGCGGGGGGACTCAGGAAACAGCACTCCACCAACTCCCAAGCTGCCTCACAATGTTGTCCGCTCAGGAGTAGTCAAGCCTGCTCCCTAGCACCATGATAGCCCACATGCTTGGCAGTTAGAGGAGGGGTACTGACACTGTATAGCCCCAGACCCCAAATTCCAGCTCACAGCTGCCACTTTCTAGTTGTCATTTCCCAGCTCTGTGACCTTGAGCAAACTTGCCCTTGGAGACTCAGCTTCTATAATCTGCAACTTGGAACAATACCCACTTCATCTACTGCCTGTGGAGATCAAGGTTAAATGCTTGCTAAGTCCAGACCTTAGCATATGGAAGGGCTCAGAGAAGTGGGCAGACACAGCATCAAGCACTTTTAATCCTCAGACATAGGAGCATAGGAGCTGCTACACAGCCAAAGGCAGCCACTACGTATAATTAATATCACTTGCTAATGATAAAGTCAAAGTTTCCATTTCATCTGTCCTTGTAATAGTGAGCCACACAGTGATGTTTTGATACATATTGAAAAAATGGAGACCAGGGCTCAAGTCAGGGATAGTCTGTAGAACAGAGACCAATCCAGGGTTATTCTCTGGCTCTGACCAGGATGCTGCGTGTTCACTTCAGTTGTTTCAGCCTCAGTTTTCCCCTCTGCAAAATGGGGGGAAGGTTGTAGCTATTCCACAGGGTCACTAAGAGGATTAAGTGGGTTAACACAGCTAAGGGCTTAGGACAGGGCTTGGCATGCAACGGCTGTTGAATAAATGATAGGTGCATGCCACATCTGAGGACATCAAACTCTGTGCTTGGTTGTAAAGATAGTACTCATTAAATATGAGTTCCTTTATTCTTCTTCAGTTCCCATCCCCCCCTTGGTCCTCTACCAGCATCACACCAGCATAACCCAGCCTTCCAGAGAAGGAGCTCAGCTGAGCCACACTGGAGACAGAGTAGATCTCAGCCCTTTGCTGGGAAAGGCCACACTGCACAGTGGGGTCATCGCGGTTAGTGGCACCTGTCCTTCTGTACTAGGAAGCTCCCACGGCATTCCAGCCCTGGGACTCACACAGTCAGGCAGCTGAGGCGGAGACTGGCTGCTAGATTCTCCTTCCTGGAATCAGTTTCCATTGGGCAGTCATGTCCAAGACCAGAAACCCTTGGAGACCTTGTTTGTGGTTGCATTTTCCCTTCCCCTTGTCATGAAATAACTGCACCAAATGCCCTCAGCCAATAGCAAAATGGGAAAATGTATCTATACCCACGTGGCAGCCTAATCAAAATCACAGAATTATCTTTTCCACACATTTGGGGTTTTGCTCTCCCAATTCAAAAACTTTTAATTTTAGCTCTTTGGAATTGAAACCTTTCCCTTTAAAATTTTTTCTTGTATGTTTTTGTTTTCTCTTGCATATGTCAAAAGGCAACTTGTAGGACTTGATCCTCTCCTCCTGTCCTGTGGGTTCCAGGGACTGAGCTCAGGTTGTCCAGCTTGACAGCCAGTGCCCTTACCAGCTGAGCCATCTCGCCAGCCCCCTCAGAATATTTCTAAGTACATTATACACCTGCTTCCAGAAATCAAAGAAAGTAATTTGACATTTGTTTTCTCTTTCCTGATGAAGAGGTATGCTGAGAAACTAGCTTTCAACAAAATAAAACACCACCTCCCCCACCACCACTCCATCACCCTCTCTCCACAGTGATTGCAAATTTCCCGTGGTGTAAATATTCTGACTAGAGCTTTTTTTTTTTTAAACAACTGGTTTGGAAATTTCCCAAATGCTTGAAAGGAAACAAAGAATCATCAAGGCCAAGTGGAAGGGACACTTGAGAACTGGGTGACGAGGGACAGATGATGTACTGGAGCTTCCTTTTATCTACACTGAGGTTCTAAAGACCACACTGGGAGTGGGAGGAGCACAGGAGATGGTGACACCCGTCAGTGTGCCACTTGAGCAGGTGACAGACCCAGTGACCTAGGACCCATGTTGGGACACAGACAGGCACCTGAAACTCCCTCTCAAGCTTAGATACACCTGGGAACCAGTAGCGAACTTAAGTGGTGCCTACACGGATGAAGCCAGAATTTCTGGAGATGGAGCCTGAGCACAGATACCGACCCCCTCCCCGCCCCCGCCACAGTGTACGCACAGCTGTGACGTCTGACATGCCACTCCCTAAGCAGGTCAACTGCACACGGCAGTGCTGCTGAATGGCCTTCCCTGGCCACGGAGCTCGGCCCTGTTTGGCAGCCTGGTAAGCAGTTTTTGCACAGGCTCTCTTCCATCTTCCTGCCTCCAGGTACTATTCTGCAGTCAGAGCCACCATACACTCCCCACCCCAGCCTTGTCTTGCTGTCTCTTGAGGGGGCTTTGCTGGGGCCCAGGAGTAAAGAATTATGCAATTCCACCCCATTCCCTCTTTATCTTATTCTATCCATTCGACATGGTGAGCTTGTTGGAGACCCCAGGAGTACCATGCCCTTCCATCCTGTGCACATTCTCTTCCCTCTACCCATAATGCTCTTCTACCTGTTTGTCGTTCACCATGGTGAGCTTGTTGGAAACCCCAGGAGTACCATGCCCTTCCATCCTTTGCACATTCTCTTCTCTCTACCCATAATGCTCTTCTACCTGTTTGTCGTTCACCGTGGTGAGCTTGTTGGAGACCCCAGGAGTACCATGCCCTTCCATCCTTTGCACATTCTCTTCCCTCTACCCATAATGCTCTTCTGCCTGTTTGTCGTTCACCATGGTGAGCTTGTTGGAGACCCCAGGAGTACCATGCCCTTCCATCCTTTGCACATTCTCTTCTCTCTACCCATAATGCTCTTCTACCTGTTTGTCACCCAGTGACCTCTCGCCTTTCAAATATCAGTTTTAGCTCATCTCTTCCTTAAGTCTTCTTTGCCTCCCCAGAAAATAAGCCACACCCTTCTTGAGGGTCCAGGACCTTGTAACCATTAGTACTGTCAACTTGACAGAATCTGGACTCACCTATGAGACAAGCCTCAGATGTGCTGTGAGGGATTACCTAGGTTACCTTAAGGTGGAAAGGCAGGTGGATGAATAGATGGGAGGCATTTGTAACTTAAGTGTATTTTCAGGGCTATGATGTTGAAGGCTAAGTGAATTGCAAGAGTGGTTTTTCCAACTAAATGGAATGTTTGTGTGAATTCTAGAAGTTTCAAAGGGGGATTTAGTTCCTATGGCAGGACTGAGTCCTAGTACTTAGACTGTGGACCACTTTCTCTCAAGGAGACATTAACTTTGAAAACGCATTTTCTCTCTGATAGCGTCCAGATGGAAACAACAAACTGAGGGGGAGTTTGGGAGGCTGAAATGGCTGAGTTGCGGGGGGAGCTTAGGAAGTAGGGGGAATAAGGCTGCAAGGGTCCTCAAAGGCCTTGACCGCCAGGCTAAGAATCATCGAAGCTGCCCTTTAGACAAGGGACACTGGACACTTAGGGGAGGAGGCAGTGGCACGGATGGTGGCTGAGCCAGAGAGTCCTTTACATTTGGCCGCCGAACAGTCTGATCAAGTTGTTCATCTTTTGGAACAGTCTTGTCTCCATCTTCTGTTTCCACCCTTCAAAGGCATCGTTTACGTTTCATTGCTTTCCTTATGTTCACAGCCCACCCTGGCAGAACTAGTCTCAGGCTGGGTGGGCTTAAACATAGGGGACATCAGTGCCTTCACTTTATTTATGTAGCTAGCTAATGATTTTTTTTTAATTTTTCAGAGCAGATATTCTGAAAAATGATCATCAGGGACTTGTTTATAATAGTGTTTTCTGGAGGAAGACAGGCCAGCAACTGTTTCTTAGTCCTGCCTAACCTCATCCTCCCACCACCCCCTCCTCCATTGTGTATGTATGTGTGTGTTTGTGTGTGTGTGTGTGTGTGTGTGTGTTTGTTTGGGTGGTACTGAGTATTGAACCCTGCGCCCACGCTTGGCAAACACTCTACCACAGAGATCTCTCCCTAACCCTATGTGTTCTTTTGGAAAATCAGATGTCACTCAGACCTTAAGGAGCATCTGTTTGTAATAAGTTGCTCACTAAAACTCAGGTGTCTTCATTATGCTGTTAAGATTACAGTTTACTCACTGAAGAAACTATAAAGGTCATGTCCTCCACTCCTGAAACTAATATTTTGTTCTTTGCCAACATTACGTTTGTCTGACACGCTTGTTGTTGCTTATTACTATTACTGATTATGTTACAAGGTACACGTGTACTTGTCTTGTTGAATTCTGAAAGCTGTTTGTAAATGCTGTTTTCCCAAAAGAGGAAATTTAACATCAGAGAGTAGAGTCACTGTCTCAAGTCACATGGTCAGTAAAGGTCAGGCCAGGGGTCAGATCAGCGGAGCCCTAGGCTGGGCCCCACCCATGTTCCAGTCTGTATTTCTCACGGTGATGGCTTTCTTGCTTTCCCCTTCCTACATTTAATTGGACTGAGGATGGAGCTCAGGATCCTGGGCACGCTAAGCAAATGCCCTACCACTGAGCTGCACCCCAGCAGCCTTGATTGTGTTTTCTGCCATAGGAATTTGTATTTTAGTTAAGGAGCATCTGGAAAATAATGAAAATAATTTAAAGATAAGCTTAAGTCCATTATAGATTTGCACTAAGTGCTATTAACGCTTCCCCTGGATCACTGCTTATTCCACTTGAGTTCACTTAAAGAAATAAATTCAATATTTCCCTGCTCTACCAGCGAAACCCTAAATTCTAAAATTACCCCAAGGGCAGGAGCTGAGCTCTCCAGTGATTACTCCTGGTGTAACCAGCTTTCCTGGTTATTTATCACTTTGTTAATTTTGTCACACAGGTTCTTCCTTCCAGGAAAATGGTAATTGTGTGGAATCACTTTGATTAGGAATTTGTAAACGTCACATTAATTTAGTCTTTTCGTTCTCTCACTGTTCACTATTTATAATGTGATGATAGATTTTTAATTCTTTGATCAGACATGAAGAAAGAGATGGCTGGGCTTATAGAATCATTCATTTAACAAGCACTTTCTGGGCTTCTCTCATATGTGGGGGTGCTTTTGTAGGGGAGGGTTGGAACAGCAGTGTCCGCCTATGTAGTCTGCTCCCTTGTGTCCTGTGGGCTAAAGACAGGGATAGACCTTCAGTAAACACAAAGGAAGAAAACACTGGGTAGAAGACAGGCACTCCAGTGCCACTACCAGGATGAGTACTAGTCAGCACTGTGCTTGGGATTTGGAAGGTCCCCAGAGGCCCATGGATAAAAGCTTAGTGCTAAGCTTGGTGCTACTGGAAGGTGGTGGAGACGTAAGAGGCGAGGCCCAGTGGGTTGTCTTAGGCCACTGAAGGCGTCCTGTCCTCAAGAGGACTGAGGAGCCCAACCCTTTTTGCCTCTTTTTCACTTCTTGGCTGTTAGGAACTGAACACATACTTCCATCACAGTGGGCTGCCTCACCACAGGCCCCCAGACAGTGGGTCTACCTGATCACAAATCAAATCCTCCTGAACAGGAGCCAAAATCAACCTGTACTCTTTTTAAGCATACTATTTCAGGCATTTGTTTGTTTTTTTTTTAATTTTTTTAAATTAATTTTATTTATTTCTGTATGTGTATGAATGTACTGTCTGCATGCAAGTCTGTGCACCCATGTCGTGCAATGCCGCGGAGGTCAGAAGATGGTCTCGGATTCCCCTGGAACTGGAGTTCTCCTGGAATTGGAGTTTCAGACGGTTCTCGGCCACCATGTGGGTGCTGGGGATCGAACCTGGGTCCTCTGTAAGAGCGGTCGGCGCTCTTAACCGCCAGGCCATCTCTCCAGCCCCTATTTCAGGCATTTGTTAGTTGAGTAACACAGCCATCTATCTGGCCAGATGTTATGGTTTATGCCTATAAGCCCAGCACTTGGGAGGCTGAGGCAAGAGGATTGCTGTGAGTTCTAGTCCAGCCTGGGCTACAGAATGAATGAGACCCTGTCTCAAAACAAAAACAAATGTGAGAAATGAAGTTTTATTTAGCTCACAGTGTGAGAGGTTCGAAGGCATGTCCCAGGTGTCAGCTATGTTCTGCTGGAGGGTCCTCTCAACAGTGTCACAGGTGTCAGCTGGTGGAGGGTCCTCTCAACAGTGTCGCAGGTGTCAGCTGTGTTCTGGTGGAGGGTCCTCTCAGCAGTGTCCCAGGTGTCAGCTGGTGGAGGGTCCTCTCAACAGTGTCCCAGGTGTCAGCTGTGTTCTGGTGGAGGGTCCTCTCAGCAGTGTCCCAGGTGTCAGCTGTGTTCTGCTGGAGGGTCCTCTCAGCAGTGTCGCGGGTGTCAGCTGTGTTCTGGTGGAGGGTCCTCTCAGCAGTGTCCCAGGTGTCAGCTGTGTTCTGGTGGAGGGTCCTCTCAGCAGTGTCCCAGCTGTCAGCTGTGTTCTGGTGGAGAGTCCTCTCAACAGTGTCACAGGTGTCAGCTGTGTTCTGGTGGAGGGTCCTCTCAGCAGTGTCCCAGGTGTCAGCTGTGTTCTGGTGGAGGGTCCTCTCAGCAGTGTCCCAGGTGTCAGCTATGTTCCTCATAGGAGAAGACAGATGTTTACACACAGATACAGATGTGGCTTTTGGGCCTCTACTGGGTTAACATTGCCTATTTTGACCATTGTTGGAAAACTCTGAAGATCTGTGAAAGGTAGCCACTTTTTGTTTGCTAACCCATGAATTTTCTTCCATTGTTGGGCCAGAGAGATGGCTCAGCAGTTAAGAGCACTGGTTGCTCTACTTGGTTCAGTTCCCAGCACACCATATGGTAGCTAACTGTTAACTCCAGTTCCAGGAGTGTCTGATGCCCTCTTCTGGCCTCTTAAGTCATTTCAGACACATAGTACACTTACAGACATGCAGGCAAAATTCTCACATACATAAGAAATATAAATAAAAATTTTAAAATAAAATCCATTATAAAAGAAAAGGTTTTTGTCCTCTGCTAAAATACTTTGGACATCACTGAGCAGGTAGACTAAGTGTCTGGGGCAGTGGACAGTCTTCCTGTAACCATAGGATCCACTGCATAGATCCTAGTTCATTTATTTATTTATTTATTTATTTTTTTGGTCTTTTCGAGATAGGGTCTCCCTGTAGCCCCAGCTGTCCTGGAATTCACTCTGTAGACCAGGCTGTCCTTGAACTCACAAAGATCCGCCTGCCTCTGCCTCCCAAGTGCTAGGATTAAAGGCGTGCGCCACCATGCCCGGCCCTCCTAGTTCATTTATTAATTCAACTGGCCTTGAACATAGTGTCTGTTGGATTCTGCACACCTAAGAAGAGCTGGGCCACCCAATCCCTGTCTTTGAGAATGGAGGAAGAGATGCACAGATAGTCATAATACAATTGGTCCCTGACAGTCCTAGGGGCATGAGCTCTCTTAGCATGTGAATGGCTGTTAGTCACTACAGATATTCTCCAATTATGTGACTTGTGGGTCAAGGTCATACAAGATGTTTTACTTTTATCATTTTTCTGCCCATAGTGCTCCATGCCACATGAGCTTCAGGACTGCTGAGGCCAAGGTTCTGTGCATGGGACACTACCCTAAGTTCTGTGACTACAAGATAAGTGAATTGTGCCCAGCGTGGTGGCACACGCCTTTAGTCCTAGCACTTGGGAGGCAGAGGCAGGCGGATCTTTGTGAGTTCAAGGCCAGCTTGGTCTACAGAGTGAGTTCCAGGTAGGCTGGTGCTACAGGGAGACCCTGTCTCAAAAAGAAAAAAAAAGTGAATTGCTTAGGAATCATTGGACTTAGTTCCTCAGTGTTGACTAGAGACTAAGTCCATTCTGAGTCCAGTGGGAGGCCTGGTGCCATGATCTTGTGTTCAGCTGCTCCAGAAGATGCTGGCAGAGGCAGGGCTGGCAGCAGGGAGACTTTCTTGTTATAGATGGCAGAAGCTTGTAGCAAATGTGGTGGCAGTTCACACTAGCTGTGTGGACATGCAGAGAGAGAAAGTGCTAGAGAGAATTCAGAATGTGTGTAGAAGCAGGATCACTACTGGCTACCCAGGTGGAGACTAGAAGAGCTGAGGGGAAGAGAAATCAAAGTCGTTCCTGAGAGTTTGGCCTGAGCAACTTGGTTGAGATGGGAAAGAGAGCGAAGGAGCTGATATCATTGGGGTGACAGTCCCCAGGATAGACAGGGTCAGTGTGACCTGCAGGGCTAGTTGGTGGAGAGAAAGGAGCACTTGGAACAAAGGCACTGACCCGTGGAGCTGGGACTGAGAGAAACGAGAGCCTGTCTCTGCCCCACTCAGCTGGCTGGCGTAGCTCTGGGACCCATGAGTGTAGATGGAGGATTGGAGAATGAAACCACATGGATGAGGAAGACAACTGGAAGAGATTCGAGGGAAGAGGAGCAGCCCAGTTTCGGACAAGTCAACTGTAAAGTACCTGCCAGCACTCAGCAAGTGTCACTGTTATCACCATGGTCATCATCGCTGATTTCACAGCTGTCAGCCCAGCCATAGGTAGCAGCTGAGGATGTTGCTACAGGTGAGGTCTTCCAGGGAGAGTGTGAATCACCAAGCAGAGGGGAAAAAAGAGATGGCAGCCCTGTCTCCATTTCTCTAAGAAGCCAGCACAGTGGCATTTTCCAAACCCAGGGCTCACTTTGGTGACAATGTGGCTCAACTTGAAGGTTTCTGAAAATTAACTGTAATTTTTGGAGTAAGGTATAAGCTGCTGTTTATGCCTGGCAACCCTGAGGTCCCCTTACACGAAAGCTCTCACACATACTAAGCCGATGACGGGCCCTGCACGGTTAAAATGTTTTAATGGAGAGAAATGGATGTGAACAGCAGAATCTTAAATGCATTAGTTTTTGACATTGTGAAATTAATTGGCTCCCAAATATAGCCCTCTCCTGCAGTAATTGGAGTTCTGAGAGCCTCCAGTTTCCCGCTACCTATAGCCAACATTTCTGGCTTCGGTGGTGAATAAAGTCCTCTTTGTTTAATTAGAGTCGAATAGTGTTTTAAGAAGTTGATAATCCAATTAAAATTATATTTCCAGTTTATATAAAATAGAAAGAGAAGGCTTGTTCAGCAAATGTTTTATGGAGCCTGCTATATACCCCATAGTGAGCTTGAGATGACATTTTAGCATAGTGAAGGAACAGGCCTGCCCTCAGCTCCATCTGCATACATGATGTCAACACATGGTGGCAGGAGGTGGTAACCCAAGGTGCTACCAGGCTCAGAAGAAAGTGGTTCTTTCTATCCAGAGAAGGTGACACTTCCAGTGGGCTTTGAATTAAAGAAGACAATGCCATTCTAAAAGGAAGGCCACTTAGCAGGGCATAGCAGTGGCCCACGGAGCGCCAAGATCTGGTGAGGCCCAGATGCCAGGGAGGGCTTTGAGGGGTCGCTGCCCTCTCCTGATGTCTGATTGGGTGCAGACAAGTGGAGGCAGCAGAAGAACAGACTTCAAAGAAAGAAAAGAGGGGCAAACCAATAAAGAGGGCTGGGAAGACAGCTCAGTTGTAGAGTGCTTACCTAGCATGTGCAGGCTTTAGGATTCAATCTCCAACGCTGAAAAAAGAAAAAAGATGCCAGGCGTGGTGGCGCAAGCCTTTAATCCTAACACTTGGGAGGCAGAGGCAGGCGGATCTCTGTGAGTTCAAGGCCAGCCTGGTCTACATAGCCAGCTCCAGGCCAGCTGGGCTACAGGAATACCCTGTCCCAAAAGGACGCGAAAAAACACAGAAAAAAAAAAAAAAAAAATAAAAAAAAAAAAGACATGGATGAAGGAAAAAGAGGAGAAGAAGGAAGAGGAGCCAGGGAGGCAGAGGAGGAGGAGGAGGAGGAAGAGGAGGAGGAGGAAGAGAAGGAGAAGGAGGAGAAGGAGAAGGAGGAGGAGGAGGGAGAGGAGAAGGAGGAGGGAAAGGAGAAGGAGGAGGAGAAAAAGGAGAAGGAGGAGGAATAAGAGGAGGGGGGAATAGGTCAATGTTTTAACTTTTAGAAAAATGGTCACAAATGGTTAAGACTCCAAGAGACGGAGAGACAGGATTGGAGAGGGAGGCTGGGGAAGGGCTGGCAGTGCCCTCTAAGCACACGGTGGTGTCTCATTTAGAAAGAGGGTCTGTGACTATCAATCACGAACTCAAAAGAACACAGCCTTTGTCTATAAGCTGTGCTTTTGGAGGCTGAGTAGATGTCTGACCTGTGCTGTTGCTGAAATCCCCAGAACGAGCTCGGTGGTGGGGTTCAGGATGGCAGAGGACCAGCCGGGTGTCTCGTGCCAGTGAAGGCAGGAATGTGTTTGTCCTTTCTCCACAGGTCGCCTTTTCAGGTAGCACAAAAGACTCATTCCCCTTTAGTTTCCACCAAGGTGCACCGGCCCCCAGCCTCAAACTCATCTGCCTCCCCTGTCCCTCCACCTTGTGCTTCCTGTATCCTCTCCTCACTGAGCAAGGGTGAGCCCAGCAGCCTGGTTGAGCCTCAGCTGAAGATGTGCTTTTCAGGACTGTGGCAGCATCAGCCTGACCTATGACCCTCAGGCTGGGCTGGGTGCAGGGAGGGGCTCCAGGCAGCAGCAGAGATTTCCTCCATGCTGAGGGCTGGCATTTTATCTGCTTCTACCTTTTATAAAACTTAAAAAAAAAAAAAAAACCCTACATATTGTTTAATCAGGTAACATTTTAACTTCCTGAAACTGTATAATGGAAAGTTGGGAACTCCCTGTAGATATGAACAATTTTGCCTTATCTACTTCAGATTTCTGTCTTTTAATTTTTTATTAATTAAAAGTATTCTTTGACAATTGTGTACATGTATATAATTTTTGTTATCTCTTTTAAAGCCATTTATAGAGGTAGTATTGTTTCTCCCTCATCATAAAGAGTCACTATGTTCTGTTAATTTTACCACACAATGCCTTTATAAACAATGTGTGTAATTATTTTATACACCGGGTTTTTTTTATCTAAGTGACACAGTACCATATCCTGTTTTAAGCAGCCTTTGTACTTAACATTCTGCTTTGATAGTTCCTGCATGTGCTATATTTAGATCTATGCTAGATCCCTATTATTTATTCTACTGGCTGCACAATATTCCATCTAATAAGCCAGGGTTTATCTTTCCCATCCTCATTAGTTTACTCTTAGCAAGGCAAAGCCAATCTGCTCCTCATCTTCCTGTGACAAGCACTGCATCTCCAAACGCTCTTCTGGGCGTCGCTGGTACCCATGTGCAAGAGGGTCTCTGCAGTTGACCCTTATTGATGGATGTTTGGGTTATTTTTCGCACCTCAGACTCCAGCAGCTTGGTTTGCTGCCCGGTGCCTCACACCTAGAACAATGCCTTCAATAAACATTTGTTCAAAGAATGAGTACATTCACACAACACCCCAGAGTGACTGTACTAACTTGCACTCCTCCTCTCCCCAACCCCCGCTGTTTGTATAAACATTTCCGTTTCCGACATTCTTGCCAACACCTGGTTATGAATCGTATTAACGTCTGCCAGTCTGATGCATGGAAACAGCATCATCGGAATCTCATTTGCATGCCTGTGAGTACTAATGAGCATGGCTATCTTTATGTAGAGTTCTGCCCGTCTAGATTTCTTCTATGAATTACCTTTTGGTATTCTTTGCCGTTTCAGTCTTTCTTTCTTTCTTTCTTTCTTTCTTTCTTTCTTTCTTTCTTTCTTTCTTTCTTTCTTTCTTTCTTGTCTTGTCTTGTCTTGTCTTGTCTTGTCTTGTCTTTTTGAGACAGGGTCTCCCTGTAGCCCCAGCTGTCCTGGAACTCACTCTGTAGACCAGGCTGGCCTTGAACTCACAAAGATCCATCTGCCTCTGCCTCTGGAGCACTAGGACTAAAGGCGTGCACCACCATGCCCGGCACCATTTCAGTTTTCTTAACTGATTCTAGAAGTAGTCTCTTAATCTTGGATTTAAAACCCTTTGACAGTTATATCTGCCTGCCTCTGCCTCCCAAGTGCTAGGATTAAAGGCGTGCACAACCATGCCCAGCAACATTTACTGCTTCTAACTGTACTAGAAGGACGTCAGCTGTAGGTTCTGGTGGGCTATCTTTTACCAGGTTATTTCATACTATCTTTGCAATCCTAGGATAAATGCTGACAATAATGGACTTTTTTCATTCTTTACTGGATCTGTTTCTAGGTAGTTTCTTTGGTTCTCAAATTTGTCATTTCTCTTAGGGTTTGTTTTGTTTTGAAACCTTAAATATTTTAAATATTCTTATGTCAGGACTTTGGTTTGCTTTATCACTTTCTAGAGTTTTCTTATGCCCTCTCTTTCACCTCTTTTCTCTTTCTGCACACACTCTTCTGCTTCCATTGGTTTTCACAGCCAGTGAGTCACCAGACATTTAGTAAGCAACTATTGTATGCAGGTACCAGGGCAGGGACACAGAGGAACCCTGGACCCTGAGAATTCTGGTTTTTGGCAAACACTTGTCACACAATTAGTACTACTGTTTGCAAAGCCCTTAACTACAATGATAGAGGAGTAGGCAAGACCTCAAGACCAGGGATCACACAGATCTAGATTCAAATTCTGACCTCACTGTAAGTGGGCCATCGAGTTACCTAAGTCTTTTTTTTTTTTTTTTTTTGTCTTTTCGAGACAGGGTCTCCCTGTAGCCCCAGCTGTCCTGGAACTCACTCTGTAGACCAGGCTGGCCTTGAACTCACAAAGATCCACCTGCCTCTGCCTCCCAAGTGCTAGGATTAAAGGCGTGCGCCACCACACCCGGCTGAGTTACCTAAGTCTTTAAAGCCCCAGTTCACCTTTTCTCTTAAAGCAGGATAGTAAATGTCCGTTTCACAGAGCACATCTGAATATATGTGCTGTAAAATGCTTAGTAGTACCCAGAATACAGTGGGAATACATCAAAACTAGCTGCCATTATTTGCATCCATTTTTCCATTTGTTCTCATAATTGCTTTATGAGATAGATTATTGTTAGCATTTGATAGATGTTTTATGAGCATGTGGGAACATTTAGTAAAATATTGTAAAAAATATTGCTTTTTATTAATATATGTAAAAGGGCTTTGATTGATGTCAAATACCATGCAGATGGAAGGGGATGTAGTTCTCAGGGATGGCTTAGGCCCAAATTCTTTTCTGCATTTGGAAGCATCACTGTAGGAATTTAAAATCATCTGTCACAAGAGTCAGAGAATTCTCACATGTCTGAAAAAGATGGCACAGAAGACAGATTACAAAGATCACTGAACAGTAGTGTCTAGGTGCTGCTGTGCTTTAGAAATCCATAAGATCTTTAATTCTGCATGTAGGAGGCAAAGGCAGGTGGATCTCTGTGAGTTCAAGGCCAGCCTGGTCTACATAGAAAGTTCTAGGCTAGCAAGGGCTATATAGAAAGACATTGTCTCAGGACAAAAAAAAAAAAAAAAAGCAAAATTCTATATGATGATATAGTAAAATGTACCAAAGCAATATACATGTAGTCTGCACTTTATTTAAAATATATGGCTTGGGGCTGGAGAGATGGCCTAGCGGTTAAGAGCGCCAACTGCTCTTGCAGAGGACCCAGGTTCAATCCCCAGCACTCACATGGCAGTTCTAGGGGACTCCAACACCCTCTTCTGACTTCCGAGGCATTGCATGACAGGGTGCACAAACCTACATGCAGACAATACATTCATACAAATAAATAAATTAAATAAATAAATAAAATTAAAATATATGGCTTAAGGGGCTGGAGAGATGGCTCAGTGTTTAAGAGCACTGGCTGCTTTTGTGGAGAATGTGGGTTTGATTCCCAGCACCTACATGGTGGCTAACAACCATCTATAACTCCAGTTCCAGGAATCTAACACCCTCTTCTGACCTCTGCAGGCATGACATGGGTACACTTACATGCATGCAGACAATACACTTATACACATAAAATAAAAACAAAAATTTCAAAATAAGTAAACTATATGGCTTATGTGTATAAGAAAACTCTGTGTGTGTGTGAGTCTGTGTGTACATGTGCATGCGCACGCATGCATGCGTGTGTATGTGTGTGTGTGTGTGTGTGTGCGTTGATCCTCAGGGCTATCCCACCATGTTTTTTTTCAGATAGTCTCTCGTGGCCTGGAACTCAGGAAACAGTCTAGGCTGGCAGCGGCTTCTGAGCTCAGCCCTTCTCCCAGCTCCAAGGTTACAAGCGTACGCCACCATGCCTGACATGTTTTCTTTCTGTGTGGGTGCTGTGGATCAAACTTAGGTCCTCATGCTTGTCAAAAGCAAGCACATGCCTGACTGAACTACTTTCCTCCATCCCTGAAAACACTAAAATCTTAAGTACAACAAACTCTGACGTAATGTTATAAACTTTTCTGTACATTCCAAATTTCCTCTGTGAGCCTGCTCTGGCAGGGAAAGAGGGAGCTTTGTGCGCATACTTTAAGGCCTTGAGTCCCAGCAAGCTCTCTAGCTGAACTCCAGCTCCCAGGCTCATGCTGGGTCTGTGGACCTTCAAAAGAGGATTTGCTGATCTCAGAGGCCCGAAGAGAAAGCCTGTCTCCTCTTTCTTCACAGTCCAATCTGATACACATGGTTTGGAGGCTCTTCACCTGGCTTGGCTTTGGTGACTGAGCTGGGTTTGTTCTTTTAGCTCTCTGGAAAGGACCTGCCCAGACAATCCTAAGAAATGGATGTTTGAAGTTCTCTTCTCAAGCTCCACCGTCAGTATATTTCTGTCCTTGTCCTCTCACCTGAAGTTCTCCAGGAAGGGAGACCTAAAGGTGTTGGCCACACTGCTGGTTCTACATGGTGTTTGTTTTGGACAGTCCCATAGGTTAAGTCAAAGCTGCCATTCCTCAGAAGTGGCCAGTAGGGGGCAGTGCACTTGTTTTTCCAGAGTAAGGCACTAGGCTCTGTGCTCCAGGATCCTGTACATCTTTCCTTTGAGCTTTTCTTATAGCATGCTAGGTACCTAAGCCAGAATTCTGGTCTTTTTCATGAACTCCCACCCGTCCTCTTAAATTCCTGTTCCCGGGATCTCTTGATTCTCTTCCTCTTTTATTTTTATTTTTATTTTTTTTTTGAGTCTACAATTTCTCACTATGTAGACCAAGGCTGGGGCCTTGAACTCACAGACCTCTGCCTCTGCCCCCGGAGTGCTGGGATTAAAGACCATGTACCACCACACCTTCCCTAAAGCTATTTCTCAGACCTTCGAGATTCTCCGAGAGCTTGTAGGGTATCTGTGAGGCCAATACTATTTTCATCAGCATATACTAAGACATTATTTACCTTTTTATTATTGTATTGACTTTTGCCCTGACAGTGTAAACATAGTGATGACTAGAAGTTCTGGCTCTTTACTACTAGTTAAGACAGTAGCAATACTAGGGTCAATGAGATGGCTCAGCTGGTAAAGATGCTTGCCACCAAGCCTAATAACCTGAGTTCCAGAATCCACAAGATGGAAAGAGAGAGCCAACTCCCACAAGTGGTGCTCTGACCTTCATACACACATATACACCATGGTGCTTGTGTACACACACACACACAGACACACACACACACACACATACACACACACACACACCCACACACACACACATACACACACACACACACACGTAATACATTTTGGGGGAAAGATGGTGACAGACTGTAGCAGGTGTCTTCATACTCTTCTATGGTGTACTCTCTCACAGCTTAGAGACAGACTCTGGACCTACTGTACTAATGAGTCACTTTCTCTCACAATTGAAAGCCAACAGAGCATGAGAGTCACTTAAGATATTTCTTGAAGGACCAGTTAAAAAATTTAAATCCTAGCCCTTGCATACTGTTTAGGAAATATTCTATGTGATGAATTATCAAGTGAGCTAAGGGGCATTTGCTGCCCAGAGAAGCATGTTAAAGCTCTCGTGTCTGTGTGAGGTGCAGGTGGGGCTAGGCCTCTTTTGGTCTTGCCACAACTGGAAAGTTTTTCAAGAAAAGAACAAATGGCAAACAAAGTATGTTTATTCAAATTTGAAACAGAAATAAGCTTTCAACTAACAGCACTGCCACAGCATGGTAAAATTTGAACTTTTAAACAAAATTTGACATTTTTTTCTTTTGGTCTTTTCAAGACAGGGTTTCCCTGTAGCCCCAGCTGTCCTGGAACTCACTTTGTAGACCAGGCTGGCTTTGAACTCACAAAGAGCCACCTGCCTCTGCCTCCCGAGTGCTAGGATTAAAGGCGTGTGCCACCACACCCAGCTTAAAATTTGACATTTTTAGAAAGCTTATAACCACTGCGAGCTTGCCAGCTTTCCAGTTTTAAAGATGTTTCTTGTTGAGGTCAGTAGTGATATGGAGGAATGTGGTTTTCTAAAGTTGTGGTATGGAGGTCACAGCATTGGGACGAGCTGCACGAACCAGTGTCTTTCAAATGTCCAAGTCATAATGTCGCCGTGTTCAATGGGATAAAGGTCTATCCAATGCAGGCCAGTGGGTTTTAACACAGCAGAGTGTGAGACGTTTGTTAATATGACACAGACATGGCTACTGCATTGCAATTCACCCAGTGAAACCCTACTTGGCAGTATTTGGTATATAGCAGGCTTTCTTCATCTGTCCATTCCCAAACATCATAGCAGAGTGAATGTAGAAATAGGCAAAAGAGACTCCATCTTGAATGTGTGTGTGGTGGGAGGGTATATATGTACATGTGTACATGTGTGTAGAGGTCAGAAGCCAATCTTGGGTATTCCTTATGCCCTGTCCACCTTGTTTTTTGTTGTTGTTGTTGTTTTTAAATTTTTATTTATTTTTGTATGTGTACGAATGTACTGTCTGCATGCAGGTCTGTGTACCCATGTCATGCAATGCTGCGGAGGCCAGAAGAGGGCGCCAGACTCCCCCAGAACTGGAGCCAAAGATGGCTCTCAGCCGCCGTGTGGGTGCTGGGGACCAAACCTCGGTCCTCTGCGAGAGCAGTCGGCGTTCCCAACCGCTAGTCTATCTTTCCAGCCCTCACCTTGTTTTTTGAGACAAGGTTTCTCACTGGCCTGGGACTCTGCTACTTAGGCTGGGATGGCCAAGCAGTGAGCTGGATCCTCCATTCCCCATGCTTGGACTGAATGTGTCCACCAGCATGCTAGGCATTCTTTCTTAATTTGGGCTCTGGGGATCAAATCCGTGTCTTCATGCTTGCAAGGCAAGCATTTTACTGGATGAGCCCCTGCAACTATTTTTTTTAAAAAATGAAGTCATTAAAGAGATTTACAAATGTGCAGAACAGTGTTACTCTTTTGACAGTTTTTGGATGTTTTAGAAAAGATGGTTTTCACAAAAACGTTATTTGCATAAACATATTTGCTTTTGCTACTGTCTTACTGATTTATCATTACTGGTTTATTCTTGTTGAATGGTTATTATTGTTTAAAAGTCCTCTGTCTCACTTTATGTTATGGATATTGATGGGTTGTAAGAGTACGAAGGACTTCTGAGTACAATGCCCTTGAGCGTCATGGTCGGTCCGAGCACTGGATGTGGAATCCAGCTGTCCACCCCACTCCACCTTGCTTCAAATGTTCCTGGAATGTCCCATAATGCCTCCTCTCCATTCGACAGCCTTTATCCCAGCCTGGATGCCTTCTGTTTCAAGGCTTTTGCACATGCAGTTTCTTGTGCCTAAAATACCTGTGCACCACCCCCTCCACCTGCTGCCATCCCTTCCTTACCCACCTGGGCTCACTCTTGCCAGCACACTGCCTAGGAAGGCCTCTTCGTTGCCCACATCTACTGAAGGTGCTCTCGCCCCCTCATCCTCTGTAGGCTCCGAGTTAATGTATTCATAATGATCTTTACCTTCAGATTGAAATTCTCATTATGCCCCTCCTTTATCACTTCCCCTCTGGAGCTACTTTACAAGTGCCTCCTCTGCTGTCCGTTGTATGGTATTAATCACCACCTGTCTGATGATACAAGAGAGGAAAAACTAACGGACATTTTCAGCAGGAAAGCAGCCAGTTGATCAATCTTTCCCCCACCGTTTCACACATTTTAAGAGGGTCCTCACATGCTTCTTTTCAGACTCTGCTATAATTTACTCAGAGTTTTTGTGTTTTCATTTTTCCCTAGCCCAGGAAGAAAAGCATCTGGTGTTGCCATTAATGAGGCCGATTTTCCAATTCTTATAGCTGGAAATCCCTGAAGTGTGTGCTTGTTTTGTGTGTTTGCCACTCTCTCCATTTTTCTGGTCCATTATCTTTTTCTCTGAGCTTCAACCCTTGAAGTATAAACTCAGACCTCACCTATGCTCAAGATCAATGGGAATCAGCTTTATTGTTTGATTTTTCCTTTGCAAAGAAAAAAAAAGTAGGTTATCTCAGTCTATCAGCCCGCCAGAATACTATAAAAGGCTTGATAGGATTTTCTTTGGGGACTTGTTAAGAAAGCTTCATAAGTGCACAGGCTGTCTGTGCCCTGGGTTTGAAGAGGTCTGGTCGTGAAGTGTCTCCTTTCTCTAAAGTTGCCAGGATCCTCTGCTCGTCTTGGGCCTGGTTTGCTCACTGTCTGATGAACAGGTTGGCTGTTTGAAAATGCTCCCAGTCCTCTTAAGACTCTGTAACCCAAATGCCATGCAGAGAGCCCTGCAAGCACTAGACTGCCTTGGTGCTGAGGAAGGGCACATGCAGGGGAAGACGCACCTGGGTCCTCTCTCCAAAGAACACAGTGCTTTTAGAAACCCTACACAGGCCTTGCAGAGTGCTATCAGCCATCAGGTAGAGTATGCATATTCATTTACATACACGTGTGTATGCATGTATAAATATAGAATGCTCACCTTGTTCCTGGACTCTTGCTATTCCTGGGACATGGTTGGGGCAGATGAATATGCATATGTCAATGTTAAAGAATGCGTGGGCAGGGCTAGAGAGATGGTCTAGCGGTTAAGAGTGCCGACTGCTCTTGCAGAGGACCCGGGTTCTATCCCCAGCACCCACATGGTGGCTGAGAACCGCCTTTAACTCCAGTTCCAGGGAATCCGACACCCTCTTCTGACCTCCACGGCATTGCACGACACAGGTGTACAAATCTACATGCAGACAGTACATTCATACACATAAAAAATAAAAATAATAATAATAAAAAGAATGCATGGGCTTGCCTTTTCCCTAGACTAGCAGCTCTACTGGAGCCACCCAAGAAAATTCAGCCAGGGTTCCTGCTCTTACCTGCTCTGCTCAAGCTCCCTTGGCCTGATCCAGAAATCTAGGCTGAATATGCACCAGCAGTGTTGCCATCAGTACATGAAGGGCATAGGTTTCATTAGGTGGTTTGGACTAAGCAATCTTCCTTGAATAGATTATTAAGACCATCTACCCAGTGAAATAGATCATGCTAGTCTTTGTACATAAATTAAAAAATTTAAATCTTTCCAAAAAAAAAGAATGCATAGGCTTATGATAGAGCTAAATAGAATATGTAACAGGCCAGGCTTCAAAATTCAAAACCTATAGGACAGTGACCTGAAGAAGGGATGCAGCAAGATGCCTGAGGCTCTGGGGCAGGAGCTGGGGTGTGGGTGTCAGCTGGGAATGGTGACAGTATCTAGTTGAGGAGCTTGGAGAAGCCTTTTATTTTTTTTATTTATTTTTTATTTTTTTGTATGTGTATGAATGTACTGTCTACATGTAGGTCTGTGCACCCATGTCATGCAATGCCTCAGAGGTCAGAGGAGGGTCTCAGATTCCCCTGGAACTGGAGTTCTCCTAGAATTGGAGTTACAGACGGTTCTTAGCCGCCATGTGGTTGCTGGGGATTGAACCCGTGTCCTCTGCAAGAGCAGTCAGTGCTCTTAACCGCTAGGCTATCCCTCCAGCCCCAGGAGAAGCCTTTTAAAAAGAGATGATTTAGGCAAAGCTGGAGGTAGGTGACTGGCATCCCAGCACTCAGGAGGCTGGGACAAAAAGATGGTGAGTTTAAGACCAGCATCGGTTACACAATGAGACCCTATTTCATAGGGAGAAGGTAGAAGAGGGAATCAGAGTCAAGGGAAGGAATATATATTGTCAAGTCTAAACCATATAGCTCAATAGTGCAAAAATCCAGAGAAGACAGAAATCAGAATGCCCTGACCTCATTGAGAAAGGTATGGAGGATGAAGAGAAAGGAGTACGTGAGTCTATGGGGTCCTCTAGAATCCGTGTAGCTAACCCAGGGGGGAGCAGGTTGTCTAATGATGATACAGGGTCCTCTGCAATGTGCTCTTAGAAACCCTACACCTTAGGCGCTGTACAGAATGTCATCCCTCAGGTAGACTATGCATATTCATTTATATACATAGGTCTCTACTTGTATAAACAGAGAATGCTCACCTTGTTCTAGGACGCTTGCTGTTCCTGGGATGTGGTAGGAGCAAATGAGTGTGTACAAGTCAGTGCTCCCAGAATTCAACTGATCTTTCCAGGTCTAAATGAAATGCAGATTTGAATATTTCTTTTTTTATTATTAATTTTATTTATTTCTGTATGTGTATGAATGTACCGTCTGCATGCAAGTTTGTGCACCCGTGTCGTGCTATGCCGCGGAGGTCAGAAGAGGGTGTCGGCTTCCCCTGGAACTGGAGTTCTCCTGGAACTGGAGTTTCAGATGGCTCTCGGCCGCCATGTGGGTGTTGGGGATCGAACCCGGGTCCTCTGCAAGAGCGTCAGCGCTCCTAACCGCTAGGCCATCTCTCCAGCCCCAGATTTGAATATTTCTTAGAGTCTGGCAAGGCAGGAGTTGATGGTCAGGCTAAAGAAACTTGAAAATGTATCACTCCCCCTTAAACAAGATGTGCAGTCATCAAGTGGCTAATTTTCCAGCGAGTAGCCTCTTTGGTAGACCTGGGAGAGGTCTGCATGCCCGCCAGGGGCTCGGAGGATGCTGGGCAGCCTGGTGCCATAGCATGTGCTCTCTGCCCCAGGCGCATTAGATCATTACTGAGCACTCACAGCGTTTGACAAATGGGACAGCTGCCGCTCAGGCAATTTCCCAGTGAATTGCTGAGCCAGGTGGAGTGAGAAGATAGCTGGCCTGACTGAACAGGGGAAGCTAATACTAATCATTAGGTCTTTGAACCTTGCCATTTTCCCAATTAATGGGCGAATAAAGTGAAACGAGTAATTAGATGGATTCCAACCCACTAGCTGTGCTTCTCTGCTCAAGTGCCCCCCACCTCCTTAGCGAGGCAGAGCAGCAATTCCATTGCAAGGAAGAAGGGCCATGCGGGCTTAGGATGCTCATAACATTAATAACTACTATCTACTAAGAACATTAAATGGGTACTAGCAGTGACTCTAACTTGAAGTTGGCATTTAAACCTTTAACTCATAGTGAGGTATAATCCATGAATTCCATCTTAGAAACCTGAAAGTCAGGACAAAGAGAGTTGTGACATACCACCAGGACCCCCTGGCTGCGTGGCTGACCTGGGACGGCAGCTGCCTTGGAGAGTCTTTCTGTATTTTTGGTTTTGCTTTTGATTTTTTGGGTCCTCCTTCTCCTCCTGCTCCTCCTCCTCCTCCTGCTCCTCCTCCTCCTCCTCCTCCTCTTCCTCCTCTTCCTCCTCCTTCTTTCTTCCTTCTTCTTCTTCATCTTATTTTTCCATATCTTTATTACTTGGACTTTCAGGGCTACTCTGTTCATTTTTGTGATTAAAATTTAAGTCACAGATAGATAAAAATACCCTAATGAAATAATGACTTACCCAGGGACTTAATGGATAAAAAGATGTTGTCAGCAGCTGCTAATGATCTTAGCTTGGAGTTACACATGAGTGATTCAACTCATCCACTTTCTGGTTGTGTGAACACTAAGCTGTTTGACTTTTTTGTGCCTCAGTTTCCTTCTCGAGTGAATAGGAGAATAATAATGCTCTGTCTGGAGGAGGATGAGTATGAAGGGCAGATAAGATGAAGTATGTGTGCCAGGCGTGGAGGTTCACGCCTTTAATCCTAGCACTTGGGAGGCAGAGGCAGGCGGATCTTTGTGAGTTCAAGGCCAGCCTGGTCTACAGAGTGAGTTCCAGGACAGCTGGGGCTACAGAGAGACCCTGTCTCGAAAAGACCAAAAAAAAAAAAGATGAGGTACGTGTATTAGTTAGTTTTCTGTTACTGTGCTAAAACATCATGACAACGGCAACTTAGAGAAGGAAGAATATATTGGACTATGATTCCAAAGGGATGAGTTGGTCATGATAGGGGAGGCGTGGCAGGAGGCCTCCAGGGCAGAAAGCGAAAGCTGAGGGCCCACACACACTCAGAAGAAGAAAGAGAAAGAAAAACACAACCCAAAGTGGGGCAAGGCTAGTCCTCTTAAAGCAGCCCCCAGTGATATGCTTCCTCCAGCAAGGCCTCCTGAAGGGCTATGACCCGCCCCAAACAGCACTGTAACCCTCCCAACTGTTCAAGTACTTGAGTCTAGAGGGGAACTTTTTTTTTTTTTTTGATCCAGGACCCACCCTTGCTGGCTCACCTTGGATGAGCCATTTCCTCTCTGTAGCAGACGATCTGCCCAGGCTAGCATTCATAGACTCTCACTGATGTGAAATTGAATTTAAAGAACTGCCAGTAAAGTTTGTCATTCGATTGTGTGTTATAAGCTGTAGGGCATGGTTTTAGCATTTATGTGGCTGAGAAAATAAACCAATTTGCATCTGTACTTTCCCCAGAATGATCCCTTTGGGCAGCTCCCTCTAACTGTGTGACTGAAAGCACGCTCCTGCAGTCCGACCATTGGAAGCTGGAGTGCCTTTCTTACTCTCCAGAGACCTTGCATGTTTGGGCCCATAAACTACAAATCACAGAACACAGTGTAAGAGGGAGTTTCATTCTGGTACAGCCGGGTGAGTGGCTTGCTTCACTTCACCTCGGCCTCTAAGGTGTCTGCTGGAAAGCCAGACACACTTCCCCCGGCCCTCGGCTTCCTCAGGGATGGGATTAGTGGGATTACCCTTAAGGGAGACATCTGGCGTGCAGACTTTGGTGATTTTGTGTTTATCGACTATTCACTGATCATTTATCCTGCATAGTGAGATCTTTTCAGATGACGGATACCCATGCCACTAATCACCAGAAGTTAAGTTTAGTCACTCAAATTAGAAGCTTTTTCAGAAACATACAGAGATTCGTTTTTGTGTGTTTGTTTGGTGGGTTGGGTTTGGGGGTTTTGTTTTGTTTTTTGTTTTGCTTTGTTTTGTTTTTGAAACAGGGTCTCCTTAGTAGCCCTAGCTGGCATAAAAATTTCTGTGGAAACCAAGCTGGCCTCAATCTCACAGAGATCTGCCTGCCTCTAGACCTCTAATCTGACACCCAGCGTCGAATTCATTTTCTTAACTTCAGTAATTATTGAATTCATTCTCAGTGAGTTGGGTTCCTCATTTTGACCATTTTCCCAAAAGGAACAGTGCCCCGGCCCTTATCAAGTCCAAATGTCCAGAGGAGCCCACTGGCCTGTGGAGAGTCCCTTTGCCTGATAGGGCACAGTGTGCATCCTCGGCATGGATCTCACCTCCTCATTCAGTTTGCTTGCTTCTTGGCAGCCGTCCTGGAGACCTTGCCTCAGTCTCTCAGCTCTTACCATAGCACCCAGCTCAGGTAAGCACAAGCATGTATCCAAGGAATGAGTGACCAAGTTCACTTCCCCTGTACAAAGCACCCTGCTTTGCAGTGCAGTCCGATTTTAGCTGTCTGCCCTCCCTGCCCCATGTCCAGTCATATTCCTTGCCTAGGAGAGAAACAATCAATGGCCTGGGCTTTGCTGAAATAAAACACACACACAGGACTTTTCTGGAAAATCTGCCTCTGGACTCCATGCTCGAAGGTCATATTTTCATAGTCAAAGTTGTCTGGAAGGGAAAGGGAAAGGGGTAATCTCATAAGGTTAAACAAATTTTTTTGTCCAAATGAGAAGAAACAAATAATTTTATGTTAATGTAAAAAATGTGTGTTGTGTGTACATAGAATTGAATAGGTGATTGTTGACCAATCTGTTTTCTGTGTGTGTGTGTTGTGCTGTGTGGGGATGTGCATGCAGGTAGAGGCCAGACATCAATGATCAGATCTCTTTCCTCAATTTTCTCTGCCTTATTCTCTTGAGATAGGGTCTCTCACTGAACCTAAAGCTCATAGATGTAGCTTTGCTGGACAGTGAACCTTGGGGACCCTTATGCTCCCCCTTATCCAGCACTGGGGTTACACATGAATGTCCCCAGGCCAGGGTCAGCCTTTTACATATCAGGGAATTTGAACTCAAGTCTTCATGCCTGGCAGCTACTTTACCAACTAAGCTATCAAATCAGCTCGTGTCTATTATCTTTTTTTGGGGGGGTCTTTTTCGAGACAGGGTCTCCCTGTAGCCCTAGCTATCCTGGAACTCGCTCTGTAGACCAGGCTGGCCTTGAACTCACAAAGATCGCCTGCCTCTGCCTCCCAAGTGCTAGGGTTAAAGGCGTGCGCCACCACACCCAGAATGTCTATTATCTTGATCGTGCAGATGGTCTCCTGAGAGTGTGCATATGCTCAAACCTATTAAATCATATATTCTAAAAGTGTGCACATTTTTATAACAATTATACTTCCAATAAAGCTTTTCCAATCAATCAGTCGTTCGGGCTTTTCTTAGATTTTTTAGAAGTACTACCCCTTTTCAAGGAAGGGCTGAATAAGAAGTATTTCAAAATGGAATTTTTTAATGTATTTTTATTTTACATGTATGAATACTTTACCTGCATGTATATTAGTATACACTGTACCTATGTTGTGCAGTGCCTGTGACAGCCAAAGCCTGTCAGGATCCTCTGGAACTGGAGTTGCAGATGGTTGTTGGCCACCATGTGGGTACTGGGAACTGAACCTGGGTCTTCTGTAAGAGCAGCCAATGCTCTTAACTGCTGAGTCATTTCTCCAGCCCCCCAAACAGAATTATTGATCTATCTATAGCACAGACTTAACACATCCTGCCCTGCCCTGCCCCCTGTCCCCTGCCCCTTGCTTCCTGCCCCCTGTCCCCTGCCCTATCATATTTAAGATCAAGGTTCCTGGGGCACCCCATTTAAGTCACCTGGCCATGGATCACATTGTATCAGTGTCTGAGGGAGAAAAGAAACATTTTATCAGGTTCTTTAACTGATGTCATAAGAGGTCTATAGGTCATTGGCCTCAAAGGAAGGCCTGCACTCAGTCACGTGTAATATGCAAGCTCCTGAATGGCCACCTCTTGCCAGCTTACTGAAATCACATCCATCACCCTCTGTCCCTGTGGCACTACCATCCCTCATTACAATTAATACCAGAATAAAACACCCTGACTATTTTTCCTTTTTTTTTTATTTGTCTTTTTGAGACCGAGTCTTCCTGTAGCTCCAGCTGTCTTGGAACTCACTTTGTAGACCAGGCTGACGTTGAACTCACAGAGATCCGCCTGCCTCTGCCTCCCAAGTGCTGGGATGAAAGGCGTGCACCACCACACCTGGCCAACACCCTGACTCTTAACTTTAGTTTTTAAGACTGCACCCAAACTCAGAGGACACTAGTTCCCCCAGATATCTGTTGGAACTGTGCCACGGAACTGTGCTCTGAAACTATGTCCCAGAGTCAGGCCTCTCCAGGTTCCACTGGGAAACTACAATCTTGGATCTCCCCTTATCTTATCAGACAATCTTTCCTTTCCATCCCTAGGCCTGAAACACATACACACTCTTAAACAATTTCTCTCAATTTTCATTGTTTTCAATGAAGGTGCATGCAGTGCATTTCAGCACTTTGACATTTATTGTCAAGCATACTGTAAGGTTATGGCACGCTCCCCCCCCCCCCGGAATGAAAGGCCATGAGGTCTAAGTTCTTCGGAGCAAAGTTTAATTCGGAGTAGCCGGGGGTGGGCTCAGGGGAAAGAGAAAGCCAAGCCCAGAATGGCGTCTCACTTGGGAATTTAAGGGAGAAGGTGGGAGCAGGATTCAGTGGGAGTGGGGTGGGTTGGAATCTGGAATCTGGCTTCCGAAGGGTGAGGGGCGAGGCAGAAGATTCCTGAGTAATCAGTGGTGGCCTGCTTTAGCATAACCAAAGGCCATGCCTGGTAGAGCAGGTTTTTGGACCTCCGGTCTTAGGTGTCTTTACATTCCAATGGGCTTCTGGATCTAACAACCTGACATTCCAGCCTTTTGTTCCTATAGGAAAAAGGGCGAAGTTCTTTCTTCTGTAGCTGCTTCAGAGCTGGTCAGGGGCGAAGTTTTTGGGAGAACAGCTGTCAGGCTGGAGTTTTTCATTTTGACTGCTTGGGGTGCTCTGCCCGGTCCAGATCAATAGTGGCCAGTACTTAAGTGGATGTTTTCTCTGCAACCGAAAGGACAAGCTGGTTGAGTCTTACATGAGTATACCAGTGCAGGGACCAACAGGGGGCTACAGGGTGCATTAGCAATTGGAGGGTCCCGGTCTAGGGAATGCAGAGGGAAAAAGGATGTGTACCCTGGTTTGAGAAATTGGAAAAAGTTTTAGTACACAGAGCTCTAGAATGAGGGCCAGCTTTAATACACAGGGCTCCAGAATGAGAGCCATAACCATGAGAATATAAAAGGTGGTATTTTCTGGCATGGCACATTAGATCTGTCATCTATCTCTGAGATATTTTCTAACATGACACAGTAGATTCCTAACTTGGCACAGTAGGTCTCTCACCTTATTTCTCTGATTAATAACATCTCATTTTTTCTTCTTTAGATTACAGTTCATGTTGGGGTGTTTATTAAAACCACACAGTTAGCCAAGATAATGAAGTTTGTTTTGGTGTTAAGGTCAGTTGAGGTTCTGAGTCCTTAACAGGCACTCAGGCCTTGTCGCCTGGTCTCTCACCAGTTCCATCTATTCGGCGGACATAAGTCAGGCCCTGCTTGACCAGAGCTTCCTTTGAAGCACGAGGAGCTTCTCCTCTATATGACTTCCCCTCTTGACTCGGGACACTGGCTGGACAGAGTCCTTAAGTGAATCTCCAAGAGTTCCCTGGTGCGGCTGGGATGACTGGATGACTCGCTGCCACACGGATATTGCGACAAAGTTGCGTGTGCAGCCGACCCTAGGACCCAAGTAACACTTCACCGAGTGGTGATGGCGGCCTCATAGATATGGCATGTGCTCCGCATACAAATCCCTCTCTTGCCCAATCAGATTAGAGCTCTATAGGTGGTCAGGTGTGGTTAAATCCCTCTAAGAGGATTGTATTTAGCATAGTAGAGATTATGGTTACAGTTAATATACCCATACAATTCTCTCTAAGATAAAGCTTTGAACATTGCACTTACTAAGCACTGCTTATAAATTTTAATTGCTGTGGCAAAATATTCTGATTAATACTAAAAAAAGGCTCATGGTAGGAGCCTGGTGGTAGTGGCTGTAGCACCGGCTAGGAAAGGATACTAATTACTGGCTTGTGTTGCTTGGCTCATATTTAGCTTATTGTATACAATATAGATATCCGGCCAAGAATGGCATTGCCCACAATGGGCACAGGCCAGTCCAATGAAGGTAATTATTGAGGTTTCTCAGCTCAGGTGTATCAAGTTGACATTAAACCTATGCAGTAAGTCCTACAACTTGTTCTTTAAGGTCTATGAAGGTCATTCAAGTACTCAAAGTACAATGATTTAAACCATGCAAGGCAAAAGTTTCTAACAACATAGGCTATGAAACAAACCCAAGATAATAAAGGGGTTAAAAGTACCTTCTCAAATGAAGGCCATGTCACTTGTCCCCAGATTTTGAATTATAGCTTTGAAAAGGAAAAGGAAGGGGGGGGCATTGTCACATACCAGCAGCAGGCAGATAATACTCAGGGCTCACCCAAATTGGTTACATTTGCACTGTCCGTGTGGTCACTGGAAGTAAAACCTATTTTTTCCCAAAGATATTAAAAGTAACATGTGCAAAGTATAACAGATATACAAAACAATTTTAGTATGTATGGGTAACTCTATATACGTCTGTTTCACTTGAGGCTGTAACTAGGTATATAGTACCTGGTAGGTGGAACACAATTTCTTGTATATACCATAATTACATTATAGAATTCTTAAAAGTGAACAGTACATCATGCATACACTCATAAATAAGGTTCTAATAAATACATTTGGCGATGACACTTTGTAAAGGTTGTGTTAAGTAAAGGCACATGCATTGTAATCATACAGATAGATCTTAATATGCTGTTTAACAATGTCATACACATTTATGCACACATTCCGTTAAGAGATTTTATCTCAGCAGTTGTATTGAACCATCATATGCATTGGAAAAAACACCTTTAGAAACATACTATGATCATATTGAAATACTTTAACAAGTGATGGAAAACAATTATATATAATAATTAAAGAACTGACAATATCAAAGGTACTTAGGCTTTCATTGGAGGGAAGGGATTGCAGGGGAAGCAATGTGCCACTGTCCAAGTACCAGAGTATGAATGAATCTAGGGATTTTTAAAAAGTGGTCTCTGGTCAGAAGGACAGTGGCATAGCACAGGAGAGAAAAAAAAGTGCCAGTGAACCCGTAAGGGTCAAAATATCAGGTCTTTAGACGTCTGGAAACAAGAAAAAACTGGAAGAGAAAATTTTAGTTGTAATACCTGTGGAAAAATACTTTGGACAGAGAAGAATTAAAACCTTCAGATAAACAGTGTAGAAACCTAGGAACCCGGGTTCAAATCAGGCCTTTGAAAAAAAAAATTTAGAGGCATGCCAAAAGTAAACTTAATTTTTGTTTGTGCGCAACATAGAATAAAACAAGTTTGAAGTGGCCACTTTGTTTTGACAAAAAACACAGAACATGGACATATGACAGTTACAAAGACACATTGAAGAATGGTTATGACAAACGGTTATAACACACAGACAGGTTTGGACAGACACATGACCTAACTATCCATTAACTCTGGACAGTGGGAAAATCCCCTTTTATCTAAAGTTGCCCTACCTTGTCCAGGGCTGTAGACAATTATCACATTTACAAAGAATCACTTAGAGTTTAAGACATTTGCTTAGATGGAAAATAGACTGTATGTCCTACTGTGCTTTGCAGCACAGCCTGTTCTTGTACACCTGCAAAGGATGGTGGACTGGGTAAGCAGGAAAATCTGATGGCTTGTGCATATTACCTGCTAATTTAATGAGAATGAATTTAGTTAGTGGAAAAATCAAAAGATCCCAGCCAAGTGAAAGATTACTCCCTGAGGGAAATGCTGGATGCTAGTGAGGCAGGATGTAGTCAGCAGACCTTTTTAATCTCAGACACAAGGGCTTCTCAAAAGATCCCAGCCAAGTCACAAAGTTTACTGCCTGAGGGAAATGCTGGATGCTAGTGAGGCAGGGTGTGGTCAGCACACCTTCTTAATCTCAGACACAGGGGCTTGTATCCTGAAGCAGACAAAATGGATTTCTGAATAAAATGGGGTTTAAAAGGAAAAAACAATGAAATGGAAAATGTCAAAAATCTAAATAATCCCTTAAAAATTAGGCAAAAGTTTTGTAACAAACAATTATACAAAAACCAAAATCTGTGAAGGCTCAGAATATGCATTTTAAATAAAATTGTAAGAGAATTAGAATATAGGAATATAGCATTAGTTATTACAAGGTCTGATGTAAATTCGGGCTTCCTGCCACGTGGTCTTTTTGTGGCTCAGCAGAAATGGGGCAGCTGTGCGCAGACTGGGGAGAGGAGAGACCACCAAGCTGTTTGAAGGAAGTAAAGTTTTTTAGCCTCAGAAGCAGAGTGAGAGAGAGAAGGGAAGGGGGGGGGGGGGAGGATGGGAGAGAGGGAGAGATAGATAAAGAGGAGAGAGAGAGAGAGAGAGAAGGGACGTCTGGAGAAATACTCGGCTGGCAAGTCCGGGGGTTGCAAAATGTCATGGCACAAATAATATTAAGTGTAAAAAAGCAGGAAACAAAAAAAAGGCACCGTGAGGCTTAGGTCACTCTAGGAGCCTGCTTTACTTCCACGTGGGATTGCCAGCATGAGCGCCTGCAGATAGGTGATGGGACCAGGACGCATGGCCCGGGCATAGAGAAAGGGGTGGGACGGGAACAGAGGAAAGACAGAGAGAGAGGAGGCACAGAGGAGAGCCGGGGTGGGCCACCCAAGGTCGAAAGCAGAGGTGGAGTTCTGGTCTAGTTTATAGGGAGGGGGACGGGGAAAGTCTTACTTAAGAGGAATAGAGAGAGGGAACTAAGTGAAGGGCTAAGAATGCCTGTACACACAAGCATTCGGACCATTTACCAGAGCGCTGGCAGCAGTCTCTCAAAAAAAAACGCTGAGAATTGGAGATCCCTAAAAAAAAATTTATAAAAAAAAAAAACACAAAAAAAAACAAAAAAAAAAAAAAAAAAAAAAAAAAAAAAAAACTTAAAAAAAAAACAAAAAAAAACAAAAAAAAAAAAAAAAAAAAAAAAAAAAAAAAAACAAACAAAAAAAAAAAAAAAAAAAAAAAAAAAAAAAAAAAAAAAAAAAAAAAAAAGGTACTTAAAGAGTGTGTATGGCGAAACTCCAAGGGTGTGAGGCCCAGGGCCTCTCTTTTAGTGTGAGGCTCCCATATTGGGAGTCGGAGGATGAGGAAGATGGAGAGGGAGAGACCAGAGAGAGAAAAGAAAAGATGGTTTGGTATGTATATAGTATGTCTTTAGTCTCAGCACCCAGGCAAGCCCTAAGGTGCGTCCGCCTTAGTTCTAGGTGGGCGCTCAGAGACCCCAGGCCTGTGTGACCAGGTGTGGAAGTCTCTGAAATCGGGGCCTACAGGTCTGTGAATTCAGTGTCTGAAAAATCACAGAGGAGGCCAATATTTGGGTCCAGAGTCTGTCCCAGCGTCCTGGTAATAGACAGAAACTGGACAGGGAAAAAGGGGGGAAAAGGGGATCCCTGATTTAGCTGGCACTCAGGGATCCAAAACGGAATGGAACAGGATACTAAAAAGAATGGAAAAAGGATCGGAGAAGAAAGAAAGCAAAGAGTAGTTCGTTAGAAAATAGTTAGACCAGGAAGTGTCGAGGCAGAGGGTGCAGCTAGAGGGGGCAGAACTTACACAGGGTTACACAGAAGTTAGGGTGGGAGATAGAATCTCCCCCCACTCAGATGCCCATCTGGCCGGCTGCCCGCGAGGCGACTTAGGAAGTCTTACCATGAGGACCACACCGTGCTCGGTCAATCATGAGTGTGATGAGTGCATGATGAGGTTAAACAACTTCAGCGGAAACGTGGGTTGGGACCCAATCAGATTCCGTAGCCCTAGAGCTGTGGAACCATAACATACACTCTTAACTCTCACGCACAGTCACCCGGGAATAGAGTAGGGTAGGAAAAGGAGAGGAGAGAAGGTACCTTCAGCCGAATGGTGGTGGGTGCTGTTTGTATTTAAGCCTGCGCCGGTATTCTGGCTACCGGTACTCTTGACGAGGCTGCTCTGAGGGGCGGGGGGGGGGGGGGGGGGGGAGGCGATCTGAGTCACTGGCACCAGAATGTAAGGTTATGGCACGCTCCCCCCCGGAATGAAAGGCCACGAGGTCTAAGTTCTTCGGAGCAAAGTTTAATTCGGAGTAGCCGGGGCTGGGCTCAGGGGAAAGAGAAAGCCAAGCCCAGAATGGCGTGTCACTTGGGAATTTAAGGGAGAAGGTGGGAGCAGGATTCAGTGGGAGTGGGGTGGGTCGGAATCTGGAATCTGGCTTCCGAAGGGTGAGGGGCTAGGCAGAAGATTCCTGAGTAATCAGTGGTGGCCTGCTTTAGCATAACCAAAAGCCATGCCTGGTAGAGCAGGTTTTTGGACCTCCGGTCTTAGGTGTCTTTGCATTCCAATGGGCTTCTGCATCTAACAACCTGACACATACCACAATTCATTCATTATCTTGGGGTGGAGTAGCAAATAGAGGTTCTGAGGAATCAAGGTCAGGTGCTCAGGTCACAAGACCACATGGTTCAGTGACTGTAGTATTTTGCTTTCAAGGTTAAAAGTCTAGATTCTGTCCATTTTTTTTATTTTGCAATAATTTTAGCTTTGCATAAAGGTTGCAAAGATAGTGTATAGAATTCTCACACATCCTTTACTTGCTCCTACCTAATATTCACAGTCTTACCCAACCGTGGTGTGTGTATTAAAACCACAGAATTAATACTGGTACCTTATAGTGAACAAAATTACAGGCTTTAAGGACTTTCATCAAGTTGGTAGGTTATGGCCACACACCTGTAGTGCTGGTCTCTCGAGGTTAAGGCAGGAGAACCCTAAGTTCAAGGCTTCCAGGGACTATATTGTGAGTCCATTTAGCACAGCATTATATAGTGAAATCGTCTCCAAAATTCTTCTAAATGACTGTCTCATATATCTTGATATCAACTTACCATGTGGCTTAACTTCAGTTACATTCAAGTGTTGCCTTTATAAGTAGTATTTGAATGGAAAAGTTTGAATCATTTATTTATCTTTATTTTCTGTGTATGAGTGTCTTCTCTGCATGTAAGTGCACCCATGCATGCAGTTTCTGTGGAGGCCAGAAGAGGGTTATCCACCATGTGGGTGCTAGGAACCAAACTGGGTCCTCTAAGAGCAGCCGGTGTGCTTAACCACTGAACCGTCTCTCTCCAGCCCCTGAGATGGAAATCTGTGGCTTCCTTAAGACATTTTCTTTGAAATAAAGCCAGTAGGTCAAAGGAGCTCTGATACACGGTTGCTTTTAATCTTTTCAAAAAGACTTCTGCAACCATCCCAAGAATCCATTGTTCAGTGGAAAGTTCACTATGGGGATGGTGGGCACTTGGAGGACCCCGAAGTAACCACACTGGAAGGTCTGGACCCAGCATGGATGATAGCCCCCCCAAAGGCTAGATTTGGGAGCCCAATTCTGTCCATTTTATAAATCATTCCAACATGCCTCTATGATCCGTGCTGTGATACTGAAGGATAGCTCAGTCCCTCATCTGCAAGACCTTTTATTCAGAACTTTCCTTGTCCAGGTAACTCTGCCAGCATCCTGTGCAGGGCGACATCACCAGGGGGCTTTCCTGCTTTCTCCTTTCTTCAAAATATGGCCCATTTTCTGTATTCTTATAGAACTTACTATTTTTTCAAATCTTTTTTTAAATTCATTTATTATTATTTTTTATGTGTGAGTGTACTGTCGGCATGTAGGTTGGTGCACCCGTGTAGTGCAATGCCACGGAGGTCAGAAGAGGGCATCGGATTCCCCTGGAACTGGAGTTAAAGATGGTTCTTAGCCACCATGTGGGTGCTGGGAATCAAACCTGGGTCCTCTGCAAGAGCAGTCGGTGCTCTTAACCACTGAGCCATCTCTCTAGGCCAAGAACTTACTATTTTTTGAAAATCAGTTTACGTGTTCTTTTGCCTTCCTGGAAAGGAAATGGGCCTCATACGTCTCTAGATTTCTTTATCTGAGAGTCCCTGACTCTTAGTAGGAACTCCGTCAATGTATTTTCTCAGATTTACTGGCTCGAAAAGTTGGATCATAGTTCAGGAAGAGACAGTTTATAGAGGATCATGGTGCTGATACTTGTTGAACCAAAATGGAAAACATGACTATCAAATTCCAGGGGAAAATGGAAAGCCAAGCGATGGTAATTGCGATAAAAGGATCACTCTCTCCCTCCGTCTACGTGTATACAGACTGTACTCTGAGGTGGACCTACTGTATAAGTGCCCTTTCAATTACTTTCTACAACAGAGCTGTCTGGTGAAGCTCTATTATTCTTTCCTTTTGGTGGATGAAGAGACAGGCTTAGAAATAGGAAGTATGAGTCTGTCCCCACCCTCTACATTCATGTGTTGGAGTCCTGACCATAGAATCACCTGAAGAGACTCAATGAGGAATTGTCTAGCTCCGGTCAGCCTGTGAGCTGTCTGGAGCAGGGTGTTATCCCTAGGCAGGGACCTTGAACCATGTAAGAGTAGAGAAAGCTGAGCTGAGTGTAAGCTTCCCTGGGAATCTCTGCCCATTATGGTTGGCACCATTCTCTAGGCTGGGACCTTGAGCTATGTAAGTGTAGAGAAAGAGCTGGGTGTGGTGGTGCAGGCCTTTAATCCTAGCACTTGGGAGGCAGAGGCAGGTGGATCTTTGTGAGTTCAAGGCCAGCCTGATCTACAGAGTGAGTTCCAGGACAGCTGGGGGTACAGGGAGACCAGGACACTGTCAGTGCAGTGGTGTTAGGAGACTGGGCCTTTGGAGGTGATCTGGTCATGAGAGTGGAGCCCTTACAAATGGAATGAGTCTTTATAAACGGAACCCCAGAGAGTTCTCGCCCCCTACCACCTGAGGAAGTAATGAAAGATGGCAGGCTGCAACCAGACCACACTGGCATTGTCAGGACTTCCAGACTCCAGAAGGGCAAAAAAAATGAATGTTTGCTGATTATAAGGTACACAGTCTATGATTTTCTACCACAGCAGCCTGAACTGACTCTGTACAGCTGAACCAGCAGGGTCCACAAAAGGTCTGTCTGACGCCAGAGCTCTTGCTTTAGCCTCAAAGAGAAAGAGCAGCAGAATAGCTGCCTGGGGAGAAGAGAAACAGACTCTGCTTGCTGGCCGAGAGTTGGCCTGCCATCCCTGCTCTTCCAGCAGCTTGCCCGGACACTGCACCAGCCTCAGGTCACCCCCCACTGCCAGTGCTATGGACACTAAGAGCCCCACTTCAGAGGGCCGCAACATCCTTACTCAGCGTCTGAGGGGAAAGAAGGAACGAGTAACTGTGAAGTCACTCCTAGTAAATTATGTTACAATGAATGAGAGGTGGGAGGTGTTATTTTCAGGTTCTAAGTAAATCAAGGGTCAGCAGCCACCAAGAGGCCCAGAAGAGGAGGGTGCAGTGTTCTTGCCCTGGCACCTCCCCTATGGCCTCGGTATGTGAGCAGCTCGGAGTAGCCCCTCCCCAGGGCCAGTCCTGGCTGTGGATCCCGTCCTCTGGATTCTCTGACATCGCACCTAAAAACCATGGCTACTTCCTGACAGGTGCATTCGAGGAAGAGAAGAGGAACTTCAAAGTGGGTGTCAGGATCCTCTTCTGGCTCCAAAGATTAAAACACCTCTCAAGAGAGGAAAAAACCCAAAGCCCTCACACAGGTAAACCGATATCCTTATGAGAAGAACACAGCACCCGAAAGGCACTGATAGGGCACGATTTTCAGAGCTCCTGTGGCCCAAGAAAAATGCTTTATCTTCTGAAGAGTGGGCCTGCGCCTTTCATCGGGAGACCAAGGCTCTTGTGCTCCTCCTGGGTGCTGATCTTGATCAAAGCCTTCGGTGGGAGGAGGGCAGTTGGGGGTCAGCCACTAATTCATTCATCATTCATTCATTCACTCCACAAACCCATCCAGGCCCTGGGTCAGGCTCTGCCCATAGGAAGATGCAAAGGTTGAGCCCTGGCTGCTAATGGACATCCGCAGGAGAAGAAGTCAGCATGGGAGCCTGTGGCAGTGGGGAACTCAGGAAGCAGCCTCTCATCCTAGGAGTAGCTGAGGCCTTCCCTGAGGAGAGCCACGCATTTGAAGAATGAGTAGGTGTTTGCCAAAGAAGGAGGAGAAAGGACATGCCCAGTAGAGGACATGGCAGGAAGGTCCAGAGCTACCCCCAGGCCCATGTGTACAGAAAACAGGAGATGGGTGGGCCCGGAAAACTAGCAAATCACAGAGGCCCGGCAGGGAGAGGGCTTGCTTCTTCAGCCTGGGAGGCTGGGATCATTGGTGGGCTTTGAGGATCTGACTGGAGGTGTGGAGGTTCCCACGTGACATGGGGCCAACTTTGTTGGGATTTTATTCCTTCCCCACCTCCCACCTTGAGTGTCAGCTTTAGGAGGAAAAGTAAAACCAGCCTCCTCACCCTCCCAACCCCCAACTTGTCATCCTCTTCAGCTCCTTGGTCTTCACTGCAGAAATGTCCTGGCAGAAAATTGGCCTGAAATGCTGCTGGTAATATTAGAGGTCTATAAAGAGCCGCTCGGAGGGGAGAGGAAGAGCAAGCCCCAGCAGCCTGCCCTGCCCCCCAGCTCAGGCCATTCTCTTGGCAGCATCAGGAGAAAATTCTTATGATAGGACCATACAATTGGATTCAAATAGGTTGCAAAGAAACAAAATCAATATTTTGCAATTGGTTTACCATATTACAGACCACCCTGCCCCAAACCTGTTTACAGTTTTGGTGAGCTTCCAGCCCCTTGTGGAAAATGACTGTTATAGGGAGAGTTAAAATGTCTCTCACAAGCTGAAGTAAATCTCTGGAACAAATTTTAGATGATAAAAGTAGATGGTCTTGACAATTTTTTTTTTCCTCAAGTTTAAACAAAAAAGAAAAGGGAAAAAAAAAGTATGCTTGTTATCCTCACAGAGGTATTTCTGCAGGAAATTGCTTGGACCTGTTTTGCCTCTCCTCTTTCTGGAAGTGCCCAATTTCACTCTGACCTCTGCCTTTTCATCAGAGCTTCCCCAGAGCCATTCTCTCTGTCTGTCACTTCCGTTTCATTTCAGACTCCTGGTCCTCACCTGAGGACCTCTCATGTGCCCTCTGCTCTCAGGGCTCTGCCCAGCCCTTGCACCTTCTTTTGCAAGACTTTTCTCAACATCTCCTAAATCTTCATTGGCATGGTGATTAAAACAAACCACCCACCACATGGTTGGGCTGTGGATGGGTCTCTAGAAATGAGAACAAGCCAGGGTTGCAGTAATTGTCCTCATCACAGTGCAGGCCGATGTGGTATTTGGATAGGAAAGAAAGCAGCTTGTCTCAGATTCAGTGGTATCACTGCACTCCAGGCACCTAGGTACTGGGCTGAGTCTAGGGGCACGAGAGACCCAGAGGGCCACTCTGGTTGGGTGTATGGACAGACGCTGAGGAAAGCCAACTCCTTCTCTGGCAGCAAAGCAAACACCACTAAAGGAGAAAGCCTTTCTTTTGTGGATGAAAACTCAGAGTCACCCCCTGAAAGGGTGCACAGGTGCTATGTCAAGAGGATGCTCAGGCTATAGCTAGACACGTCAAGGGTGGAAGCTGTGCACCTTTTGTGAGCTTCTGTGGACAGAGGGAGCTTCATACTCTTCTTGAACCCTCGTTTCTACACCAGTGAGGTGAAGCTTGCAACATCTAGAGATGGAGGTCTCATGTTGACCCAAGCTGGTCTTGAACTTCTGTATAGAAGTGTAAACTTAGACTCTGATCCGCGTGCCTCCACCTGCTGAGTGCCAAGATTACGTGCATGTATCATCGCACCCTACTTATCTGGGATGGGGGCTCAAACCCAGGACTTCATGCATGCCAGGTAAGCACTCTACCAGCTGAGCTGTGCTCCTCAGCCTGAGGGTATCTTAATAAGCACTGGCTTCACTTGTTGCTAAAGTATCCCCTCTGTTGTTTAGGAACAAAGCATGATAAAAAATTTTTTTAATTACAATGGCAATGCCTACAGAACCCTAAATATTTGAAAAAAAATTTTAAATACTCTTAATTCTAATTTCTACCAACAATTTTACTCTTTTTCTAAACCCTGTCCACTTGCAGATGTAGCTTTAATGTTGCCTCACAGTGTGCAAGCTATTTGAATTCTGCTAGCGTTTTTTTTTTTTTTTAATTTATTTCGGTATGTGTATCAATGTACTGTCTGCATGCAGGTTTGTGCACCCGTGTCGTGCAATGCTGCGGAGGTCAGAAGAGGGTCTCGGATTCCCCTGGAACTGGAGTTCTCCTGGAATTGGAGTTTCAGACGGCTCTCGGCCGCCATGTGGGTGCTGGGGATCGAACCCGGGTCCTCTGTAAGAGCGGTCGGCGCTCTTAACCGCTAGGCCATCTCTCCAGCCCCTGAATTCTGCTAGCGTTTAAGTGATGGGGTACATGTCACCCCACACTGCTCTGCCGCCTCCTCCTTATCCTTACGGAATAGAAAATATCCTCAAGTTCCACCAAACAGTAATGTGTCCTATCATCAGACTTCTAAAGAGCTCAATTTGCTCTCCTTTAAAGAAAACAGTGCCCAGTCAAAGGAAGTGAATATCTTCAAAGTAGCCAGTGGGAAGTGCGGTTCTGCCTTTCTAGAGGTTTGTGCTGATATTATTATTTTTTGGCCTTTTTGAGACAGGGTCTCCCTGTAGCCCCAGCTGTCCTGGAACTCACTCTGTAGACCAGGCTGGCCTTGAACTCACAAAGATCCGCCTGCCTCTGCCTCCCAAGTGCTAGGATTAAAGGCATGCACCACCACGTCCGGCTTGTGCTGATATTATTAAGGCTGGCATGTCCATTCCTAAAGCTGCAAAGTCATGGGTGATACCACTGTAAAAATAGATGTCAGTCTTGTGTTGGTCAGCTGACCTGAAAAGGTGCAGGTCTTTGGTTGTTAAAGGATGGATATGTTTCAATATAATCTTTTACGTTAGTTGTTTATATTTCATTTTATGAGACTTGAAAATTGCATGCTTATATCCTTTGCCCATCAGCCTTTAGGATTTGGGAGAAAGTGTGTGTATGTGTGTGTGTGTGTGTGTGTGTGTGAACATGTGTATGCAAGTGTGTGCACGCATGTGTGTGTGTGAATGTGTGTGCATGTGTGTGTGCATGTGTGAATATGTGTGTGCATGTGTGTGTGCATGCGTGTGCACATGTGAATATGTATGTGGGGGGGTGCCTGTGCACGTGTGGAGGCCAGGTGTCCTGCTCCATCACTCTCCATCTTACTCTTTTGAGCCACGGTCTCTCACTGAGCCTGGAGTTAGGCTGTCAACCAGCAAGCGCATCTGTCTTCCAGTCTCTGTCGCCTACAGCACTACAGTTCCAGGACTGTGTGCTACCACATCCAGCTTTCTATGAAAGTTTGGGGGATTTTAACTCAGGTCCTGATGCTTGTGAAGCAAGTGCTCTTATTCATCCAGCTTTACTCTTAAGATTTTGAGGTTTCACACACACACAAACACACATAGACACACACAGAGGCTCTTTAAAAAAAAAAAGGTCTTATTTGGACATGACTGGACAGAGATCACTACAGTCCCCACTTGGCTAGCACCCACAGTAAGAGGGCTGGAGATCTGTCTAAGGTGCTAACTGGGAGGGTGTGTTCCCTTCAAGTCTTGCTGACACTCTCACAGAGGATAGCAGGATTTCCAGAACTGGAATCACTTCTTCCAAGAGAAGAAACAAATCCATGTCAGGCTCAAGTTCTCCAACTTGAGGTCATTAGGAAGCTTTCTACAGACTAAGGTTGGGGGTGGAAGGCAGAATGGCTGGAAAGTCGCCACACACTCCACAACACCTGTAGCCCAATGTTGACTTGCTCTCAAAGTGGCTACCAGGCCAACACACACAAACCAGAGATCTCCAAGTCCTCCAGGGACTCTAGTGGGAAATGGGACATCAAGACAGTGTTAGCATCTGAAATACACAAAACATCAATAAAAGCATAAAAAAAAAAAAAAAAAAAGAATTCAACAGCAACACTCGAGGTAATGACCAGGCCCCAGAGCCAAGGAGGAGCAGCACAAATGAGCACTGAGACACGGAAATCATAGGGTGACAGCGCTTACATCTTTTTGACAAAAAGTCTCCGGCTGGAGAGATGGCTAAGCGGTCCTCTTGCAGAGGACCCGGGTGCGATTCCCAGCACCCATATGGTTGGTGGCTAAGAACCGTCTTTAAGCGAGGTGTAGTGGTGCCCTCCACAAAAAAAAAAAAAAGAAAAGAAAAAGAGTCTCTAAGCCTGGTATGGTGGTACACACCTTTAATCCCAACACTCAGGAGGCAGAGACAGGAGGATCTCTGTGAGTTCAAGGTTAGCCTGGTCTACATAGTGAGTTTCAGAAGATCTGGGGCTACAGGGGGACCCTGTCTCAAAAAGACAAAAAAAAAAAAAAAAAAGAGAGTAGATTCATACTTTAAACACTGACTTTTTGTGACAAATTCATAAGGTGTGGAATAAGGCAAGACCCAATATATTTGTGTTCTATCACTACCTTAAACAAATCAGCAGAAACATAGTAGCTAAAAACAGCACATTTTAATTCTCCACTTATTGGGTACTGACATGAGTCACCAGGGGTAAGAAGTGATGCCAGGGTTTCCTTTCTGGATTTTCTGGGGAGAACCTGATTCCTCCTGTTGTTTCCAAGAGTATCTGACTTCCTTCTTGTACCACTCTTCCTCCATCTGCAAATCAGAAGTGTCCCATCTCCCCCACGCTTCCTCAAGACATACTCTTCTCTGATCACAGACTCTTGCTTTCAAGAATTCATTCAGTTGAATTGGGCTTGCCAGAATAATAGAGGTTAATTTGCGTGGGAATTTAGAATTCTAACTCATAGACTCTTTAACACTTTAATTCATTTTTACTCATTACTTCATTCTTCATTCTCACTTGTCAGAAATTTTCAAAGGCTCTGTTCCAGTCTACCTGGAACCCAAGTCATCTTTTTCTTCTAGTTGCTCTTCTGATTGAGTGTCTTATGGCTTAGCCGGTTTGAGTCACTTTCTCCTTGTAGCATTATAAATTCCCATAGATTGGAGAACATCTGAATGGGAGAGAAATCCACTGTGGTGATCTGTACAAACAATGCCTTTACCATCAGTACCCGTGGAACCTTTTTCGGTAAAACAAAGTTGATTATATCTTGAAACAACAGAAAATACATTGAGAAATTTAATTTTGTTTCAATATTTTATATTTCTAGAGTAATATAAAATTATAAGAAAAAGAGCAAAGTGAATTAGAATTAATTGGAGTTTGCAGCCACNAAAAAAAAAAAAAAAAAAAAAAGAGGGTGGGGGGTGAAATCCTTGTTTGTTCAGGAGAGAAGAAAGTGGTGGCCCAGGAGTTGGACTTCACTCCTAAAGGAAGGCCGTTTCATCCTCTACTAGCCAGCAAATAATTGAAGATCTAAAGATCTAAACAAGCAAATTAGCCCCTCTGAATTTATCTTCTGGTAAACTCTTTTGTTAACAAAGATTATTGTTATTAATTAAATATTATTAGAAACATGTGGACAGATGTCAACTGGGAAGCTTAACCGTGGGCTCCCAAGCCGGGCGTGGTGGCGCACGCCTTTAACCCTAGCACTCGGGAGGCAGAGGCAGGCGGATCTTTGTGAGTTCAAGGCCAGCCTGGTCTACAGAGTGAGTTCCAGGACAGCTGGGGCTCCAGGGAAACCCTGTCTCAAAAAGACCAAAAAAAAAAAAAAATGGGCTCCTGTATTTGTGGGTCAGCTGGATGCCTTTTTCCCTTACCTCGCCCAGGCAAACAGGTGGTAGAAGGCTCTTAAGCCCTCTGCCTCCAGGAACCATACCCTTCCCTCTTTTTGAGGAATCTTCTCCTCACAAAGGTGAGGAGGCAGGGGAGAAAGACAGGGGAAAACAAGGGAAGGGAAGGAGCCTGGAGTCTGGCTGAGGCCTCTTGCCATTTGAGAATCAAGAATTCAGCGCAGTTAGCAACATTCCCTCCTAGCTCTAAACGTACAGTTTTCTGGGAATCTCATCAGAAAGTCCCTTTGCAGTAGAAGGCCCTGTGGCAACCCCCTTGTGCAAGCCTAGGGACTCCAGGTTTTATCTTTCAGATTGTTCTCCAGTCCTGGTGGCCCCTGGAGCCACCTTAACATCTCAGATCTTGAAAAGTTCCTTAGCAACCCTTTAAGGTGTCTCTTGAGAGCCACCAAAACAGCTCGTATGTCCCCTACTATGACACTTAATTGTGACTCTTCTTTGAGAAACCTATGCCAGGCTCCCCTGTGAGTCTTACTTTCTAAGTGCCGCTCTTTCTTAGCCCCTATGTTGAAAATCTTTTAGTAAATTCCATCTCTGCTTCACACTGGCTTGTTTTGAAGTTATTTTCTGTGTCAAAGCCCTGGATCCAGTTTTGCCTGAGTCAAGGTCCCTTAAATATTAAAGGAACTCTGCTGTGGGTGACAGCCTGGACCTGGGTCTCTCTCCCATCACTGCTGATACCGCCAATGGGCTGTGCTAGTATTCCCATCGTTCAGTAGTCTGAAATGACCATGGATGAACCACAATCTTATCTACAAGGCTTCAGAGCAGACCCACTAAGAGGTTTCCTACGCTTAGATAAAGGCCAAATCAGCCTGAATTAAAAGTAAACAAAGGCAGACTTTTATTCCAGAGAAATGATCTCCGGGGTGAATCCACTGGAAAGCGCGTGTCTGGGAGGGTGAAGGACCTTTAATAGGTCAGGGGAGGGGAGATGTTGGAATCTGGCCAATTAGGCCAGGTCATGGGCCTGAAGGTGGGTCTCAGAGCTGGAGGTCTCATGGGAATCTGGAACTAGATGTTGGCTCCGCCCAGTGATTTTTGTAGGCTTTCTTCCCATGCTTTTAAAAACACGGCTCCTGACCAGAAAAGAAGGGGGGCCTTCTGCTCTGTACCATCTTAGCTTTTCATCCCAAACCCTAACCCAACACCCAGACGTTTCCACAGGGAAATCTTTTTTTTTTATTTTTAAAATTTTATTATTATTTTTTTATGTGTATGAGTGTACTGTCTGCATGCAGATTGGTGCACCCATGTCATGCAATGCTGTGGAGGTCAGGAGAAGGCGTCGGATTCCCCTGGAACTGGAGTTAAAGACAGTTCTCAGCCGCTATGTGGGTGCTGGGAATTGAACCCCAGTTCTCTGCAGGAGCAGTGGTGCTCTTAACCGCTGAGCCATCTCTCCAGCCCCCCCCTCCCCCCAGAGGGAAAGCTTGACCTGTTCACATGTCTTACCTTGGCCAGCTTCTCCAGATATGGTGTACAAATCTTGTTAGGTACCTCAACATCAGAAGAGGATGCAAATTCTATCTTTGGCTTGCTTACTATCTAAAAAAAAAAAAGATTAAGTCTAAATTTGTAAGACAGACGAGCTGCCTAGTGACATCCATCATGGTTTCCTGGGAGGATGTAGGGTTCATCTGGTTGACATCTGGGATCAGAGAGCTTTGTTCCTGAATGTCATTATGCCACCAGCCTTCATGCCTCTGCTCTAAAACAGTTCTCCACCCCTCCCCCTCCCCCAACACACACGGAACCAGAAGCATGGATTTTAAATTCACTGCCACTTGTGTAAGGCACTTACCACAGTTCTTCGCACAAAGTTAGAGTATTAAGATGCTGCCTCTCGTGGTCGTCATCAGCATCGTTCTCATTAGTGTCCGTGTTAGGGTGCCATGGAGGACATCTCATTAGTGTCCGTGTTAGGATGCCGTGGAGGACATCCAGCCTTGCGGCACACACTGTGTCAACTAAGGCATGTTACTCTCAGTTGGGGGGAAAGTTGGATTTCCTGAGCAGGGGCTAAATGTTCTCTGTTCCACTCTTTTTTGTGTCCCTAACCATAGAACTGTGTAGGTTCTTAGTGTGTTTGTTTCCTGGGTACTTAATTCGTCTGTAGCCTTACCTGCTGGCCTTCCCTTCCCACACCTCTTACTCATTTCTGTGCTGATCCATTGTTTTGAGTTTTATATTCTCTCTCTCGCTGGCTCCCTCACTTGCTCGCTCACTCTTGCTGTCTCCCTCCCTCCCTCCTTCCCTCCCTCCCATCACCTATATATAGACAGCTATCTATCAGTCATTTATCATCTATTATCTGTCAACTATCATTTATCTCTCTCAAAGCTCTCTGTGTAAGACACTTCATTTTTCTTTTTACAAAGAAAATGTATGCCTTCCTTTTTAATCACTATTGTAAAATATTTAAAACCTGTTATCATCTTTAAAGTTGTTTGATACTGATTTTGTTAATCCCCCAAATAGTTAATCTTGTAATTAAGTAAGCCCCCATTTCCCCCATCTTTTAGTCTTGCTTCTGATCTTTGTAAACCAGGGCAATGTAACTAGATTTGCATTTTGATGGAATGACCTAATCACCAAGTCATAGGTGTACTACTGCTCAGCAGCAGGCTGTCACAGTGATTCACCAGGGTGACCAAACCCAGGACAAGAAACAGAACATTCCTAGTATCTAAAAAGGCCCTCAAATGTCCCCTAGCACCCCTTGCTGCCTCCTCTGTCCTCGCAGGTAGCCACTCTCCTGACTCCTGTCACCAGAGGTTATGCTTGCCTGTTTTTGCACTTTACACTCAAATGCCCTGTGTTTGGATTTGGCCTTTTGGGGCGTTATTTGGTGATCTTCATCTATACTGGGAAGCTTAGCATAAATTTGTTCATTTTCACTGCTATATGGAATTAAATATATCTTGTGAAAGTGCCACAGTTTGTTTCTGTATTCTACAATTGATGGCTTTTCTTCTAGTATTTGGGTATTGTTTTCTGTTGTTTGGGGACACAAAATAGGTAATAGAAGAAATGGAATGAAATGAAGGAATGAACGAATGCTTAGACGTCATCCCTGATGGGGCCTCTCTCCCGCAGGGGATGGGCCAGGGCTTCTCTGGAGCCAAGTCTTCTGTGAGCTGAGCTGCTTGGACACCTATCTGTTGTCCTTGTTGCCATCTGCCCGGCACTGAGCTTGGATGACCCCATTTGTTCATTCAGTAAATGAGTACTAAACTGCTACTGTGTGCATGGCAATCCTCAGGAATCTGGAGTTTGTCAGGCACAAAAGCAAGACCCTAGTGTAGAGTCCTCTCAGCCTCACTTGAACACTTTGGCAGCACTGACTTCTGGTGTCTGGGTCAGTACTCTGCCCTGCAGTGGTGGCTTTCGTTTGGCCTCATGGAGTCTCCCCAGCACCCACCTCCGCCCCTGAAGACTTGGTCCTTTCCAGGAACATGTTCCCCTACCCACCAGCCGTCTCCATTCTCCTCATCCTTGGTTCTCACGTCACTGACCCCATATGCCAGTCACTCTCAGGTCCCTGGTCAGCATGCACCTGTAACCCCAATGCAGGGAGGCAGAGGCAGGGGCTTGCTGTCCAGACAGTCTAGCTGAATTTTCAAATTCCAGGACCATTGAGAGACCCTGTCTCAAAAAAAAAAAAAAATAAGGTGGAGAGTGATTGAGGATAACACTCAGCGTTGACCTCCAGCCTCTGGCACACACACGTGTGCATATATACATACATATGTGCACATGCGCACACACATGGAATAGCCCATTTTTTGCTTATTTAGGACTTGAATACAAGTTTTCTATCACATGGTCAAGGCCCAACGTGAAGGGCATACTTCTCTTCTGGATGACCGCCTATCATTCCATTATACAGGCTTACCTTATCCAGTGGGCTTTCAAGTGTAGTTTGTTTCCTATACAGCACTGAGGAATTGAAATTTAAGACTTAGATATTATATTCACTTTTATCCTTAATTTATGTTCATTTCACTAAGTGATATGCTTTGCCTCTCTTTCTCTGGTAAAATAAGCATAACAGAAAATTTACCATTTTAATGATTTTGAAGTGCAGTTCAGAGTCGTTAAGCTCATTCACAGTGTTTTGCATCCATCAGTTCTACTGGATTTTAAAGGGAGCTGTTTATTGAGGTTAAAGTTGACTTCTGCACATCATAGAAAATATTTGTTTGACTAAATGTGTGATTGAATCTTGTTACTGAAAAGAATGTTTCTGAATTAGTTTAAATGCTTTTAGCTACAGGAAACTAATTCAGCATAAATAATAAGGAAATGTATTCTCTCCCTAAACTGTTCTGCAAAGTTGAAGTAGGTCTACTGTTAATGAGCTCGCGGGCTCAACGGCATCATTCTTCTACCAAGTTCTTTCCACCCTTCCTTTTCTTATTGCCTTGGCATGGTGGCTTTTGTCCTCATGTGTGGTGTTCTTTTTTTTTTGGTCTCTCTGTAGCCCCAGGTGTCCTGGAACTCACTCTGCAGACCAGGCTGGCCTTGAACTCACAAAGATCCGCCTGCCTCTGCCTCCCAAGTGCTGGGATTAAAGGTGTGCGCCACCACGCCCGGCCTTTTGTGTATGTGTGTGTGTGTGTGTGTGTGTGTGTGTGTGTGTGCTGTTCTTCTCAGGCACAGACTAGATTCGAAGGCTTCAGGTTGTCCTCCTCAAACAGTAGCAGACCATGAAAAGAAGAATGTCTTTAAAGAGTGAAGATACCGCAGGCACAGTGGTGCACACCTGTAATCCCAGCCCCAGGGGGTGGAGGCGGGAGCATCAGTAGTGTAAGGCTAGCATCTGCTATCTAGTGATTTTGAGGCCAGCCTGGACTACGTGAGACCCTGTCTTAAAACAGTAACAACAACAACAAGACATTTTAAAAGAGCAAAAGTGCCAGGCGTGGTGGTGCATGCCTTTAATCCTAGCACTTGAGAGGCAGAGGCAGAGGCAGGTGGATCTTTGTGAGTTCAAGGCCAGCCTGGTCTACAGAGTGAGTTCCAGGACAGCTGGGGCTACAGGGAGACCCTGTCTTGAAAAGACAAAAAAAAAAAAAAAAAAAAGAGCAAAAGTGCCTTCTAGATTTCCCACCATATCACATTCTCCAGAATTGGGTTATATTCGCAACCAAAGTCAGTACCATCAATGAGTCAATGAGACTGGTCCCAGCGCATCTGGCTTAGGCCCCACAGAACCTCCCCCTGAGCAGGTCTGGGCTGGAGCCAGCCTCGCTGAAAGCACATGCCCTAAGAAGAGCAGAGGAACTTGAACAGAATTTGAATTCTCTTAGGCAAAGGGAAGGGACTGAAGTGAACCATCAATCATGTCTACAGCAGCTTTCCAAACCTAACGTAAAGCTGCCTGGTCTCCAGGTATGAGACATTAACTTGAAGAGAAATTAGGTTTGTCTGAGTAAAGTAATAAGAATCTTAACTGGAGATCTGGTTCTCGAACAGTTTTTCCAAGCATCCGACTGTCATCAGCTACAAATCAAACCCTAACGTGGTTAGCCATCCTCGGGCTCTCAGGAGCTCAGGATCCCTTCAGGCGGGGTTGCCATTTCCGTTCTTATTTCTGAGTGTCTTTTCCATCCTCTGGGGTTTAGCTTAGAAAACACCTGCTCTAAAAGCTCGCTGGAATCCCAGAACCAATATGATTTTTCCTCTCTGGCTCTGTATTACAGAGTTACCCACTGCATATCGAGGCTGTTTTTCTTTATTGCTTTGTTTCTAGAAATCATAAAAGTAGTAGTGTACCTTCCTAGTAAATAACATGAATGGTCTTGTAAAGTCTATAACTTTTTTTTAAGACCAGGTCTTGGGTATCCCAGGCTGGCCTCAAACTTGCTTCTGACTGTGATCTTGTGATCCTCCTGCTGATCTTGTCAAGGGCGGAGATCTAGTGTACACTGTGCTGGAGATCAAATCCTGAGATCTAGTGTATACTGTGCTGGGGATCAAATCCTGAGATCTAGTGTACACTGTGCTGGGGATCAAATCCTGAGATCTAGTGTATACTATGTGGGGATCAAATCCTGAGATCTAGTGTACACTGTACTGGAGCTCAAATCCTGAGATCTAGTGTACACTGTGCTGGGGATCAGATCCTGAGATCTAGTGTACACTGTGCTGGAGATCAGATCCTGAGATCTAGTGTACACTGTGCTGGAGATCAGATCCTGAGATCTAGTGTACACTGTGCTGGGGATCAAATCCTGGGATGCTGCATGCTAGGCAGGCACTCTATCCACTGAGCCACATCTTCAGCCTTAAAGTCGATAATTAAATTGAAAAGGCAAATAATCTTTCTCAGCCAGTTCTTCAACCTAACTCTCCTCCAAGGTCTCAGTGACAGCCATCATCGGCCACTCTGTTTCTTCTTCCAGAGCCTTCTATTTGAGTATTAAGACATGCAATGATGGACAGTTTTGTTGTAACTTTTTATAAATGGGCTCCTGCTCTCTATTGGGTTATGCATCCGTCGTTCTTTGACTTGACCTTCGCAGTCTTCGGGACACACAGGGCGTGTCTCTACATCAGTACATCCAGAGCTGGGCATCATTGTGTCCACAGCCTGTTTGCAGCCCCAGTCTGGGGCCTTCCTGTTTTTTCATCACCAGTCCTGATTATGGGAACTTAAGTTAGTTTCACTTTTCTACATTTCATACAGCCCTGCCAGGAACCCTCTGTGCCCACACATGCCAATATTTCTGCAGGACAGATTCTTAAAAATAAGATTGCCAGGTCAAAGAATAGGTGATTTAAAATTTTTATAGCTACTGCCAAATTTTATGAGGGTATTTTGGGACCAGCTGTTGCTTGTAGAAGATAAGTAATTTCGACTTGCGGATTTTATAAACCAATAAAATGTGAAAATGCACAGACACACAGACACACGGACACACACACACACACACACACACACACGTGTGCCTTTGCCAAATAGTGGCAATAACATGAAGAAAGTTGCCAATATTTTATTTTTTCATGTAGAAGATAGTTTTTAAAGCTCAAATACTAATTATTATCATTTAAATGTGTAAATGGGACTTTCATGTATCAAAATTACCTAATATCTGCAATTTCCTGTAACTCAACCTAATGCTGTCAGCATGGTTTTACAAAGAATGGACTCCACACGGTCACATGAGCACATGCACATACATGTGTACACCTTTGAACCCTAATCTCATGTCCAGGACAACCTGCTCTCACCCACTGGTAGCTGTCTGCTCTGTGACTGAGAGGGGGTTGTTCACAGGATGAGTGACATTGTAGGGAGAAAATGAGATGAAAAGTCGTATGTTCTATCCTAGTCCCCTGCGTGATTTGCAACCCATATGGGGATGGTATGTTAGTTATGTTCCTGTCACTGTGACAGAACATCTGGGGAACAAGGAACATTAAGTTAAAAGAAAGGTTTTAGTCTATGGTTGGCTAGCTCCATTACTTTCAAGTTTATGACAGGGCAGAAGCATTATGACAGAAAGGCATGGTGAGGGCTGCTCACTGCATGGTGTCCAGGAAGCAGAGAGATAGACCCAGGGACAAGATAGCGCCTCAGTGTGTACCCACAGTAGCCTACTTCTTCCATTTAGATCTGCCTCCTAGTTTCTGTAGCCACCCAGTATTGTCGCCATTCATTAATGTATTGTTGGATTAGTCCACTGATAAGGTCAGAGCCCTTGCCAGCTGGCAACCAAGCCTTTAATCCATGAGCCTGGGCGTGGCATTTCATATCCAAACCACAGCAAAAGGGATTCCAGACTGAAGCTGATGAACCGTGCTAAGAGGACCTGTGGCACCCAAGGGTCACAGCCTCCTGACACCCAGCCCTCTTCCCTCTTCCATGGACTTGCTCTCCATCCAAAGGCTTTGAACCAGGGAAGCATAAGTTATAAACCCTCTTGCCATGCCAGGATGCTCATGCAACAACCTAGCTCAGAAGCAAGGCTTCTTCAAGCATCTGCGGGGGTAGAGATGGACCATAGGGGTGTCCGCAGGGAGGAGTGAGGACAAAACAACTCTTCCCAGTGCAGGCTGTGGTGCTTGTTGGCTGTGGAGCCCAGGAGGACCCAGGGATCTGTTATGGAGGGGAAGAGCAAGACAGGACTCCTGTTCCATGACTGGGCATGTGGAAGGCTTCTGAGGTAATCAACAACCAGGCTTGCTTTGGGGTTTCTTTCTTTTTTTTTTTTTTGTCTTGGTTTTTTGAGACAGGGTCTCCCTTTAGTCCCATCTGATCTGGAGCTTGCTATTGTAGACCAGGCTAGCCTTGAACTCACAGAGATCTGCCTGCCTTTGCCTCTACCATGCACAGCCAGCTTAGGAGTTTCTTTATCTTCTTCAACTTTCATTCCATGCCCTTTTCCTTTCCCAGTACAGGCAATGATGCCAACTTTGTAGGCAATAGGTACTTGGGTAATTTCATTATGAGATACAATCTCTATATTAAGGTCAGGAAGCTTTTTCTTCAAAGCCTGACAGAACACACCTTGGGCTTGGCTAGCCATGCTATCTGTGTTACATCTTCACAATTTGGCTATTGTAGCATGAAACTAGGTATAGACAATATTTAACCCATACACATGGCTGTGTTCCAACAAAACTTTATTTATAGGAGTACATGACTGGGCGTGATGGCACATGCCTTTAATCCTAGCACTTGGGAGGCAGAGGAAAGTGGATCTTTGTGAGTTCAAGGCCAGCCTGGTCTACAGAGTGAGCACCAGACCAGCTGGCCAGCTGGGGCTAAGGGGAGACCCTGTCTCAAAAATAAAAAATTAAAAAAAAAGAAGGCAGGCTGAGCATGGGCCAGGGGAGAAAGCCAGTAAGCAACATTCCTCCATGGCCAAAGAAAAAGAAAAAAAGAATACATGGTGAATTGGTTTGGCCTAAAGGCTGTGCCTCTACTATGGGGGAAAGGGCCAAAATAGATCTTAGGATCAAATACTAACTTTGGTGCTTAGAACCTGTATTTCTCAGCCAAGCTATTTCACCTTTTTTTCCTGGCCTTTTTGAGACAGGGTCTCCTTGAAGCCCCAGCTGGCCTGGAGCTCGCTATCTAGACCAGGCTAGCCTTGAACTCACAAGAGATCTGCCTGCCTCTGCCTCCCAAGTACTGGGATTAAAGGCGTGTGCCAGCATGCCCAGCACTATTTCACCTTTTTGAGCCTTCATTTCCCAAAATGTAAAGCAAGCTATTAATTGCCCTCTTCAGACATGAGAGAGCTAGATGAAGCAGGATTCTACAGAACTGACAGAAGAAATGCTTGGGACTTTGATTTGATTTCAGCACAAGTACTGGGCAGACACCATGTCCCCAGTCCTTGGTACAGAGCCTTCGGGTGTCAGCTCTGCACCATCCTGGTTTTGTTGCATCCATCACAAGCAGCTTAAGGCTTTCAGAAATAGTCCTAGACAGATGTTGAGCCTGTCTGGGGATTAGAAATATCCTCTTCCATTAAGCATAAATTAACTTAATCACCAGGTAAGAAAGATAAGCAACATAAACAGGACTCCCTGAAGCTTTCATTAAAATTAAAATTCTGTTTAAAATTTAGCTTGTATTTTCTAGGACTTGAACCCCTTCAAAGAGATAATATCTGCGGTAAATTTCACGCTGACAGAGTGGCAGAGATGGATGCACCTCAGACAGTGATGGACTGAGTCATTTAACTTTGCCTCCTGGTCTTCTTTTTACCAATGGAGGGAATCTGGACATTTTAAAGAAATAATTAGTCTCTGTAAGGTTTGGTCCTAGACCACTTTCAGAAGCAGTCAGAATGGTTCAGAAAAATGAAATTTGGAGGCAAGCTTACCAAGAGCAAGATGTTCAGAGTCTCGTTCAGATCCATGCTATAGAAAGTGCTCAGATAAGAAAACAAGCTTAGGGAACCCTCCAACAACAAATCAGCAAGGGCCTTCCAAAGACAAACCTCCTTTGTGTCTGCTTGTCTGAGCCAAGCCAGACAAGCATGGAGAATGCAGGAGCAGTCAGAGTTCACTGTATTCTTTATCACACTTGATGGGAGAAACACTTTGAAGGAGTTCAGCCGAGTCGGTGAGGCATGGTAGAAAGACTGCTCTTACAGAGGACCCGGGTTCAATCCCCAGCACCCACATGGCGGCCGAGAACCATCTGAAACTCCAATTCCAGGAGAACTCCAGTTCCAGGGGAATCCGAGACCGTCTTCTGACCTCCGCGGCATTGCACGACACGGGTGCACAAACTTGCATGCAGACAGTACTTTCATACACATACAGAAATAAATACAATTAATAAAAAAAAAATAAAATAAAAAAATAAAAAAAGAAAGAGCCCCTAGGGCAGAGAACCTAGCCTTGAGTCCTGCTCCTTTATGCTATCTTCTGCTGCTGATCTTGGGCAAGTCTCATAATTTCTCTGAGCCTCATAGCACTAATCTATCATAGGAGGAAAATAACTCCTTGCCCATAAGATCACTGTAGGGGTTTCCACAGGCTCTCAGAGGAGGCTAGAACTTCTGACATCACATCCTAGGTGCTGAGTAGATGCTCAATAGTGTCTACTTGTTTAAGAAAGTTGTTGAGTATCTGCCCTGTGCCAGGTTCTAGACCAAGGATCTAGACTGAGGGTCTAGAGAGCCACAAGAGCTGTCTGGTTTTTGAGATGCTCTCAGCTCCCACAGGGAATGGAGACAGACAAGCAGGCAAGTTGACATGGTGTAGAAATGACCCAGAGAAAGGATGACATACTCTGTACTCAATGACAGCAAGGCTTTCTTGGCCTGTGGGGCAGAGAAAGGGTTCTGAGCAGAAGAGCAGAGGCATGGTATTGTTAGGTAGGGGAGGGTGGTGGGGGCCATCTTAAGGGCAGAACATCTTTTGATATGCACAAGAATATTTAGAGGACCTGATTTGAAGTGATCAGAATGGTTCCTCAAGTGAGTCTCAGAAGTTGGGCTCGCACCCCATACCCCCATGCAAGAAAGTGTCCCTTCCCAAAGGACATCCGGTTGTTCGATTTGACTGAGATGCGGATCTGAGGCAAATCCAGTTGTAAACACAGAGAATGTGGAGGACCAGGTCCCCACCCTTGCTCTAGGTGCCCACTGCTCACAGAAACCCCAGTCCAGGGACTGTCCGCTGCACAACCAGGAACTTGAAGATGTTTGTGGAGGAAATCTCCCAGTGCTCAATCTCAGGGGTGAGGGCTGGGTGTGGGGAGGCCACCGTTAGTCCATCCTCTTGATGCTGAGACCTGGGGACACACAGGTTAACTTCACCAATTCTCAGGGTTTATTAAATATAATCTATGATCATCATCATTAGCATTAAAACTGCTGTCAGGCACTAATTAGAACCTATATATTGATTTAAAACTCTACTCCCCAGCTCATTAAAAACCTGTATATATGTCTGCTCTTGGCTTTCTCAACCAATTCCAGCAATATCCTTTTTTTTAATTTTTTTAAAATTTTATTTATTTTTGTATGTGTGTGAATGTACTGTCTGCATGTAGGTTTGTGCACCCTTGTCATGCAATGCTGCGAAGGTCAGAAGAGGGTCTCAGATTCCCCTGGAACTGGAGTTCTCCTGGAATTGGAGTTACAGACGGTTCTTAGCCACCATGTGGGTGCTGGGGATCGAACCCGGGTCCTCTGCAAGAGCAGTCAGTGCTCTTAACCGCTAGCCCCCCAGCAATATCCTTTAAAAACACCAAGAAGTGCAAGCCACATAGCTTTATTTGATAATTTGCCTTTTTAAAATCTATTGTAATGCTGACTTATTAATCAAAACAATAATTACATTTGAGACAATCAAAGATTTCTAAGTTCTTTCCTGCGTAATCTCAAACATTCAAAAATCATTTGAAATCCTAGCTATTTATGAAGCAAGCATAATCTAAGGGGGAAATAGAAAAAATGTTTTCCCAAACATTTCTAACTGTCTTGACAGCTGCAGCGCCACTTTCCCCACCAGCCCACAGCCCTTTGTTTTCATGATAAATGTATTCTACAGAAAGCCGCTGCCGCAGAGGGCTGAAGCAGTGTTTCCTTTGAAGTCGTGTGATGTGGCATCACTTTCCAAACTGTTACACTCAGCTGACAGAGGAAACTGTGAAGGATCCAGAACATTTCCAAAGCCTTCACAAAACATAGGATGTTTTCTTCAGTAACAGAATGTTACAGAACCACCGAGCAGTAGTTGAAAGCTCTCTGTGGATAAGTCACATGTTGTAGCCTGAGTGCGGGGGTAAATATCAAATGCACCGTATGAGAGGGAGCTGGAACGTAAGAGACTTCTCCAAGGTTATTTGCAAAAAAAAAAACAAAAAAAACAAAAAACAAAATAGGTAGGTGCTGTCAGGACACCTGCTGCAGAACAGGTTTGGTATCTACCATGATTCTGCCTCTGACTTTGCACTTGGACATTGAATTGTATAGGCCAATTAGCTAGCATCTTCTGAGGCCTTGTGTCTATGTTGCTTACCTTAGAGCTCTGCTTAGAAGATCCCTTGAAGAAATCTCACTGAGTGTTGGGCCCCTTTAAAGGGCCGTTAAGGCATTTCTAGCAGTTGTGAGGCTCTAGGAGCCGGCCACTCCTTCCCCTCTTCTTCACCGAACCCAGTGCCTCATGGAGCAGTCTCAAACCAGTTTGCAGAATTATCATTCATACGAAAGGTCACAAGCCAGGTTTGGTAGTCTACACCTGCAGCATCAGTACTTGGACCTGGTGTTTAGTCCTTGGAACCATCTCGGACCAGCCCATCCTCGGAGCTTTTCCTCACATCCAACTCCTGTCTGGAGATGATGAGAAGGAGTGGTCCAAAGGACCAGGCCTTGGTCTTCTGCTCCTCTCATTCTGGGTAGTCCTAGGAAAGTCCTTTCCCTGCATCAATATCCCTTTTCTTTAGGCCTAAAAAAGAAGGTTGGGCCAGGCCTGGTGGCACACACCTTTAATCTGAGCACTCCAGAGGCAGGCAGATCTCTGTGAGTTCAAGGCCAGCCTGGTCTACAGAGTGAGTTCCAGGACAGTTGGGGCTACAGGGAGACCCTGTCTCCAAAAAATACAAAAGAAAAAAAAAAAAAAAAAGGTTGGGCCTAAGCAATTTCTGTTGTACCTTCTAACAGAAAATTCTAGAAATCTGTGAGCACTTACAATCTAGCCAAGGCTAGCTTTTAGCATCATAGTGAACCCTTTGCTTGTTAGAGAACCTCAAGAGCGTTTGGAGTTTTCTGTTTTTTATTTAAAGACAGGGTCTCCCTTTAGCCCCAGCTGGCCTAGAACTCATAGAGATCTGCTTCCTTTGCCTCTGGAGTGCTGGGATTAAAGGCATGTGCCACCATGCCTGGCAAGTTTTCTTACCCTATGGAAGAGAACCTCAATGCCTAGAACCTCAGTGCTCAATTATCGTTGGAAGAATGAATGAACAAATGAACTGACGTTAATTGACTCAGGTTGTCCCTACTCCCCAAATTCAGGTTGAAATCCTAACCCCAAATAACTCAGATTGTGGCTTTATTTGGAGACAGAACCTTTTAAAAATATTTTATTTACTGCTTTTTGTTGACCCTGCCTTCAGAAGGTCATGTAATGATAGGTACCCGAGGGAGACCCCAAAACCTGAAATATAATGGGCGAGAGAGAAGAGCGAGACTTTGCAAAGGTTGTCAAAGTCTAATTTATTGAGCAAAGACAGCAGTATATATTTAGCAAAAGGCGGGAAGCATATAGGGGGAGTGTAAAGCAGGGTAATCAGTTGGTCGGGCTCTCTGGCGTCAGAGGAGGGTCTGTTTTTGCAAGATCACTGAGTTGAGACATTGGGCTGGAGTATCTGGTGACTTTTACTGCATGTCCGCACCCAGCTCTTGAGAAAGGCTGGTGGCTTTTACTGCACGTCCGCACCCAGCTCTTGGAAAAAGGCTCGAGGTGACAATTCACAGAGTCAACTTCCTTGTAAGCAAGTTCAGCGTAAGCAAGCTAAAGCCTGCGGCTCCTTACATATCCCCCTTCTTTACATTAAGAAGGTATGGATAAGTATCAGGCAGAGTGGCATCTGCAGCCGATTATGTGACCGTCCCTGTCTTAGGTTCGACCTCTACAAGACCCTCTTCCTTACCCGTCTTTGGACACCCTGTCA